>CAJJDP010000106.1:70035-399252 GCA_905182995.1 Paramecium octaurelia
TATATACCCTCAAAATTTAATGAAAATATTCTCATTATTTTATACTTATTCATTCAATTTCTTAAAATTTGATAATTTCAAAAATTTTTGACCTTTGATTTATTTTTTGTAATAATTTATTTTATATTATACTATTTTATTCCATTGATTTGATCTATATAGAGCTCAGTTGAAACTAAATAAACTTACTTATCATTAAATTAATAAATACCAGCACCCCGGAGTTAACAGTATTTTTCAAAAGTGATATTTCAAAAATATCCATGGATAAAGAGTATACCAATTCTTAATTAGGAAAAGGATTGATGAAATTATGAACATTTGAAAAGGTTGAATCCATAAGAATCAATAATTGTTTTGAAATTTGCTGACTTCTTAATCCTTCTATAATTGTTTATTTTCCTATTTTAAAAATGCAAAACGTTGATGCTTGGTATTGAACTGTTGTAACTATTGCTGTCATAGTAAATAAAATTGTAATTCTTGTATAAATTTAATGTGTTTTATCACATGATGATTTTATTTCTATGATAATGATAAATAACAAATAGTTAATAACATATTTTAATAAATCGAGTATAAGAAAAAGAGCTAAATCCTCATTGAATTACGTTGTTTCTGTGAAGTAACAGAACGTAGAAAAATCTCACAACAATTCAATGGATAGTTTGAACACTCGTGTTATGGAAGTCTACGAATAGCAATAGAAGGATGATCAGACTCAGATACAAAGGTTGTTGATAAAGAAGCAATTGCTTGAGATTCGAATTCGTCATGAAAATGAGAAATACGAGGAAACCCAGAAAAACTATTAGTTATTGTTGCAACGATTAGAATCGATGGAGAATAGCCAAAAAGAGTACATCACACAAATGAACCAATTGACTGAGTGTCTACGAGAGATAGTGTAGTAAAACCATGAGATGGAGAGTGCCTATGATGACAAATGCAAAGAATACGAGAGTTTGATATAAATATTTAATAAATGAATTAAGTAATGGATTCAGAAGCAGAGGAGGCCATGTTAAAAGCAGGAGATATCATCTAAGGTAGATTTCGCATAGGTGATCTTCTTGGAGAAGGATCTTTTGGATCTGTCTTTAGAATTTACGACACTCAAAATAACAATTCAGTCTTGGCAATCAAGGTAGAGTAGGAATTAGAAGAAGAGGAAAGCATGTTAGAAAGAGAAATCAAGATTATGATGGAATTAAAGTAACAAAAATTTATTCACTACATTCTTTTTAGGAAGAAACCTGGGTTCCCACAGATATTGTACTATGGGTAGGAGAATCATTATGTATATTACATTATGAATATACTTGGACCCAACCTTGAAAATACGAGCAAGAAGTGCGGAGGGTCCTTCTCTCTTGTAACTATGTTGAGATTAGCCATTCAGGTATATGAGTAATGTACTTTTTAGCGTAGATGCTTAGCCGAATTGAAACGTTGCATTCTATGCGTCTCATTCACAGAGACATTAAGCCAGACAACTTTGTTTTGGGATTGGGATAACAATAAAACCTATTACATCTGATTGATTTTGGATTGTCTAAATTTTATGTGAATTCCAAAGGTGAGCACATCAAGTAACTGCGTAAAAAGGGATTGATTGGTACAGCCAGATACGCTAGTATTAATGCACACAATGAACTTGAATAGAGTCGTAGAGATGATCTAGAAAGCATAGCCTATATCTTGGTTTATTTGGCTACTGGAACTCTACCTTGGATGAATCTGCAAATTGAATAGAAGGATCTCAAGTATGCTAAAATATTGCATCTCAAAAAATTGACAGCTCCAGAAGTCATATGCAAAGATCTACCAGCATGCTTTACCAAATTTTTAACGGCTGTTCGTAAATTAGATTTTATCACAACCCCCGATTATGTCACATACAAGAAGTTATTTCAAAACGAACTAGAGAAACATTAAAGTCAACCCTACTATGATTGGGAAGTAGTGGGAGATAATTCAACAAAAAAGAAGAGCAACACAATGCACATTATGCCAGTATTATTTATATTAAGTGAAGGACCAATTAAAATAAAATAATAGTCCGAACAATCTCCATATTATTAATAGCAATGCAAATGGATCTAATAAAAACACTGTTACTTATGGTCAGGATCAAATCATTGAAGGGGATATGGATAAGAAATTGAATTTGTAGGTTTCGACAAAAGGTGTGGATAATAAATAATTTGAAAGGTTTGAATAGATTTTGCAATAGAATCAGAAGAAGTACTATAAGATGAACAGTACAAAGAGGCAAAACTCTGGGAGGGCTAAAACACCTGTGATGGTCAATGTCATAGAACCAGATGTAATAAATCTCTATAGTATTTAGAACCAAATTTAGCAACAATAATATGAACAGGTTTACGATGAAGTACAATACATCGCAAAATCAGCTAAGTTCTTGCAACCACCTTCAACTCCTAATGGCAGAAATTCCTCATCCATTGTAAATCCTTATTATATTCCATCTCTGAACACCTCACAAGTGAACAACTATGATTGGAGCGAAGGAGATGAAATAAGCAATGAAGGCACTCCTCTGTGGTGTATGTATGTAGAGAAAGAGAGATAAAATGTGATGACTGGAATCTAAACCAAAAAGAAGAACTCAATTAAACATAATAGCTTCAGTGTTCTATCATATCCTATCCAAAATCAGGTAAGAGGAAGTGATGAAGAAATATTTGATATCGAATGATCATTAGTGTTCTATATATATATTCACTTATGATCTCCTTAGTATTAGTATTCGTATTAGTGTTCTTAATTAGAATTTATAGATATTTATCAATCTTCTTCTGCAATCTATTTTAGTTTCTATCATAATTCTATATGATTGATGTGTAAAATAATTAGTAAATAATTCAAAATCATAAATTAACTAAATAATGTAAGAATTGTGTAATATTTGTTATTCATATCTTCATTATTCTAAGAATTATTTCAATGCATTTTCATTGAATAATTATTCCTCTTCTAATCTAAGTGCTTCCTTATTGTCATGGACTAATAATAAAGTTGGAATTGATTTAATCTAAATCCACTCAGAGACTCTAGCAGGGTTATTTGGATCTTTCCATCTAATTAAATGTCTATAATCTTACGTTTCCTTATCGCCTGCCCAACACCAAAATACTTTGTATCCTTTCTACAACAATTGTGGAATTGCATAATTCTTGATTGTAGGTTCAGCTTCTACAGTATCTGAGCACCATGATTAACCAGTTTCAGCTAGGACATCTCCAACAAAGATTAAGGCTGCCTTTCCTTCTTTATTGACCTTTTCAGAATAATTGGATGTTGTGACTTCAATAACTTATTCCATTAAATATATGATTAAATAATAATAATCTAAAATAGATACAATTCATTGATAAATTTTTATGAGACAGTCATAATATTTACAAAATACTATATAATTAGAGAATTAAAGATGTTCTTATTGAAGCATATCAGAATATTTCTAGTTTTCCTAGTATTTCATAAAATCATATTAAAGTGATCTGGAGAAAATGATATATTCTTCTACACACATATATAATATAGAGATTAAACAAGGAATCGAGATAATTGAGTGAATTTTGTATAATATTATAGTTTTTATTAATGTTGTTTCAAAATGGTTGACTTAACTATTTAAGTTATCGGGAAATTTGTGAAATGTCTTATTAAGTGAAGATTTTCACCAATTTGTTTGAGGAGCAATTCTAGCATCCATCACATTTGCAATTGTCAGAACATTCAATACCCATTTAGTAACATTCACAATATTTCTTTTTGCAACCACTCTTTCTACAATTGCATCCCTAGTATGATATTTTATAGGGTACTTTAGAATGTGCCAATTTTTAATCGACTTCTTTGACCTTCTAAATGAATGCTTCTGGATTCCTTTCTACCATTTTCTCCATAAATTGATTTCTCTCTAATAGATTTGAACTGTTATTAAAACAACCGCAACAATTGCACTTTGAGGAGCATAATTTACCAGCTGCAAAACAATCACAATATAATTTCAGGCATTTACTTTTCTTACAATTGCAAGGCTTGGTTTCTTCGATCCTATAATAAAATTTAATTAATAAAATAAATTTTATTAAGTTTATATTTTGAATATGATATTTGAATTTAAAATATAATTCTTTATCGTATTGTGATTATAAGTGATATATGATACATACTCTTATTTTTAATTGCTAGTGTTGGTTTTAAATAAATTTTATGCTAAGTTATTTATATTTCCGATTGAATTCTGTGATGAGAACTTTAAAAAGGGTTTTTGTTCTGAATTGCATAGGGAAATATTTTTCGTTTATGGAGTTCTATAATGGTAAATTATGAAAACATACTAAAAGTTGCTTTAGTGAAAAGTTGATGGAAATGTTATCTCATTACTCTAGAATATTTTCTTAATTGGTGGAGTACATAAATTTAGGTTCTTATTTGTTTCTTAGGACTCAGTGAATATAGTATCACAGTTTCGATAGGACATTGACAGACGTGTTTAAATTTTTAAAATTAAAATCAAATATTGGCAGCATTATTTGTATAAATACATCAGTTAATATTGAGATTCATTCCATTTATTTTTATAATTTGAGAATCCTTTCATAAAGTTGATTGTGTTTCATATCAGCCAATTTAGCTTGTTCTCTCTACACATTGGAGATGGATTCAATTCTACCAAACTTTGATTCGAATTTGTCTAATTTATCGATAATCTCATGCTTCTTGGGTACTAATTGAGCAAACAGTTTCTCATGATTTATCTAATCAATCAATAGGGACTCTTACATCTTTCGATTTAATCTTAGATAAGGCAGTCTTAAAATCGAATCCCTTATCGTAAACTTGTTTCTTATTTGCTTCCTACTGAATCTTTTATGACAAAGCATCCTGCACTTTGGTGCAAAAACAATACAATTATTTCACATATTCATACTCAATCGCTAGGTTACAGAATGACCTTGCCTCATTCAATAACGATTGGTAGGGTTGATTAAATTGTTTCTCAAAGAGACCTTAGATATACTCGACATCATTCTAATTCCTATTGAGAAATTGCTTTTCAATGAAATGTTACAGATCATTACATTCTTTAGAGGATCTCGCCATCAATCGAATTGTTTAATTAGCGAAAGTGTCTATCAATTCAGAGTGATTATTCAGGATATAAAATACTTAATATTAAAATGTTAATGGCCTAAACTTTTGGCATTCCTAATCTTCGAAGATCAGTTTCTCTAAACTTTATGGGATGTAAGGTTTCAAAGTTTTGAGTACGTATTTAGTTCCTTTAAACATTTATTCCAATCCCTAAGTTAGGAGACAGACTTACTTCGATGTTTAACGGCAAATTGGTAAGATTATAGGTGAGATTCATAAAGCCAACGAATTTCTAATCATTATCTAATAGGTTTTCCAGTTTGTTTTTTCCATTCCAAATTTGACACGTATCTTCGAATGCCAATAACAACTTGTACATGTGTTGCTTTAATTCGACTGATCTAATATTTATAGGCACTATACTTTTTGTCCCTCAATTCTCTTTAACTCTCTCTGCGAATAGAGGATTGAGTAGGCAGTTTCTACTTGTCAATTGAAACTTCAGTCTGTTGTGATCTTTGATGAGAATGTAAGGTCATTTAAGATTTGGCTAACCTAATTTTAATTAATTTATCGATTCTTTCAGGTTTTTGATCCTTTTAGAGTAAAGATTTAAGAAATTGTTATTCATTATCGAAACTGTCAAGATGAGATTACATTTTTTTGTTATTGTTACATGGTTATGTCTTCTCGATTGATGTTTAAATCTTTTTGAAGGGTGCCTTAATTATTTTTATTTTTGTTTGAGAAGATAACAAGGCACCGGATGAGTCTTGATTATGAAGTTCCTTCTAAAGAATCAAAGTTCTTCTTTTCATTATACGTTCTTGGCCTATGGAATTCTAGTTATATTCTGTAATGTTGTTAAAGGCACTTAATTGGGATTTAGAGTTTGGAGAATTGGAAGTTTTGGTTATCTATTTCATGAGCCTTCTATTTTCACTTTTAGATCTGGCTATGCTTGTAATTTAAGTCGAGAGTTAGTAATCCCTAGACTTTTCAATAATGTCTTCTCCATAATAAAATTTCTAACTATTCATGATAATAAATTTATTTGCAAGAGAATATTTTGACTTGATGAAATATGAATATAAATCAAGTGATGATGTCTTCAAATATCAACTCTCCAGAACCATAATACTTCACTTTCCTTTAAATTCATAAAGTAAATATATACTTCATAATTTAACCGTTACATGTAGTTTGACAATTGAATTATCCACATTTCAATCCATTAAAGTACTCTCCTTCTTCAATAGTTGTTTCTTCATGTTTATTTAGATTCTCAAAATACTTATTTATGGTCGTTTCCACACATTACCCACATGGTTCATTATTCTGGAAGTTGCCTTCAATCCTAAAATAATGCAGATGATACTCCAAAATACTTTCGATTATCTGAAAAAAAGAGAGTGCCTTAGCCACATTTCACTCCTTTCTTAAAAGATCCGACATATTTGGTTTTCTTAACGAGATCTTCTAGAGTACCCTCTCCATCCATTTCATTATCCTTGAAATCTCCAAAATATCTTATTGAATTACATATTCTATACTTTTAAGTTTAACAGTTCAACTCTCCTTTGCCATTCAATTATCCATCCACGAAATTGCCCTTAATCCTTAGATTTAGGAATATATATGTACGTTCCAAATTCATGGTTAATTAGTTCTCCTTAGCCAAATCGTTTGCCAGCCTTCCACTACCCTTTATACCTAATAGAATAATTAGAGATCATTACAAATCGCCATTCTGATAATGAAATTAGCCATATCCATCAAATAGATTATCCTTAAAATCTCCTTCATATCTTAGATTACAATTAACTGTTTACCTTTCACAATTAGAATTTAATAATATCCCATAGTTTTGGATTCGATAGCAAAAGAGATCTATAAACTCAAACTCTCCAAGCAAAAGTTCTTTCTTGTTTACATTCAACGATATCCCATAGCAGAATTATCCATTCATGAATGCACCATAATAGGCTAAACCTTTGTTACTCAAGTACAACAATCCCTTTCCGTTGAATTCATCATTTTCTTATTATCCAATATATGATGTGTTTCCATCTATTTGTTCTTTAAAAACAAATTGAGCTTGATGAGATTGTTCCAAACAATACTGTTTTGGAATTTATAATTCTTCAATATACTTCTAAAATTGTAAAGGTAAATCAAATTTTTTAATAAGCAATTTCATCTGATCCAAAAATATGGACTCTGATAAGAACCCAACCTATTCATTGATATCCATTGAAATTGAGAGTATTTTTTGCATGAGCTAATTAATTTACATCTATAATTAATCAAATTTCTTAGCCACACTCTAGTCCATTACTAATTGTAGGTATTAGAAATGATCTGGATTGGGAGAATCTAAGGATTTTATGTTGAAATTATCAACAAATTGAATAATGGCACTTAACTCAGCGTATTAGGTGTTTACCTAATTTTCAATTCCAGATAAATAGAATTCCAATAAATCCTTTACTTTTTATACCTGCGTATCAAATTCAAATTTCATTTGCTCTATTCTTTCATTTTCTGTCTCCTTGATTATTATTCCTTTTGCATCCTAGATGCATGATTAAAAGTGCTTTATCGATTAGAAATTTAATTTTTGCTTGCTCTCCTTTTAACATTTCTCACAACTCCATAATATTTGTTTCTATTATAGACAAAAATATTCCATAGGTTTTTGATCATGACCAAGCTTATTGCATTTCTAATTCATAATAGAAATAGATAAATATTTGATAATAAAAAAAAACTCAAATTATTAATCTATTTAATATCTAGATTATTGATCATGATCAGAACTATATTTTTAGGATATTTGATTAACTTCTTAGTTGAAGTTGGATATTAATAATATCTAATTTCGATATTAATTGATCTTTAAGTATTAATAGTTTCCATCTTTATCTTTAAACATCAAACTAAATTATTATATATTAAGAGGCATTGAAGAATGTTAGATAATCTATTTATTATAGAGAGTTTATTAACATTTTAATTTGGTAACTACGTTGAATCCATCAATGATTCACTAGAATCTGGAAGATCTCTATAGGAAAATCAAATATTATTTGAGAACCAGTGTTCTAAATAGATAAAATAGCTAAGGGAATGAGCTATCTCAAAAATGATCAATAAAATCTATTGAAATACTTTCATGTGTTAACTCTATGAATGTATAATGTTTACAATTGTATGAATAAGTCAAGATGCATATAATTTTGAATAAAATATTTATGTAAAGTGATTATTATGAAAGTGATAATGTCGAAGTTCTTCCTGAGGAGTATAATGAAAGAATGACACCCAAGGAAAAGGTCACTCTTAAAGAGCAAATTGAATTTCTTCAGCAGTAAACAGCTCTTCTCAAATAATCTATGGAATTAGAATAAGAATTACAAGTCGATAATCCTATTGCGTATTTGAATGCCATTGAGAATAATTTGGAATCGCTCAAAGTCACGAATTTATAGCAGAGAATACAATGTTTGGCAATATTGGGATCTGGTGCAGAAAGGTGTGTCACATTAAAATGTGTTTTGCCACAATCTGATAATTTGAAACGCTTCCAAACATTGGAGAAATAAGTTCATTTACTGGAAACCATAGTTGGACAGAAGACCTATCAATACAATTCAACTATAATGCAAGACTTAAACGAGGTGTAGTCAATTATCAACTCAATCTAAGGAGAAAACAAAGATATCAAATTAGGATTCACATAAAATCTACCATAAATCGATAAAATCAATGAAATCTTTAGGTAAGTCTAATTGTTGGTTGGTATTGCTGATTTACTTCCCAACATCATTACCAGACTTGAATAATTAAAAAATGCTCACGATCAAAGCATCTAATATTAAAATTAACTAAAAGTACATAAAATCATTTATGTTTTAGGAATTGTAAATCAAACACACTAAAGTTTTGGATTTGATAACAAGCAACAGAGCAAGAATCAAAGTGCTTTGCACTAAACTTGCTTAAAAATGAAATCTATATAAATAATTTGTTATTAGAAATATAATCATTATGATTGTTAAGTGAAATTATATATCAAGAAGATTCTAATTCCTATTTTACATTTCTAAACAATTGTAATTATGATCTATAATAATTATGCATTATTACTTTAAAGTATGAATATGATTTATTTTAGATTTTGTATCATACTAGATTAGTTTAAGTTAAACTACTAAGTAGGAAGGAAATATTAATGATATCAATTAGATAAATGATTTAAAATTCAATTATTGTTAAGTGCATTTATTTACAAAGGATTCAGATGAGAAATTAATTAAATTGATTATGAATATTGTAATTTAAACACATCTTCAATGAAATTTGTTTAATCTAATTATGCATAGTGGATGGATTTGATGAGGGAGATACCCTCATATTAGTTTAATATTTGAAAGAGAGCCTAGCCTAATATGAAAATGGAAAATAGAAAATAATTGTTTTTTTAACATTATGATTTTTATTTATTATTATAATGGAAATCTGTGCAATGCATCAAGGGGAAATCAAATATATAATATTGGATAAGAATTCAGTTAAATTGGCATGCCCTGAATGTAGGGATGAAAAACTGGAAGAAGGATCTGAACCTGATTAATGCATTTTGATATCGAAAGTATATTCAACTATATTATTGCAGGTTCTCAACTTACCTGAGGTTTTATTAAGTAAGATTAATATTGATTCTGAATTGAAATCATTTTTCTCTAACATCCTCAAGGCAAAGAAAGAAGATCTAAGTATTTTTAAAAACTACTGGAAAAAGTAATTATAAGAAATAAAGACTGCATTAGAAAGCCTGATATATGAAACCGAAAATTACATTGATACGTTAACTAAGATACTTAGCGATTATAGAATAGAATTAAAAAGAGTTAATATATCTATTAAAAATAGATTATCAAATTCGAGATTTTCGAATAATACATTAAGGCCAATCAAAAAAATTAAAATTTGGATAAGATGGCATCTGCAATCATCTACAGAACTCGCCATGAAGTAAACTCTTAAATAGAACTTAAAATATAAGACTATATAAACTCAATAACCCAGGTGAACAAGGATGTAATCTTAAAGATAATTGAAGATCAAGTTAAGGATTATAAGAATAAAGTAATCAAGTAATTATTTAATCTTAATGACTAAGTACCAAGGTTCCATCATCAATAGAAATATTAAATTCATTTAAGTCTGGATTAGAATAATTCTAGGTGGCAGTTACTGAATAGTCACGGTTAGTCAATCCACTCTTGAGTGTATAGTCCTCCTTATTGTCAACTTCAAATTTCTAGGACATTCTTTATAAGATCCCCAAAAAGTAGAGTGCGAAGTGTTCACTGATTTACTAAGGATCAAAGGATGGGTTTGAGACTATCAAATTTTGGAATAAAATCTAAAACAAATCCAATCTACTCATGATAATGAAATCAAAGTCCAATATGTGTGTTTTTGGAGGATATTCGCCTTGCCAATGGTTGAAGTCTGCTTAACCTTAATTTATGTCAGATGATCAAGGCATTTCATTTTTGTTTATACAAAACCCAAATCTTTAGATACAATACTATCCAATTAAAAGTGATTTCAAACATCAAGCAATTTCTGTGAATTAAAACTATGGACCATTGTTTGGTAAGAATGATCTGCAGATATTTGCTGACTTCAAAGAAGGATACATCAACATAGGGTAAAATTACTTCAAAGATCCAAAAGATAATTAATAAGGCTTCCTTTTGGTACCTAAATTAGCAGAGATTACGGAATGTGAAGTCTATGAATTATGAACCATTTAAAAAATGAATAATTATGTAAATTTTATTATTATAATTATGAAATAACTCCTTCAAACAAGCAAATCATATAGTTCCTTTGAATCATTCACTAATTTAAATTACAAGTGCATCTTCCTCATATTTTCCATGACTTGTTTGATACTGTCCTTCTTAGCAACTTCGATGGCTACTAAACATGGACCTCTCTCTCGATTGGCCTTCTTTTGGAATTAGATGTGAGTGATATCATCATCAGGACCGAGACAGCTATGAAATAACGAGGATCAAATACAAACTAACAAAGTTCTTGAGAATACCAGATTTAAAGGGCATTTCAATCAAGAAGAAATACTTCAAGCCTTCATGCAATTGCGAATGCTCTTTGAATTCATCAAATCTTGACAAATCAACAGTGCCACCACTGAGAATGCAAACTACATTTTTGCCTTTGATTTCATGAGCAAATTGATCAAGAACAGATACAGAGAGTGCCTAATGTAATTAATGATAATATTACACCAGCAGGTTCAACTGCAATTCCTTGATTATATAATTGTAAGATTGTAGTACTGACTCTACCTTCCTCTACCTTAACCAATTGATCAAGCTTCTCCATACAAATATCTAGACATAATTTAGGCACTGATGGAACAGCAGACCCCTCACAAAATCTAGAGAAGTGTTCCTATTTCACAACTCTTTTTGCTTAGAATGCTTGAATCATGGAATCAGCTCCATCTGGTTAGACTCCAATTACCTTGGTATTTGGACTCATGGCTTTGATATAAGTGGCAATTCCTGCAGCAAGTGCTCCTTGTCCAACAGGCAAAAATACGTAATCCAAATCTCCTTTCATCTCATCAAGAATTTCAATTCCCTTATGTTGAATTATAATAGTACAATTGTACCACAACCATGTATGGCTTTGATGTTGTCACTTGGATGGATAAGTATTTTATCATTTTCCTTGATGTATTTTTTTGCTGCCTCTTCACATTCATCGAAATTTTCTCCTGCTGTTTTGACTTCTACGAATTGCTTACCATTTTTTTGTATCAAATCAATTTTCCATCCATAACAGACTTCAGGGACAAAAATCATACCTTTGCATAATGACGTACTATTATACCTTTAATCTTGAAGTGATTACAGAAGAAGGCAAATGCTTAAGCAAAGTTACCATCACTCACTGTTACTACTCCCTTTTCTTTTTACTCTTTTGTAAGAGATTGTAGAGATGTGAAGGCACTTCTCATTTTGAATACTCTTGTTAATTATTGATCCTCTCTTTTTAAGTGTACAGTTGCATGGTATTGCTCGGACAATCTGAGTGAATGTTAGAGCTTAGTCTAAAAGGAAATGCCACTTTCTCTCATTTGTTTATGCGCTTGGGTGATGGAGGGAATCATATAAAATTATTTATTTATAGTACAGATATAAGTACAAATAATAAAAATTTAATATGTCCAATATATTATAGAGGATGGTAACAAAAGAGGCCAAAAGGAGACAAGTGGAGAGTCGCTTATTAAATAAATCATAACAAACATTGAGACAACTTATTCCTGATTTGAAATCTCCTAATAAACCACCTCAAGTTTCAACAGCACTTGAGCTATTTAAGAGTAAATTTACAGAGGGTAAGTACATTTTTCAAATTGAATAACAACGAAAGAACCAACTAGATGAAGTATTTTAGAGAGTGCAATTGCCAATTAAAAGGGACTTCTTGGATGTATTATTACAATAATTTGAAACTGAATTATGGAGAGTTTGCAATGAACAGAATCTCCAGTACTTAAGTGATCGATATTTGAGTTATCAATTATCAAATAACAAGTTTCTTAAGCATCTCGTTTAATTTGTAGATGAGTAGAGAGAAAAGGCTGAACTCGCTTTGGGATAGTTGGCAGGCAAAGAAGCAACGATTAATGAGGTGTAAAATAAATATGCACAACTATAGACGATGTTTCAATAATTGTCTCACAATAAAGACGATGGGTAGACTAAACTTAATAAAAATGAGAGTGTCAAGAGGTAGAAGGAATTATACATGGAGAATGTGAGATTGAAGAATGAAATTGAAAGAATTTAAGATAAATTAAAGCAAATAGAAAATCAAACTAATATTCAGAAATTACAAGAATAATACTAAGAATTAGCAAGAAAGTCAAGTGAGAAAATACATGAACTCTTGAATGAAAATTAAATTAAAGAGAAATAACTATAAAAACTCAATCTCCATTATTAGAACATCAAATCTCAATATAATAAATTAGAAAATGAATCCAAAGCCTATTAAACTGTATTTGAAGCCAATAAGTAACATCTCGATCGATTGATTAAGGAGAATGAAATTCATACAAACTTAATGAACAGGTACAGGGAAATTGCTTGTATGCAGAGAGAAGACTTTGAAGTGAGAATCATGTATTACAAGGAAGAATTAAGTGTAGCCTCTAAAGCCAAAGATAAGTTAATACAATTGTAATCAAAATTAGATCGATTCCAAATTGAGAAGTCTAAGGACATAGAACCACTACCCAATAATAATTTTGAGAAGGAGAAGACAGGCTTGGAGAAATTCAATGATTTATTCAGTAATGATAAGACTTATTAGCGTCTGACTTATCAAGCTCTACAGGAGGAAAAAGGTAGGATTGTTTCTAGAGTGGGACATTCAATAGTTACTATGGAATAACACTTTAATGCATAGGAAATATAACTGGAGAAATTCACAATTGGATATTGTCCATTTGTCAATTTGGTTGAACATCATAAGAAGACATTAGAACAAGAGTTTAGTGGATTACAATATAAAAGACCCAATTTATAATTGTTGGTTACGTTAAGAGTTATTCTTGATAGCAAATGGAATGAAATGTAGATGAAACCAGAGAAATTGTGGACTCATTTAGCTGAATTCACATATTCTCATTTAATGAATTTCAAAGTAGATATGTAAAGCAAATCCATTAAAAAGATAGATCACGATGTTCATCGCATAGATGATCAGATTATTAAATTTATAGTGGATTTCAGTAATCCTGTATTTGAGAAGAATTGGGAATGCATAACATTCTAAGAATTCTTAAATGACTTTACTAGTTAAGATGAGATCTACTTTTATTTGTATGCACGAAATCTCTTATTCCGAGGACCTGAATGTTTTCATGCCACAGCATACTATGAACCACATCATTACATTCCATTGTTGTAGGCAGAGTTTGTAGCCACTCATCTACTCTCGCAATATGAGACTGCCACACTCCAACAAGTCAAGAAGGTCTTGAGAGAAAAAGCAGTCAATAAGACCATTACTAAGAACCTTTTCATAGTAGATGCTTCTTTTGTTTTGAGAATATTACTTGAATTCTATAGAGTAGAACGTAGAAATAGATACAAGATGTTTAAAATAGCATTCGGGAGCAGAGCCACTAATATCAGTTTCAAACAATTCAGAGTTGTATTAATCAGCAATTACCCCTACATTACAGACCTTGAATTAGCAACTCTATATAGAGAGGCTTATTCATTCACTGGGACTGGAGTATCGATTGATTCCTTTTACACTATAGCTTCTGAAACTGGGTTTTTTGTTAAACATCTCAAATTACAAAATCTAACTACTCAACCTAAGATTGTTAATAAGGAGTTCGTTTTTGAACCTGATACTCAACCCTTCCTCATCGTCAATGAGGCATACAAAAGAGTAAGTTATGAGTATAATTTAGTTTTAAGCTTTTTAGAACAAATTTGAATCAATTCTAATTGATTTTGGGTTGGAAGAGCTGTTTGCTTAATTCAGGGAATTCGACAATCTAATCTAATAGAAATTTGCTCCTCTTCAATACAATCAGAAAACCTTATCTTAGATCATTGAACATTACATGAGTCTGTTTAGAAATATCAATAATATCATTTGCAGTAGACTCTACCTCTAAGATTAGTAAATACTCTCTATATTTATAGGGTTCAATAAGGATAAGAATTTCTAGCGAAACATGAGGAGAAGATGAAACTGAATAAAGAGCAGAATAAAGAGGTTTAATTTTATTCAGGTGATAATTTTAATAAACAATATTTAAGAAGAGAAGATTTCATTCCTGATATAGAGATATTGAAAGGACAGATGGATTGTTTAGAACATCTAAGTTCTCATTTAGAATCATATGAATTAGTGAAAAAAAGAAGAGATTATAGAATGACAATATAAGCTAAGAAAATTTAGAAGTTTGTTAAGAAGAAAATGAATAAATTTTATAGTTTTGTAAGTTCCCTGCTGAGTGCCAAATTTAAGGCTACGCTTAAATAAGGCAAATGACTAATAATAAGACTTTATTATTGTATTATCTTAAGGATATTTACAATGGTAATTTATAATTACAATTATCTTTCCATTATATATAGTAATTCTTTTAATACTTATAATCTGAATATGTTAATTCATCAATTCAAAAAGTTATAATTATATACACACAAATCTAATTTTAGATGGAATTAATAATCCAATAGATTGTTATGAACTCCAGAGTGAGCAGCATAGATTTTGCAGATGAATATTATTCTTTATAAAATCAATATTAATTATAGATCATTTCACTAGGATAATTTAATGAACCTTTTCTCAATTACATCAACTCTTTATTAGATCTTGACCATCTTGGCATTGACTTAATCCAATCTCTTCTTTGAATCTGCTATCCTTTCAAATTATTAGAGGTAGTATTGATCTTTGCCAAAATGAGTGTCTTGAATCAGCATTTACATTTCTAATTGAATATTTAACATTACCATCTTTGATCTATGTTAGCAGGGCTTCCAATTAGGCCTATTAAGCTTGTAATTCATCGCTTGAATTGAATTGTAATAGCTTTTCAAATATTTCCTGAACTTTGTTGTCCATAATTATTAATATAATTTAACGAAAATAAATGATGAAGAACCCAAAAGTAAAGGAATCTCTAACTTCTCGATTAGAATAATAGGAATGCTGTAAGTTGTAAGGACACGAGAACAACTTGATTCAATTTATTTGTGCTTGTTATGAATGTCCATATCGTTATTAGAAGGCATGCGCACATTGTGTAATCAAATTGCATGGGAAACATGTGGAAGACATGAAGGAGATCGAGGAATTCGATTAAATTATCAATGAGAACAGTAAGAGGGCAAAGAGTTTGATGAAGGAGAGTGAGGAACTCTTTTTAAAATTGAAAAACCCATTTGGGAATTTCTTTGAATAATTGAAACTACAAATAAATGAAATGATAGATAGTATTCAGTAACGGTATTTGTTGTAAAATCAAGAGAGAGCATAATAACTAATAAGAAATGAATTGGATTTTATTAATTAGTTCAATTAGAATGTGAATTCTAAGTAAAATCGCTATTTGAATGATCATACTCTAAAGTAGTATAGTAATTCAATAAAGACAGCATAGGAGAAATTGAGTAACGCACTTTCTCTATTTGAATTGAAGTAGTTGTTGGAATCGAATTTGATATTGTTGCTAGAAGATTTTGGCAAGAACACAGGAGTCAGTTATATTGTCAACACAAGTCGAAATACGAGTTAGAGACATAGTAGTTGTCACAATATAATGACTCCAAGATCGGCATTGAATGTGTTTAATCACAATATTAGTGCAACCAGATCTAAAAAAATTAGAATTTGATTAATTTATGAGTAAATAATCTAAATAATATCTCTCTACATCAGCACCTCATGTGGATACATCTCAATTATCGAATGTGTCACCAAAAAAGGAGTTTTATGATGCCACAAAACAATTGGAAGCTGTGAGAAGAAGAGTCAGTCTTCTTAAATTGGAGAATGAAATGAGGTATGATTTCGATATTTTAAGTAAGAGAGAAGAAATTGCAAATCCAACAATAAAAACAGGAACAAATGAATAAGATAAGGGAGGATCATGAATAATTCAAGGAATTCAAATAAGCTCATAAGGACTAAGTGAACATGCAATTACAGAATCTAGTGCATAAGACAAGGAGTATGAAAATGCAACAATCTCAAGATAAAAAACTAATTCAATACAATTTTCGATAGATGAAGCAACAAGAAGTTAAGAATATTAAAGAGCAATCTCAAAGAAATGAGTACATCATTCGATAGAACTTGGATTCAATAAAATAATAAAAAGCAGAATAAAAATAACAAGTTCAGAGTTCTGTCTAAATTGCTCAATAAACTATTCAAAACTTTCGCAAATAAAAGTACCTTCGTTTCATTCAGGAACATCAAATCTCCAAATCTCAGCATTCTTTGGAAGCAGATTTAAAATTGCAGTAGATAGAAGAACTCAAGAAACAAGAAGCCTATCTACTAATCAGACTTGATGAAACCAATAATGTATTTTAGAATATATATCATAGCAAGTTAACAAACTCAATCAAAGCACTCTAATCAAACAATCTCAAACGACACCTAAGACTCCATCATATTTTTGAGATATTATTATTATATTTTTACAAAAACATCTACATTATACTAATAAATTATAATTAAATAATGAGTGAGGATGATTAAGTAATACTTTTTATTCAACATTCCCTTAGCATTTTCTAGAAGATGACAATAGTGAAGATGACAAATTCGAGGAAAATCTTGAAAAACAATATGCCGTAATTCAGTTACATAATTGTAGTTATATCCTAAAGTGAGTAACAAGAGACCTGAATCTAAACATGGAAGGCCTGAAAGTTCCAAATTTTCGTATAAAAAATAAGAATAGCATACAGTAGAATAATAACCCAAACCTTTTGAAGCCATACCCACTTCTCCTGCTCTCAAGAAGTTTAACTAATTAGTGTCGTTTCACAAAATACTAATTGAATAATTCTGGAAGAATCATACAATCATGGCTTCTTAAACTGAATTCATAGCTTTTCTATTGGAATCAGGTTACATATCATCAATATATAAGGATTTCAATTTGATCAACACGAAATCAATTAAATCCTTAGTGATCTATCTAATGATCGTGGTGTAATCACTATTGAAAGTCTATGTAAGAAAGTACCTGCATGGCATTAAAACGAGAGTATTTCTACAACCTCATTATTCATTATAGATGCAATGTTAGAGTTTATAAGGGAAAAGGCACTCAAATTGGCATAGGAATCTAAGAGGAAGTTCTCAGCCCAAAAGAAACCAAAACCATAGTCAGCCAGCACTAAGCGCAGTGGTTTCAATAAGGTAGATTCCAGACCCGTCAGTGGCATCTCCAAAAAGTATCAATCAGGTTTCAGTGATCTCAAAATGTAAATTTACACTTATCATAAAGATCTAACTTTAATGATAAACCCTTATAGAACAGATCCAAACATTATTTACAATTGGCTAAGCAAAAATAATAAGAAGAAGATCGACTACTCTAATTAACAATTAACTAAGGCAAGAATGAATATGAATATGAAATGCTCATCAAAATGGGAGAAGCCAATGAATTATCATAAGAATTAGATAGCAAGATTACTTATAGAGCCTATAAGACTGCATAAGGACACTTGAAGGTTCATGTTTATGAATTGGAACACTTTTAAAGAGATCTAACCTTGGAGGAGTTTCAAAGGGAGTACAATATTCTGAGGAGCAAATATAATGAGAAGAAAAAGTTGAAGATTTGGGAAGTACTCAATGAGAAGAAAAAGAATTAAAAAAGTCTATAACACTTTGGATCTTCTCAGAAAGAGGAAGTCAAATAAAATGAAGTTGATGCCAAAGCTGTAAATAAAAAAGAAAGATAACAAGAATTAAAGAAGGTGCTTCTAGAAACTATGATGCTTTCAAATGTGTTGAAGGAACAATTAGTGGTTTTGAATAGGAAGGGTATCAATGCAATACATAACCAAAGTGTAAAATTATGATATAATATATATGATTTGATACTCTTTTTTGATTAATCCTCAAGTGCCAAGTGTTAAGTATCAATTGTCTCATTAAAATAATTATAATTTAATCAAAACAGTTTGGATAATAATATTAATGTCTTCTAAAAGAGAAGTTATTGCTAAACATAGAGTTGAGAGTGCTTCCCGATCCCAGAAGAGAAAATTAGAATAGGCTATGCTCCAAGTCAATAGTCATCAACCCATTACCAAAGCACAACAAGCTTTGCCCTCCGAGGATGTTGAATTATATAACAATGTGAATGTGTAACATGTCATCAATGGAACAGATTTTGCTTGGAATCATCTCGAGAATATGCCAAAGAAACAAATTGATATAGTCTTTCTCCCTTAGACGATTGCTGGAATGCAGAATGTCTATTGCGTTGTTAAGAAAAAATATAATGCAGAAATGGCTAGGAGGGAATAAATGGAGGTTGAAAGGATTTAGAAGAACTAAGAGAAACATCACTAATTTGAATAGAGGAAACTCAAAAATGAATAAATCTATGCCAAATTAGGTTTGAAGAAAACTTATCAATCTGCTCCTGCTACTCAATTCACAGAGGAACCTCTATTTCAAAGATTAAGCAAGCCCAAGCAATCCTTTATTCAACAATCTACTTATGATCTACCCGATTTTAGAGGATTGCCAATCAAGAATCTCACTTATGTTGACAAATATAAAAATCCAATTCTGATTAATCATTTTATGAGTTCCAATCTATTACCCAAATCTGTGAATAAGGACAAAATAAGAACCAAGTTTGAAACATCGGATTAAAAACTAGAGAAATTTCAAAATACAATTTAAGTAGATGAAATAAATCTGGATAATGATTTTAAAGACAATGCTATGATAGAAATTGATCAATTTGAAAAGATGCTATCTACGATGCCCCAGACTATGTATTCGTAAGTTAAAGATAGAGAAAATCAGCTGCTCTAATCAGTTGAAGGTTTTAGATCAATCAGGAAAATTAAAAGAGATCCAAATTATCGTCACATTATTGGAAATCAAATTAGAGATTAAATTTTATAAAAATAATGATTTTAATTAACAATATATCAAATATGAATCTTTTTTGATACAGTATCATCGAATTACCATTCTTCTTATTTGTCTATTGTATCAAATTCATCCTCAAATTGTTTCTACATATTCAACACACTAAATTCCTTAGAATACTTATTCTATCATAATAATATGAAATTATCTTACCTTCTCCAAACCTAATATCAACTTAGAGACTTGAGTAGGAGTGAAGATGTTTCTCAACTCATCAATAAAGTTTCCAAACGAATAAGTCTTTTAATACAAATTAACTTTGACAGTTTATAATTGTTCAATGATACTTTTATAAAATATAATTTTACTCTTCTATCTTCTACTTGTCATATTATATTCTTTAGTAAGATTGGTTTAAGGATCTCATTTAATAGTCTGATATATCAACTTCTCTATTTAAATCAGTAAACCAGCTGGGTTAAGTGAGAATTGAGTCCGAACCCCATAGCAAATACTTCACATGAATAGGAAAGATTTCCATTACTTATTACAGAACATAATTTGCATCGTTCACCCTTTCTTTCCCTCCTCCTCCTCCAAACTTAAATTTTATTGTGTCAAGTAATAGATTAATATCATTATTATCAGAATTATCTTAAATTGCCGATTTCAACTTGTCAAACAATTTTTATCTATCTTCTTAACAGGCTTTTTACTAAGGATGGTTGTAAATACTTACTTGTGAATTAGATCCAATTAATAACATACAATTACTATGATCTTTTATAATCTTCTTACACTTCTCCAATTCATCCTTCAGTGTATTTACTCTGTTTTCGAGTAATTCCAAATAAATCTTCTTTCTCTTTCTTGAATTTTTTGCACTTTCTCTATTTCGAAGTAGCTTAGCCTAAGTAGAATCATCTTGAAAATTTGAGACTTTCTTCTCAAGTTTAGGAGCTGTGGTTGGAACAGATTCTTAAATGAGAGATGAAATTTTGTTTATGTATGCGTTCTTTGAGTTTTATTTATTTTATAAAATTGTTTCTTCTTATTTTTTCTTTTTCCTTCTCTAAGTTTATTTAGGTAATAGATATTTAGAAAATAACTATTGTTAAATTGGAACCTCAACATCAGTATTTTGACATTATCTATTTGAGCAACTATTAACATATGGAAAATGGGATCTTTGTTTATATATTATCTGCTTACTAATTGAAATCCACCGGAAAGTTAATGAAATTATCGTCTCCTGCAAGTTCGAAATGATTATTATACATTTATTAAATATTTCATCATTAAAGTAAAATATATCCTAAATACTATCTAACTTATTTTAATTAATTTTTATGGAACTATTCTTCATTCTGTATAATTACGTATTGCAAAATCAAAATTATTGGTTTGATTGTATATTTTGTATTAAAAAATGTAAAATCAAACTTTTTCTTTAATAGAAAATAATATTTAGTATAATGATCAAAAGTTTATATTAAAGACCCTCAAATGAGAAAGTAATTGAAATAGAAATAGGTTAATAAACGAAACTTTAAACTCTCTGTGTAATTTATAACAATTAAGGGGAAGTAATCTACGAAATGCATGGTAAACAATTAAGAAAGTAATGGCATAATATATAATAAAGAATGAATGATATAAATGCTTAAATATTTAAGAATATTGAGCAGATCCAAAATCTGGAATGGAAAGGAGACCTTAAAGATTCTATAAAATAAATTGGTGAATGGAAGGCTTTTTGGTAGAACAGTCCCTTGTATCAAAGAGTTATGTATAATACGAATGGACGAAAAGAAGGACTTTGCCATGAAGTATTTAGCAGTTTTACCAAGTTATTAATTTGAATCTATAAAGTAGGCAAAATTATCTCGTTGAATCTGGAATATATAAGGATGGTATAAGAGTTGGAAAATGGATGACTAATAAGTTTCTATGGATAGGTTAATCCTACGTCGGTTAACAGCTTCTGTAAGAATATAAACTAAATAAATAGGAATAAAGGAATATATAATGGTAAAGGATAAAAAATTAGACGATGGATTGAATTGCATCCGGAGTTTTCTAAGTATTCATATTCTCTATACTAAGAAACCTTTTACTTATTTATAAGGGAAGATATTTTGATGATGTTAAGAATGGTATTTGGTGGACAAAATTTAAGTATTTCTCTGAAAATTCCTACAGTACAATGTAATTAAATAATCTATTTGTAGAGGTGGAGGAACTTATGTAAACGGTTTGAAAAATGGATATTGGATAGATACTTGTCAATATTTCAATAAGTATTTATTGTAATAGAATTTTTAGTTTAATGTAATTTCTTGAATCTGGTACTTATAATCAAGGAGTAAGGACGGGTATTTGGACAATCAAGAACAATGGAAAGAACCTAGAAAAATTGCATTTGTATTATTATAGATTGATATTATAGCCCAAATATGATTTATGATGAGAATGGTCAGAAATAAGGAATCTGGATGGAAATTTCTAAATATTTAATTTAATCAGAAAAACTTGTGACTTTTATAGTGTTGTAAGGATGTTATGTGGATGGTGAGAAAGATGAATATTGGGATATCCTCCTTTTCATAAATAACTAAATTAGATAAAAGTAAAATCTATGTTTAACTAAATAGAGGAGGCGGCCGATATAATTAAGGAAAGAAGGTCGGAAAATGGAAGGAATTAGAACTACAAAACGATTAGTAAGTTAATTGTAATAATTTAGATTTTGGAGAATTGAATAAGGAGAATACAAAGATGGAAAAAAGTATGGATTATGGGAATCATTTCCACTCAATTATAGAAGAAATTGGGACACTAATACTTCTAGTTCCATCAATACAGAATTATTTCCTACGAGGTTCTTAAGTAGTCTCTATTATTAGAATAATTGGAACATTTAATTAGAATGGGAAGGAAGAGGGATGTTGGATGTATTTAAATGAAACTGATCAATACAATAAATTTAATTGTTTGAACTTATAAAGAGTTGAATTTATAAATGGAATAAAAAAGATAAATTACTAAAAGACATTTTGATAATTTTAAACTGTGTATAATACTAGTTTTATGGTGATTTATTATTATTAAATTAAATTAATGACCCTGGACAATTGATTAGGTTGTACCAATACGATATATTATTGTATTAGTTTAGAATTGGAGAGCCATATTATTTTCATTTATTCTTTTGATATCCATGTATTTTGCAATTTACAATATTATTTATATATAAATTATGAAAAATTTAAAAGAATGTTTATCTTCTGAGGGAAGTTATAAAAACATAAAACGATTTAAAGAAAATATATAGGATGAGTAATTGATTTAAAATAATCTTAGGGATACTTTGAACTAAGTAATTGAGACATTGGAGGACATTTTTCAAAGTCCGAAATCTCAACCGATATAATTAGTGCTTGCTATGAGAGTAAGTCTGTTGGTATGTTTAGCTGAGCAGTTGACAAAAGAACTCATGGATCTACATTATGATTGTGTTGTGTATTCTGTGACCAGCAACATTATTTATATGATTGAGGATATTATCATGGCAGATTTAAAGAAAAACGAGAGAGGCAAATTTTATTTCAGTGATTAACCAGGTACATCTAAATATTACTTAGATTAATCCCTTTTATTGCTTGGAAATACATTAATACGATTAGCACTTGAAAGCATTTTTGTATGGAACCTATGGCACCCAAATAATTTAGCCATTACTCAAGTGTAAATTGATATGCTCTTATTGTAGTTATTAAAGATTAATTGACCAAGGTGTCTAGTTCCCAAAATTGCACTATTTTAATGCTCAGAAAGTCAAAGAATACTATTTAACTGTCAAAGAGAGCTCAAAGAATGGTACTCTCTATAGAAAGCAATCCTTAATGTTGAATGATCAATATTTTGATCAACTCAAATAGAAGATAGAGAAGAATCAGTACAATAACATTAAATTGCACGAAATCAATGAGGAATTAAAATGTAATTAAATTCTAAGAAATCTAGAGATTAAGCATGTAAATGAAAATTAGAAATAATTCATTGAGAACTTCAATAAGGCTTACAAGGACTATCTAGTAAATAATAAATTAGACGAGTTCAACAATTAAGTTTAATCAATGTATGCGTATTATTAAATTAAGTTGCTTAGAATATGATGAATTGTCAAGCCAAAAGAAACAGAGTAAGAAACTAATCAATTATTTTTAGATAGCGCAATCTAATTATGTACATATTCAACGGATAAGCAAAGTAATCAATTTTCAAGAAGTATAAGTGTAATATATATATTTTAATAATCATAGTCCTAAAATTCTTAACAGAAGAATGGTAGCAATAATAAACAACAATCAATTGAACAACTACTACATGAAAATGAGTTGATTTAGGCATAAATACAAAGCTTTGAAATTCCAAAAGTCAATAGTCATATATAGAATATAGACATGTGATTCTTAGATTGATAACCTATTATATAATTTACATCTTTTGAGTATTGACTTTTTAAAGATATTACAAATTTTATCAAATCAATTTCATTTTTATATATAATAAAGAACAAAAAGAATTTCTAAGTTTTTATTCTTTTAAAATTTATATAGATATTTATATAAGAGGAATTAATTAATGATTTATGGAGAAACTAGATTGCATGTAAATATTGTCTAGATATAAGACTAAGAGATTAGAAATTGTGAATAATTCTTTTGAATCTATATGTATTAATTAAGCTCTTTTGGTGTTTGATATTGATCAAGAAGTGGATTTTAGAATTTCGTATGGGATTTTCTAAAATCTTGCTGCTTCTGGATTAAATTCTGGTGTTTCTATGAATTACAGAAACAAATTCTATAGTCTTTGTCTTAAACCCTCCAAAGAAGGTTCTGGTCTACCTCTATTTAACATATCTGCTTCTCTATCTATTAAATCAACTATTTCCCTTGTCAAATTGCAATCCCATTCTTTTACTGTCCATTTTGTATTAACAAGAATGTCAAGTCTTTCATCTAAACTAAGTTTTCTTTGCTTTAAACCTAGAAAATAGAAAAAGAGTTTGTACCATTATAGATGTCCATCAATTCTCTAGCTCTTGTTGTATAGAGAGTGTGGACTTCAGTGAATCTACCATCAGATTTCCTTAACCATTTTTTAGGATCTGAGATAGATTTCAAGAATTTATTGATCTTCTCATCCTTGTTCTTTTGATTAGCTATAATCTTCAATCTGTCAATAGTTTACAGTAAGTCTGTTTCCTTATTTAAGACTTATTTAAGAGCTGCCCTCTTCTCCTCCTCAGACATGGCAGAAGATTTGATTCTCGCAATTTCAGTTGTTCTCCAAAGCTGATTTTTATAGATGAATAGCAAATACTTCTAATTCCTCATATAAAATTTGGAAATCTTCTTTGGTTCTGGGATTGGTTCTTCTTTCTATTTCTTTTTTATGTCTGACTTCTTCTTGTCTTCTAAAATCCTCTTCTTTTTCCAATTATTCATTTTGTAATTACTGCTTTTTTTGTCTCAAAGCATTAGTTCTTCTCCTGGCAAACCAACCTCTGATTAATCGTTAAATAAATAAAGCAGCTTCTTCTCTTCGTTCTTCCCACATTTCACTTGTAAAATATCTAAGAAGTTTTAGACAACTGTTACAATTTTGGTTCAAAAGTTCTATCATTTCTTAAATCAATGAATAGATCCTCCTTTTCCATTTAAGTACCAAATTCTCTCATCATTATAGTTGATTTTGTGGATTCAAAATGGGTTTGTGTGTCTCTATGATTTTTTTCCTTATGCTCTCTACGATATTAGTCAGTTTGAGCAAATGCATGATGTAATAAAGCACCAGACTTCTTATTTTTTAATCCTCCCAAGTAAGGCTTTTGGTAATCTAAACAAATATGGAAGACAAGTAACTTGCTTTAATTATTTGAATTGTCAATGTGTATTTCTTTTGTACTTCACCTTTTTCATCTTTAATGACAACGACTGATTCAAATTATCTTCCCATAGTCTATTCATATTCATTATTTTCATAAAATTGTTCTTGGTCCTCCAGAAAGTTAACCTGCTAGTTGTTATCCATTTTTATTTATTATATTTTATATAATCTAATAATATATGAGTGTCAAATTCAATTTTTATTGTTTCTCTTACTGATCATAAGAGATTAGTAAAGTGCCAGTTCTAGTAATGGAATCTAAAATAGTAAATAATTGATTTGTCATGAGATCTCTAATGTCAATTATTATCTTAACTGATTATAATTTGAAATAGAGATGAATGAAAATATGTATCTAAATCCAAAGATATTAAAATTTATATTAATATCTACTTTAATTACATATGCAAAAGGATCTTTATAATTTACAATTAGATTCTTTAAATTTGTGTTCTATTCTCCAATATTGCTTAATTTCATATGTATGCTATTTCTCATGTATCCCAGCATTAATTTCCTTCAACTAGTTGATTTCTTTTCTTATTCTAATCACAGATTTTGAATGAATCTATTTTAGTATATATTGCTAGCAGTCTGCAATTTATAAAATAAAATAATTCAAAAATAATGGATGTTTGGCGCTAGATTGGCAATCAAAAAGTATAAGATGTTGAAACTGTTCTGGATGCATTTAATAACACAAATTGTCCAGATTAGATCGCCTATAACAATTGTTTAGGGTTTATGAAATTATTAAAGTCATCTGATCTCCTTGAATAAATTAAGAATCTGTATAGTGATCGTTATTTTTGTCAACAATTATCGCAATCTTAATTTGATAACTTTCTTCGAATCACAATAAAATCAGTCTCCTTGTATTAAGGGAGAGATGAAGACTTTGTGGATGGAATAAACTTACTTCAAGATTATTTTTTAAATTTTAACACCAATCAATTTTGCTTTGCCTTGTTATCAAATAAGAAACTATTGGAAAAGCATCCCAAAATTATGTTAACCATCTTTTCCAAAGCCATAGTTTAAGAAGATCAAATATTATTGAATAAAATAGTCTAATTATTGGGTCAAAAGTAATTGAAATCCTTCCATCATCAATTCCTAATTGATTTAATTTAAATTGATCTTACTCAAAAGTAATCATTCAGAACATACGCTGAAAAACTATTTGATTCCTTCATCGGACACACAATTTAAGAATAACAATTGAAAATCAGCAATTTAACATTTCAAGACATCATATTGGCGTTCAAAAGACTAATAAAATGGGATTCTCTAAACTATAAATTTATTTTAGTCAAATTGGATAACTACATCATGACTCAAGAGAAGAATAACGATGCAAATATATTAAAACTGATATTCTATATCATGACTTCCCAGTCATCCCATCTCTGGATCAATTGCTCATATCTTACTAAGACTATCAAACTACATTGGAAAACTGCTGACTTTGAGTTCCGATTTTATAGAGTTCTCAAACTCCTCAGAATCAACAATCATCGTGACGTAGATTCTAGCTATAGGATGGGATTCAATGGACTTTCTGGACAGAAAGTCGATTCCTTTAGATTAGCTTAAGATCTAGAACAAAACATTAAGAAGGTATTTGTCACTCCTTTTATATATAGACTATACAAGAAAGTGATCATCAGATTGTTTACCTCTAATTTATCAAATAGGCATTTAAGAGAGAACCGTACTGTTTTAGCTATTCTTTTATTTAATTCCTGCTTTAATATCGATATGAGGATAAGCCAGATTTATACTAGCCTTTCTGGTCTCTAGTATCGAAGATCTACTCCTTTTTCTTTATCCAATTATATGAGCAGGATATTACTAATGTGTTTGACTTTTAAGGTATGTTTGTGGATGAAAATGGGAATACTAAGTTGACTACCAAAATTGGAATTCAAAAGAAGAATGCTCGAAATCTAGTTCCTTATTTTCAATAATTGTATGTATTTGATCTAATATTTTAATAGAATTATTAATAGTTAGAATTTAATTATCACCGTTTATAAAAAATTCTATAAATTATTTTTATCAGAAAAACAAATCTTTAATTTCTTCACCAATTTAATTTACGAACCCTTATATTAACAGATCGAATTTCAATTTCCTGATAAGTCAAATCTAAAACAAAATTAGAACACTTAACTCTACTATTTGTTCTCTGATATTCTGGATTCCTTCTAGAATACAAAAAATGTATTATAAGATTACTTGACTGAAATCTTCAAATAACTCAACTAAAACACTAAGGAGAATACATTTAGAATACTATCCTATTATTAAAAGATACACAAGAAGTATTAGTAGTCCTCGCTCTCTGATTATTGCTTGGATTTAGTCAATAAATCTCATGCCTTTATGTTATCTGAGATATTTTAAGGGAAAAATGAATTGTCCCAATAAATCAACGTAGTTTAAAGTTAAAATCTTAAGAATAATTTGCAACAACTATTGCAACTCTATCAACCATTATCTGATGTCAGATGCAAAGAGTTAAAATAAATGCAAGATATCATTTTGACTAATTTCTCAGTATAATCTATTATCTAAAAAGGTCAATTATAATATTAGTATCGATTCTTCAACTTCGAGAAGTTTCTTGCTTTGCTTATTGAAAGTCAATAACAAGTTGTCCTAATAATATTATGAGAAACAATTGAATAACCTCCTCCAACAATTCGACCATGTTTTTGTGACTAATGGATATGCAAATTAGGAGAAGCTTGAGTAATAATGTTAGAAGTTTTCAGATTTTGATGAAAAGGAGTAATATCTTAATATTTATAATAGTTAAAACGGTTAATACTTCTAATCTATTATTGAATAAAAATCAATTGTAGTTGAGTAATACATTCGAACCAGTCCTCAACTAAAATAATAATTTTAAGTTTTACTCTATTTGCAATTGTTGAATCTTCTAATTTCAAGGATTAATAGATACGAATTTGAAGTTGAAGCATTGATTACAAGTTTGAGGAAATTGTTGACTCATCCCTATGTGTCTGATGAATTCATTATTGATATTTGGAATGAAATCTATCTCATAATTGAGTAATTGAATGAATAAAGTTCTGAGAAGTGGTTGGAATTGACTCAATAGAAATTGATGAATAATGTTTTGATTCATTTAGATTAAACAATCTCAATCACTACCACTCTCATATTAGCAGTAATTGTAAATCAGAAATCCCTTCAAGCAAAATAGATTAGATTTTCGAAATTGTTATTCCTTGTAAGCGAGTTGAAAAGCAATAACCAAAGGAATTCCATTTATAGAATTATATTTAGTAATTTCGATAAATTGGATTCCAATCTTTGTTAGAAGATATTTTTTGAAATGAAGGATTAATTAATGATTCAAAGTGGAACATATAAACTATTAAAGTTGATATTACAGGAACCAGATAATATTGACCATTTTAATCTCATAATCAAGGTGTTTTTAGGGTAGGAAATACATTAAATACAAATTCCAATCCTTCAATTTATAGCTGAAAATATATTTAAAATAGGTATCAGATATTAAATTCTCATCCAATTGGGAGCTTGTGGAAGATCTGTTAAAACAAAAAAGTTTGCTAAACATTTAACCAAGTAATTTTAATAAGCCGTAATACAATGTAAATAATGAAATTATTTTAAGATTAGGATCTGACCTAGTTCATCATGATGATAAATTCTGTAGTCTACTTGGCATCAATATCTATCAAAGATCTCAATTACTAAAGCACCTATTGGTTATTCAGAAAAACACTCAAACATTTTTTCTAACCTAGAATCAAATCCAATAATAAAAAATGCAGTTAAATAATAAACTTGATTTCTTATTTCATTGAATAAAGTGTTTTTTTAACCCCTGTCAAATCTGAATTTGAATTCTAATTATCTGAGAAATTGGAAATCAACCTCAAAAAATTGCCTGAATCAATTTAGCAATCCAATAAATCAATTATCGATTTTACAGATATGATGGGAGTATTATAACAGTATTTGAATGATGTAATCTCATTTGGAAAGAAGAATTTTGAATTCCTTAAGAAGGATCAATAACCACAAGGTAATGCAGATATCTTTGATGCAATATTATTTTCAGTATCTCTTATTTATATTTTAGATGAACCAAAAACAATCAAAATAAATAGTGAAATCGAAATAATAATAACTTACTAATCCATTCCAGAATTTTGCTGACTTTAAGTAATCATCCAAAATGGAAAAAGTGACCAAGGCACTTGATGTAGAGAAAGAAATTAAATGACTAATTTTTGTACTTTTTTGTTGCTGTAATATATAAATTAAGCTATTTTCATGATTTTCTATTAAGGTGGTGTCAAATAACTCATTCTCTTAGTTTTGATTGATAATAAATTTAGAGTAATGAACTAATTATAAATATTAAATGTGGCAAGAGCCATTCAAAATATGCAAGAAATCCTTTCATGCCTAGATATTAATGCGCAATCTATTATTTATTATTCATACTTATTGTATTCTACCTTATGTCATTCTGATCATATGTATTTTCATACCTAAAAGATACAATAACATAAATTAACATTTAAATACATTTAATTTTATGAAATTATCTCCCTTAATCATTTGAATTATCTAATTATAGATCAGAGGGATCATGCATAGCATACTTAGGATAGGTTTAAATAGTTTTCCAAAAGGGAATTTAAAAAATACTAGAATTTCTTTTGCTTTTATTGTTATGATTGAATGAATTATTAGGTATTTTAATATTTTAGCCAAGTCTATTCTTCTCAAACCTTTGGTTATATGTTATAATGGAAATTAGATTTATCTACTTTATTATTGATATATATTAATTATATGAAACTTTGTATAGTATTTTTGGTAATCTGCTTGGTTATCTCATAAAAAGAAAATACAGAATTGTCCCAAGAAGACTAAACTCTATTGGATAGTATGTTTAAAGACAAATTTGGATTGAACGTGTTAAATGATATACAAAGTGAATACAGAAAAGATTCTGGTAATAGTGTAATGCGTATTTTGAGAAAGGAAGGAATAATTAGTGAGAATCGAGAGTTTATTGAACACAATTGAAAGACAGATAGCTTAAGACGAGTAGGATGATTTAGAATAATTAACCAAGGATTAAGAACTCTGTATTAAAAAAAACGAATTTTATATTAGATAATTAATAATTAGAGAGTTTGAAAGAGAAAATAGCTGAAGCATAATATGATTATAGTAGCATTGGTGCAACCATCAGATTGTTGGAAGATGAATCAAATAGATATGACACTTAAATAAATGAGAAAGAGAATATTGTGAATGAATATGAATCAACTCTAACTCAATTAGAGGAGATCAGATAACATGAAGTAAAATAAGATAGAATATATAAATAGAATGCATATTTTGAAATTACTAGAGATGATTCTTTTGCTATTTGCAGTTTAATCAAGAGAGCCAGATACTTGATTAGGGAATTATTACCAAGAAGTCCAAGGAATGTTGCATTTGTTCAACAATACACTTACGAAGATAATTCTCATCAATTCTCTAGTTCAGATGTCTTATAACAAATGAGAGATCTCTAAGTTGAGGCTTAAGAGACTCTTTAAAATAATGAACCATTTCTGAAGATCATAAGTTTTAAATATCAATTAATTAAAAGATGAATTTGTCACTGTTTCTACTCAAACTGAAGCTGTTATTGACACTACTAGAGCAAATGCCATCATTAATTTATTATAATAATTATATGATTAAGTTGATAGTACTAATAGAGTGTAATTAACTGCTGAAGATGATAGAGAAAACCTTCATTAACGAGTGAAGGATCAAATAAATGGAGAATTGGACTATTTAAACTTATAAGTATCGAGATGTACACCATATTGTAGCTTTCAATACTCTAGGATGAACAAGATGGTGTTGAAGCACACATTATAGCAGCACAAATGGATTAGAAGGACGGTGAATAAAGATTGGCCAATCTTAAATAATCATTCTAAGATTTACAAAAATGCAAGGAAGATTCAAAAGTATAAAGAAGATTCCTATCTAGGTGAATTATGGAGTTAGATCAAAGGAGAGAAAAGAACAATTGAAATTGCTAAGAAAGGCTAGGGAAGTTCTATTGAATGAGTTTGATGCTGTTAGATGTTACATTGAGGATATACTTAATAGAAGTGTAAGTCAGAATTGAAAATTTTATGAATAATCTAAATAGTATATAAGAGCTAATACTCAGTATATTTTATACAAAATACAAAATTCATGAAATTGGCAACGAAGTGCTTTCTCTACTCAACTTGATTCTACATTTTTTAGACATGTCCAATATTAATTGTATTACAACACAAAAAATGACGATTAGCATGATTGAGAGTATTGTTGCTATTATAATTCTCTTAGATTGATTATCTTTGCTTTGTAAACCTATGGTGATTGGGTAATATTACCTAATAAATTATTAATAGTGGTTCCTTCTAAATAATTTGCTATTTCTAATAAAAACACTTATTAATTGTTCTGAACTTTTCTTAACTGCTGCTCCTGGAATTGATCACTAGAACCCAGTTCTAATACTTCTATATTCTCAGGTTCTTCGATTGGTAATTGGATGGAATAAGTTAAGACTAATATACATATTAAAATAAACATGTTAAATTATTTATAAACGTTTTTAAGAAACTATTATAGAATTCATATAATTAATATTGGCAATAAATGTATATTATAAACATGTATTGTCTTATTTCAGGATAGTAATTAGGATCTTGAAATCATCCTAAATTTATAGTTATTCATCAATAACACTTAATATTATTGTAAATTCTTAAAAATAGTAAATATCAATCATTAAATATCTTTTGCCTACCTTGTATATAGGATCTACAAATTGGACAGAAATGTCTACGACTGCAGCATTCTTGGCAGCTGACCAAATGTTAACAAGGTAATACAATTATATTTGAGTTTCGATTTTTACAAATTGTGCATTTTAATTGTCTATGTTAGTTGGATATGAGAATCTAATTCATTTATCCATTTTCAAAAATAAGCATCCTTTTTGCAATCTTGTACATGGTAATTAAACATAAAGCAATAAATACAATTTTTAATAGTAATTTAAATAAATGTTTTGTATAAAATTCTTTAAATATTTATCTAAGATCCATGTTTTTAATCTCCTATAAAGCTTTAATTTTGTTACATCTTAAGATTTAACTTTAAGAATTATAAATAAAATCACCAACAAGGAAGAACTTTTCATGACTGAGAGTAATCCTTTGACGAAAAGATAGAATTTCTTATCCATGCATAATATAAATTTTATTAGGCACACTAATTTAAACTTCTAAGTTATCACTAATCTTTTATTTAAAATCTATCATCTATTACTATTGAATTGATATCTTACTTTAAACGCTGATTTTAAAGTTTAAGTTCTTTTAATTGGGTATCCAGTTATTGTCATATTATTAAAATACTTTAGTCCCTTCTAATTGGTATCCAAATTTTTAATCATTCTAAATATATTATTCACAGGTTAGTTGCGTCTGAATTATTTCAAATACATCAACTATACTATTTAAACTCAGATTTACTTGCTTAATAAAAGATTTCACACTTAAATACAATCCAAAAGATGCACCAAAAAATAATAGGATATTCATCAATTTGTAATATGTAAATTACAATATAATTATTCTTATAATAAAAATTATAATGTCTAATAGTTAAGTAAGAGAGCAAGAAATAAAGTCAATTCGTTAAGAAATGTTGAAGGATGCAGAGCAGAATGCTAAGAAATAAAGATTTGGACTGTTCTCCTCACCTGTTCCTTTAGGATTGGGAGATGATAGTATGGAAATGAGGAAAAGACGTAATGCAAGAACATAAATATGATTAGCATAAAGAGGGGAGAATGGGAAACCGATAACAGAACCGTCTAATATGAAGGTTTGCGCTACTCGTACAGGAAGAATTAGATCGTCTTATTTTGGACCTTTGAGTTTTACAACTGTCGGAGATCCATACATAGATCCTGAAAAAGTGTTAACAATCTATGAGAAGGAGCAAAAGAAGTTATTAAACAAGGAGGCCCCATTCAAGCCTCCCTCGGGATACAAAGAATTGATGGGCAGTGCCTATTCGCATATGAAGGAATATGATTATAAAAAGGTGGAGAGTAGGAAACAAACAGATGGGAGAGTGTATTCTGCGCCCAGAAATGTTACAACGAATCCAAGATGTAAAGTATTGGACAAGTCGATTCCTTATTTGACAGACGATTACAATCGATATAGTGATTTCGAAAGAGTATTCAAATTATTAAGCTAAAGAAAGCAAGAATGGACAGTAAGAGCAAAGAGAAGGAACTACCATTTCGAAGCACTGTCAATGGAGGCCACACTTTTGAAAAAGACAAGAATATATTCGGAGTAACTAAGATGCCTGCTTAGAGTCAGAGGAAGTCTCCTGACCTTAAGTCAGCAAAGCACGAATCAGCTTTTCGTCCAGCCAATGGGTTAAAGAAAGGGTTTGATGGATTGTTCGGCCATTTTTAGTACAAGTCTGATCCTATGAGGGAAATCAAAAGGTAATTTAGTTCCAAAAAGGAAAGAGAGAGTTTTAAGTAAGGATAATTATTGAATGATAGACCTGCAGATTTGGGGAACAAGACTCGACCCAATCCAACGATATCGTGTTTCAAAATGAACATAAGGAGAGAGATGGCTGGACATATTTGATTACAGTATATATTGTTATATAATAAAAATATTATTATATAATAAATTATTATATATTTAAGATTTAGTTTGAAACAACGATGGAATGACGCAGTATGTACTAATTTTTTTTATAATGATTTACATCATAATTATTCACTTTCGCACTATACGATTTCATAATTTGAGGATAGATTAGGCAAACTCATGAGAGGGAAAAGTTAAATAAATTAAAATGAATATTCTTAATGAAATAAAGAAGCAAGTGGATATAGAGATGAAAAAGATCAAGAAGGTACCGGTTTCTAAGAAGACGATACCTCCCTCATAAAAGAAAGAATTAGTTGAAATGGTGAATTAGGGAGTACTCTTGAAAGATGCAGCAAAAAAATTAAATCTAAATTATCATGAGGCCAAAGTAGCATACAACGAATAAAAGAGAAAATCCATAAGTACTTAAAGCGAAACTGAATCAGCAGTTTATAGTGTTAGGACAGCTGGAGTTGCTGCTCTGAAATGGTTCCCAAGACACTTTTTATTGTAATAGAGTGTCAACAGTAACTTGGTATCTGTTAGACGGCTATATAATATATTGGTTTTGAACCCAAAACAATAATGATTTTAATTTAATTATTAATACTACGTCATAAATTTATTAATGAACAATATCAAAACAGTTCTAGGGTGCCTTACTCCTTTTCCTTTTTAAGAGTTTCAAAATAGCCATAAATAATAGTTACTGATAAAAGTATTCCAGTTCCTAAATATATTAATTGATAGAATACCTGAACCAATTGCCCCCAAGAAATCAGCCAAAATGGTCAAAGCACCAATGCACATTCCACCAAAGGAAGCAGCTATAGGAATATATCTTTTGAGAACATCCTTCATGGAAGAATCTCTGTATCCAACGATTTACATGTCTTATTCTTTGAGTTATTTGGCAACCTTTAAAATTAGATAGTTTTGATACATCTTTTGGTGATGACCCAGAAACATCAATCCAAGTCTTTGAGAAGACTGCACAAGTTCCTAGAATGAATGCTGTATACAAAATAGTGTGAATTGGATCAAAGATGGCTTCAGAAATTGATCTGGGAGGTGAGACATAATAGACTAATCCACCAATTGGAACAGTCTATCCACTCTCTAATTCTTACCAATGACCAAGTAATCTGATTAAGAAATTGCCTCTGAAATTTCTGTATAAGATTTGTGAAAGGAAATAAAGATTTGAAACCAAAGCAGTTTGAAGTATTATTGGAATGTTGGAGGTATAGAACAATTTGATTGGATATGATGTTAATCCTCCTCTGACTTTATTGTTTTTTATTGGAATATCTACCTTAAATCCTTAGAAGTAGATAACAATCATGAAAACTAAGACTGTTGCTAATAAATTAGTGAGATTAGGCAATGAATCTCTCAAGATGGCTGATTAGATTGCAGCGACCTTATCATCTCTGATAAATAATCCATGGAAAAGTGCAATGATGGCTCCTTCATATTCCAATCCAAGTTCAGTTCTGTGAGTGATTGGAGAGAATGCTTTCCACATAATGTTTTCACAAATGTTGATAGCAATGAATAAAGATGTTCCGGAGTTTCCAATTCCATATCCTTTAGATAATAATTCATCAATCATTATCATAACAATAGCTGAAAAGACTAATTGAATGATGATTAATATAGCATTTCCTGCTCCCAATTTATCTAAATCACCGTACATTCCAGACCAAACATATGCGAATGCTTCACCAAATGCAATTAATATTCCTAACAGTTTTTAAGCTCCTGAGTACAATTGCTTATCTTCCTTTACATTCTAATCCACATCGATTAATTTTGCACCAGCCAATAATTACATAATCATTGAAGCTGTCACCATTGGTGAAATACCCAATTCCATCAAGGTTCCTCTATTTGATGCCAATATGACTCTTAGCCAATAGAAGGGATCTCCAGCAGAAGCTTTGTAAATACCATAGAGTGGGATTTATGAGCAAATCAAATACAAGAGTGTGGCTATTGCTGTCCATAAAGCTCTATATTTGAACAAAATCTAATCGTAAATATGAATAGTATACTCTTCTTTCAGGCTCAGCCACATCTGGAATTATGGCCATTGCTGGTCTCATGTAATTCAGGATCTTGGTTTTGCTAGGCATTAAATTTATTATTGAAATGTGGCCATTTTTCTTTTTATTTCACATCATTCACACGTGTGAATTATATTATTATGGACAATATTTAATAAAGAGAAACTTTAGGCTTATTTTTAAGATTCACCAGCGTCTGCTAAATTCGTTGTGGAGTCTTAAGCTCCAAAGATGATGTACTTACTAAGGACAACCATCAATGTTTGGGTATGTAATTAGTTGTAATTTGAATAGAGAAATGCACAAATCATATGATAGATTCTTTTAGAAGAATACAAGATGCATACAAATGATCGAAATACATTAAAACAAAACCAAAATATCATTATTTAAAAACTTCATCAAACTCTTAAGATAATTCCTGGAGGATTGTGTTTGAATATTGCATAGTGTGCTTCCCACCTTTCTCAATTATAATCTTATGAGCCATCAATTCCTTTAGATTTTCTTTTAATTGTATTTTGCTTGATACGATCATCTCATCTAAAAGAACATCATACAAATCTTAAAAATTCAATCCCTAAAATTTTATAATTATTATATATACATCTCTGCTTTCGAATTCATTTCCAACAAAATACATGGCTATGTTTTTGAGTATCTGAGTCATACTTAACACATATCAAAGATCAATAATATCTCACAAACATATAATGCTCTTTGAATTTGCATATAATTAGATGGCGATAATTATCGAAATTAAAAGCTATGCAAACATTAGTACAATTCTCAATTATCCAAGTAATTTCTATGCTTGTTCATTGAGTAAATGATGATCATCTATGCTATGAGCAATAATGATCGAATGAGGAGTGTTCTCAATGCATTTAATGATCTAGTCTGAATTCTGACATGTGAATCTATTTTTCAACACTTTCACCCATCTTTTATAAGAAAATCTTCAAATTAACTAAAGGTTTGAATCCCATTAAAACAAAAAAGTACGATTATGGATTACTCCTACAAAACATAAAAAATGTTTATACTCCATCAATTCTTTCATTGCCTTCTCAAGTAATTCAATTTTACTCCCAATCACATACACTAGAACATGATTGACTTATCTGTTGAACCAATAATATTATCTTCAAATTTCTCCTTCTCTGCTTAATCTGCCAATTTTGCTTACAATATTGTTAAATCAAAGTCGGAACTATCAAATTTTATGATTTTGTGAATTCAGATATGTCCTTTATCTTCAAAGATGATATTTAATCTTTCGTTTTCCGTATCTCTATTAATATTCTTCTCTTCCTTTCTCAAAAGTTTCTATTAACATTGAATACATATTTAAATTACTAATAAATTTTGTAATAAATAAACTTCAATATTATAATACATTAAGACTTCCATTCTGACTAGTCAAAATGAGTGTCTTATTTCTAAGAATCATCTTAGTGAATTACTAATCTTAATTTCCAATCAAATCAGCCTATCCTGAGAAATCAGTAAACAAATATCCAAGTTTACTTTCTAATACCATTGAAAATACAGCCACATATCCTTTTTTTGTGCCTACATAGTAAATATAATTTACATGCTATCAAATATTTATCATGATCAATAATGATGTCAGTTATTAGCCCATTATTTTTGTCTATTTTAAAATCCAATAATTAACTCCCGTTGCTAAACATCTTGATTTGAGCATCTCCAACAACCAATAAGCTTGATCTAAAGAAGAGTGATTTGACTATCTTTTCGCCATTAATTTCATAATGTTACTGTTGTGTCCAATTATTAGTATTGATAGTAATGACTCTGCCATCAATATCACCAACAGCAATCATAGACTCATCCTCAGTGGCTGCTATATGTGTAATTTGTGCTTCCCAATCATCAATCATTTCTTCACTGTCTTATTTTATTTGATTTTCAGAACACTCGAATCTCTTTAAAGAACAATCCCATGAACCTGTAATTAAAATTTTCTTCTTCATCAAATACACCAAAGAACTAACTGAATTATTGAATCTCTAGACCATTTACACTTTGCTTCCATAATTTATATTGAAAACATGTATCTAAGAACCCCAACTACCTATTGCAAATATTTCATCTTGCTTTAGAGTCACAATACAACTCAAACAAAATTCATCGACTTTGAATGATTTCAATACAATTAACTCCTTTAAATCAATCACCTTTAGAAATCCATCCTAACCAATTGTAACCAATAGATTCTTTTTCTCCAATACTATCAAATCTGTAATATTTCTAAATATATTAATAAATCTAATACGTCTTATGGACTTTCTAAATCATTTTTTGTCTGAATTGATTCTTCTTATCTAAGTTTTCCCACATCAGACCATCAACATTTATAGGAACTTCCTCTTACTTCTATTTTGGAATCTACTCAACAAATTTGTACATAATTTAGCCAGCTCTTAATGCACATTTAGGAGGGTGTTAGATTTTGAACAACTACTTTGGACACTACCCAAATTCATTTATTTAGCAGATGCTTGCCTGTCTCTCAATAGGATCTTGCATTTGACTCAATTAAACTGTACCTTCATAGGTTAGATAATGGAAAACTAAAGAACAATAAATTATGTTTTACAATACCATTATTGGCTTCGACTGAATGAGGTCCCTTTTGTTTGTATCCAAATATCAAATCTATCCAGTGATGTAATTCATTACTAACATAGTCACTCTCTAATGCTAATCTATTTAATCTAAGATAATCCTTAGCGCTCTTAGCCCATTTTGGTAATTTAACATCTCCAACTTTCTTCTAATTTTATCTTACTCCAAGATCTAAATTCAGCTTGTTAACTAAAAATGAGTCATCTTCTATAAAGAACTCTGGTATCAACTCTTTCAATGACGTAGTATTATTCATCACATTCTTAAAATCTCCTTTGATGCTTTTGAATAGTCGATCAGGTTTATCAAATTTGCCTGATTATAATTTTAACATGTATTGTGGTTTCTGTCTCACCAAATACCCAATTACATATCCTGGAGTTGAATAATGAGTTCCGTACAGGAACTTTGGAGGTGGCATTTCCTCATATCTCTTCTTGAACTCTTACAATCTCTTCTCATTCAATGCTCCTATAGGTTTCTTAAGATCCCTAAAGGTAGCTGCATCATTTAAATTTAATTCAGATGACTCATAATCGACAATGATTAAGGGAAACACTGGATATTGAGTCAAATCACTTGAACTTCGATTGCCAGCTTAATTCAAACGCATTAAATACTCAAAATTTGATATTTATCCACTTTACCATAGATATTGGATCTTCTCTAAACTAGTCTCTGCCTCTATAGTCACTTTTCCTAATCAAATTAATATGAATAAATACCAATAAGCATTTTGTACACCTCTTCCATCCTTTCTTGATTTTCGAATGCATAATAAATCGTCTTCCCACTCTTCAGAATGATTTCCAAACCTATGTCCAGCAATTCAAATCTTCGCTTGTACATTACCTTGATTTACTCAATAACAATCTTCTTGCATGGTTTTAAGGTGATTTTGAAAAAGGGTTGAAAGTAAATTATCTTATTGGTGATGTACATGATTCCTCCTATAGAATATTCGCAATACCTTTGGTTTAAATTAATGGCATAATCCTTCTTACAAGCATCTCCTTCTAGATCAAGGGTTTCTCGCTGACAGATTCTACAAAACTCATATTAAATCTAGCCTTTTGCAATTTCTCAGAATCCAACTTCTCAACTTCACTTTCAACATCATTTTTCTATTGATTGATCTATTATATTTTCTCAATCAGATCATGAACCACCTTGACATTATCAAATAGTGGTTCTATTTGGATTTCAAAATCAACATCATCTTAATAGATGTAAGGTGAAGGAGGACCCTAGGTGAAAATCTCAATAATCCTCTTTATCCTAAAACTAATGAAATTGGTTTGCTTGATCGGGGTTGTGACCATTCTATAGAACAATTTCTAAATGGGTAACTCTTATTTCTCCGGCTCAAAAATCAGAGTCCTTGAGCATATATGAACCTTTCCTCTTTCCAATCTAATCTTAGCAATCTGTAAATACCTTTCCTCCCCTTTCAGCATATTGATTTATCGAACCTTCGCTGATAGATCCTGCAAGTACTTCTCACTCTCTTCCAAATAATATAATGAGAATCGACTTTTCGATGAAGTAAATGTTATCATATTTGTAATAATAATTTTATACAGCTTTCATTATTTACTTACACACTTTGAGAATTGCAAGTCATACAATCAGGTATGTAATGCAGTGATACTTAAAATCAAAGACATGTATTAGAAGAGTAGATATTGAAATTAATGCAATCATATGGGAATCTCAATCAAGAGTTATAGAATGCTGAAACAAAAGCATTTTTTAGAGCAGAACGTACATTTATTCATCTCAATCGAAACGAAGCCAGAATGTGACAAACTAAAATGTTTAGTCATACAATTTTTAGGAAAGATTGGATAACTTTAAAAAAGAGATACAGCGTTTATCTTTGCCTTAAAAAAAAGAGATCAAGTAGATCACTTCCAAAAGTAGATTAATTTGTCATTTGGCTGATAACAAAGGACATTATAAGTAAGATCGCTTAATGATGAAATTATGTAAGTGTTATTATTTTCCATAAAGTTCAAACCTGAATAATTTAAGTAGAATGAAAGTCCAAAAAGCAGGAAATGGAAATTAAAGAAGGAATTTGGCTAAAATGAAAGAAGCCGACATGTTGACTAAAAATTTAAAATTGAAGTTGTGAATTACTATTCTAGAAATATAATTTAGAAACACGACATGTGTTTTTAATCAATAAAATAATTATGTCATTTATTGGAAAAGTCTTCCTTCTTGCAGCCCTTCTTGGATACAGCTACCTCCTATTCACAGATCCTACCTTAGGCAAAAGGTTTGAAAACAAATATGTTTATTTGTAACAATAAGCTATTGTCAAGCAAGTATTCAAACTTAATTAATATTCAAGTACATCCCAGCTGATGTGTTCAAACATGTACCAGCAGTAATAGCTAAACAAATTGTTTCAGGTCTTTTAGCAAGTAGTTTACTACTTTTTATTTGTGGAGGGTATTAAACACAATTTAATTTTTAAGCTTTGCCGTATTCCCAATTCTTGGTTTGTTGCTTCAAATCGCTATCCTAAGCAATCCCTTGTTCAGTGCTGATCAATACACATAAATCGAATGCTTGAAGCTCATCGCTTTGATTGGAGGAGTAATTGTTTGGGCTTCATCCAAATGTTGTTCTAAACAGGTTCCTAAACCAAAAACAGAGTGATATAATAATATATATGATATTTCATTAAAAGTCATCTAATTTTGGATGTATATATTTATCCCAGTCTCTAGGTCTCTCTATTCTACTTTCTCCTTCTAACCATCTTTTTCTTTACCCATTTTCCCAAACCCCCACTTGGCTCTGGCCATCGTTTAATATATACCTTCCAATTCCGTGTTGCTTTCCCTGGAGCCAATACCCCTCATAGCAGCGACCGTCATTCCATTTATACACTCCAAATCCATGCTTCTTATCATTTAAATACTCTCCGTCGTAATACCTTCCGTCTGGCCAATAGTATATCCCTCTACCATTCATCTGATTATGTTACCAAAATCCTTCATAGCGCTTTGTATGAAACAATCATCTTACCCTCCCATCAGGCCAATTATATACTCCAAAACCATTCAATTTGTTATCACTCCACATTCCTTTATAAGTAGAACCATCCGTCCATTAGTACCATCCGAGTCCTTACTTCTTTCCATACCTATATTATCCTTCATATTTAGAATTATCTGCCCAAAATTCCTTTCCTTATCCATGTTATAAGTCTTCCAACCATTCCCCATCGTATTATGCCCCATCTGTATGAATATACTTTCCTACTCCATTCGCTCTATCGTTTTTCCACTCACCTTCATAATAGTCTCCATCTACATGCCAAAACTTGCCTCTGCCATTCGCTTAATTTGCCTTCCATTCACCTTCATACTTTGCACCATCAGACCATATTTGAGTACCATAGCCATCTCGCATATTTCCAACCCATTCACCTTCATAAATTGCTCCACTTTTAAATACATATTTTGGTCTCTTTTCCCTGGGACCCTGTCTATTAGTCTCATCTAAATTTAAATCCTCTTAATTTCTTTTATTCATTCCATCTTTCTTGATCATACTGGGATCATTCTATGACTCCTAAGTCAGTTAAGGTTATTGTATTTGAACATTAAAAGAAACTAATTATGTAGTTGCTAAAGCTGGAGTGGCTATTGGTGTTGGCGTTGGTGCTTCTGGTTAATACTTTTATTCCAACTTTTCATTCTTCATCAAATCTACTCCTTTGCTCACTAACTATTCTCATTCATTACATGAACTTTCATCATTTTCCTCTTCAGGTGGTTGTTGAGAATATTGATTCATATTTTGGGAACTCTGTTATCTGATCTCAGAAATAACAACGACCTACTCATCTCTTTTTTAACAAGTCTAACACTATGAGCATTAACTACCCATTTTAAATAATAATAACAAAATTATATATTCATCTAAAAATCTTATTGACTAGATTATTTATAAATCTGTAAGCATATATTTCTGGAGTTTGAGCAGAAACATTTAAATTAGGGTTCATAGCCAATAATTATTTGGAAGCCTTCTCTGCCATTTTGGACAAATTCCATTCTTAAAGATAATCGATTATGGCAATATGATAGTAGATATTAGGTTCTTCTTGGGAAGGATAGGCATTTTAAGGTAGATCCACCAATCTTTCTACGTTACCTTAATACTCCCCCCAATCTATCTTCATTATCAAGAGAGAATAATCAAGTAAATAAGTATTTTTGAAAAATTCAGCATCTTTAATGAGTTAGAATTTCACAAAATCACTTTGGGATTATTCTATCTTAATCCATTTTTCAAGATTATCAAAATCCACATCCTTCAAAGTGATTTTGGAGAGATCTATGTCTTTAGGTTTACCCTTCAATGCTTCTCTTGCAACTTCACTACCCTTCATATCAAAGGTTCTCTTAACAAAAGGACGAGGCACTTGAGATATGTTCCTCATCAAGACCATATGATAAATAATGCCACAACTTGATGAGATGTAATTCATATCATAAGAGAAGATCCCATAAATTTTATTTATCAGAGATTTCCTATATTCACTCATATGATGAAAATATTCTTCCATCCTTTGTCTGAAACTATTCAATTCTCTTTCAGTAATAGTTTTCAAAATCCATTTGTTGTCATAGCTAAAGAAAAAGAATTCGCCTGATTTACCTCCGTCCACGTTAATCATATTTTCAATTAATTCTGCATTCTTCTCTAATGAGAATGAATCATGTGCATCAATGTCTAAGTTGTCAAATTTAAATAACTAAACATTATACTGATAGAATTACATAGTAAAAATACTTTGGAGCTAAAGCAAACATCTTTGGATTCTTTCCTTTTGTGTATTAGGTTTCTTTAACATAAAAATTAAATTCCTTGTTTAAAGCTTAATTATTTAATTTATATTTCTCTAAAGTCTTCGCTATAGCTAGTTATTCTTCACTCAAAGTTTCTCTAATCAGATGAGCATTTAATGTAAAATCATTGTTGTAAGTATTTCTGTTTTAAATTAATAATTGTGAAGTTCTATCAACATCACTTTCAGGCTTATCCACATTTTCTTCTAATTGTGCATTATCTAAATACTCTTCGATGTTATTAAAATACTAGATAATCCCAGCTAAAACACTTCTAATCTAAAACATTCTGATAAATTTCTGCACTTCAATGAATTGCGTGTCCACATCAACAATCTCTACCTCCTTTTTTGGTTGAGGATAGAATGCTTTATGAACCATATTAACTATCTTGCGCAACAGAGCAGGATTCTTCACTCTCTGATAACACAGAATTCCAGAACCCAAAGTGTATAAACAACATGTTGATATCATCATCACTGTGTCCAAACTTGCAGGCTATGATGACGGATGTTCACTTGTTTAAATAAAAGTGCTTAGCAGAGTGAACAACGCCAGAAATATTGTGGAAATGATATACATGACGTATCTGATGAGCGAAGATTTTTTATTAGTTCTAAATGTCACATCATTTGGTAGGTTCTAATAGAAGTACCATATTGTATATAGTGCTGATATGATGTACACAAACTCAAATACATAAAGAGCCAATGGCAAATAGTTCCTCTCTAAAATAATTGTGTTGATGCATCTATTCAATGTTGTTGGACCTGCCATTTATTATATTTAAGGGTGAAACGCAAACAAGATCAATGATATACATAGAGTAAACACCAAACAAAAGGAATGAAGCAATAACTTAAACTTTGCATTCGTTTTCAACACATTTGTGATCTCCTACCTAAAATAATCTTGACGATTACCTCATTGTAAAACAATATGCAAAATTGTATATAAACTAGCCCAAAAACCCTAAGTTCTAGGTGAAATCTACCCATTTGCAAAAGGATGTGTCATTTAAGTTATTATCAGGATTGCTGGGGGTATTGACATCCGGACTTGACATCATCCAATAGATAGAAGTACTTAATTGGCATAGTCCCAAAGCAAATACAATATCTCCTGGAGATTTTCGTCCAGCTTTCCATGCCAAATAAGTAAAAACAATGAAAGAACTGCAAACCACATTCACACATGCAAATGCAATAAGGGTGTAGAATTTCTAAGACATATCAATAATATAATTCAAAATTATAATCTATATTTGTTACTTCTGTCAATTTTCTGAATGTTTCAGATACCTTCGTTTTCATTATATCAGGGAGAGTATGCTGATCTCTTTAAGAAGTACTCTGTTTTTGCTGTTCATCCTGTCTAAAAATTTATTGTGGATTCAATGATTTTTATTCAGTCCAATCTACCACAAAGGGAATCCACTATTGATCTCCTTATGATTAACCAAATAAAGCATACAATACCATCTTTAACTCTTACACATCAGATAATAATTTCTTATTCTAATAGTATTTCAAAATCCGTTTACATTCCTCGTTGGTTGAGCTCTCCAATTATTATTACAATTACACTAACTTTTGATTATAATCCTTTATCACATTATTTCGCTCGGAAGATATATTTTAACATTTGAAATTGTTTTCAATTGGTTCAATCATTTGCTAAGGTTCTAATTCTTGATGCTCCCATTTAATCACAGGAGCAAACGAAGAGGGATTTAATGGATCAATACCTTGGACAAAGACAGGTTTTTTTATTGATACCTTACTCTTTTTCAACAGAATTTTTACTTGATTCTTTAATTAAGATACACTGATTTGTTAGCGTTAGGATGAGATAGTTTGCTTTGCTAAATTTGAATGCAGTAAAATTTATTGTGAATTATAATTCTAAGATAACATTCTCGTTTCTTCAATATCTATTTCTAATTGTGCAGCTAAAAGTAAATATTATTGAGATGTTTCATCTAAATATTTTGGAAAATATTCCAATTTAGCACTCTCATTTATTTTTCTCATATTCTTTATTATGCTTACAAGTCCTTCAGGAACAAATTAATGATTAGACTCCTACAATTGCTTTAAAAAGATATCTTTTAAAAGCATTTTACAACGACGCTTTTTCTATCTCATATCCTCTAATTCCTTCTAGACTTATTACTATTTTTCACTATTCTATTGCATTTATATCCTCAATTACTGTATTTCTTTTAATCTCTATCTTATTTCCTGATCTCTCTATTATCTAATTTTCTCAATTGTATCCATTAAACTTCTCTTTTTTGTAGATGTTCCTTCCACCTATAGTTATTGTTGATCAGGGATCCAACCTTATCTTGCCTTCTCTTCTTTCACAAGAAATTTGCGTCTAATGTCTGATACTTCTTCTTCCAAATGATTCTATTCTTACACTAATTAATTATTATCTATTCTCATTTAAAATTAGATATTTTTATGTTCCTTAATTGACGTTTGGAACAATTAATAGCTCTCCATTAATTGTTTTGCAGAAGAGGAAGTTTATTGTTGCTAAGGTATTTGAGTTGTAGGGAAAGAGGTTGGTGGCCTATTTGAATAGTGCTTAGCTTTAGTCAGTACAATGTCATAGTCAATATATTATGCTGGATTACTAAAATATTCTGTAATCCCTTTAAAATTGTTTAAAGTCTTTTATTTAAGAGCATGAGATTAATCTCTAAATACTTGAGTCGTTTCTTCATCCAATTTTTGAATGTTCCAATTAGTCTTATGTTTTCTATTGATTTATAAAATATCAAGCCTTTTTGTGACTTTTTATAATAGTATACTATTTAGAATTTGTTTATTCATTTCAATTTTCACTTAATCTAAAGTCTTAAGTACATTATTGCCTGGTTCTTTGCTTGGTCTGAGCATTTGGAATTTAACCTGAACATCTTCATTTGTTTCTTAACTTTTCTAAAATTATTTCTCAATTGGCTTCATGATTTAGTTAATGATGTTTTAATTGATTTATGGACCATTGTCAATATTAAATTCATGTTCAATCGCTTTTTGGTTTTCATTTTATTTTATCTATTCAAATGCATATCTCTTCTTTTTGGAGACTATATTTTCATGCCACTGATCCAGTTGTTCAAGCAGAGGATCGATCTCATTATCTAATAAATTTTTACACGTGTTAAATACCATTCTTTTTTTGATTTCTTTTTTAATCATCTTATACATCACCCAAATCAACGACATTCCTCATGCGAATGATTTTCCTGTCTTCATACTGATATCATTTCTTTACCTCGTTAGGCTGGATCAGTTTCCTCAAACTAATTTTAACTTTTAGCCTTAGCCAAACTTCGCTTAGGAAGGAGGGTGGAAGAAGTACTTTAGGTTATTTTTTTCATTTAAAAATAATAAGTTATGGGCATGGTCAAATTTTTACTCAAATAAATTAATTCGCTATCAGAAGAACTAAAAGGAAGTATTACACTATTAATTCATTAGAAAATATAATCAACTTGCCACTATTTGGAAAATAATATAATTTTATGGAGGACATGAGAATGCTTTATTCTTTTGTGCTAGATTTAAGCAATCTAATAGGAATTTTCAATTCACATTGTTTACACTTACTATAATGAAACTGAATTTCATGATCATTTCTACTGAGGTTCAGCATTTTATAGTAGATTCCATTGAATTTAATTATGCAGTGGTGATATTGAGGATATTTATATCTGAATCTGCTTCAATTATCTTGTATAAAATTAAGAACTCAAGTATTTATAAATGTAAAATTAAGATATTTCAATTATCTTATAAAAATGTTGAATTCAAATATTAATATGTAAAATTATGGTAATGATATTATCTAAGTAAAAACGATGCATTATCATTATAACTTTGATAATTCAATTATCTTATGTAAAATAATGATTTCAAATAATATTTATCTTATATAAAATAATGATTATAACTTTATATATTAATTTTCTTATGTAAAAGAATGAATTAAAATATTTAATTCATATAATTATTGTATAATGTTGATAATTTATTTAACTTAAGTAAAATTCAAATTCATATATTTATAAATGTTAAATTATGATAATTCAATTATCTTATATAAATAAAGAATTCTAGTATTTATCAATTTAAAATTTTGATATTTCTATTCTATTATGTATCATATTGGATAAAGTATTTATAAATGTAAAATTTTTCTATTTTAATTAATTACCTCATATAAAATCATGTATTCAAGAAATTATTAATGCAAAGTTTTTCTTATTTTTAATTATCTCATATAAATTAAAGAATTTAAGTAATTATCAAATAATACTGTTATATTTGTTTTTTTTTTAAAAAAATGTTTTAGGTCCTTATTCATGTAAAATTTTGATCAGTTAAATAACGCATTGACCTATTTTACAAATATCAAATAATTAAATACATTAACTTATGAAAAATGATGTATTGTATTTTAGTTTATTTTAAACTAAATTTAAAAAATATTATGATATAAAGTGATATTTCATCATTTTCATTCATAACTTATATTATTGAGATAATTCATAATTATAACATTGATTTAATTATATTGCATAATAATTCCATCAGTATTAATATTATATATCATATTAAAATACTTTTATTAAATTTATTTACAACATTTCAATCACTTTCTTCAATTTCAATTTCTTCTTCCTTTAAATTGATTTCATTTAAAATTTTTTCAAATTTTTTTTCACTTTTTCTTATTTTTTATTTAAGTTTAGTTTGCGATGCATCAATTTACTATCCTTAATACAACATATTTCCTTAAGCTAAACCTTCTTCAATAGAAATCAATTCTAATCCAAATCTTGGACCGATTTCTCTCAAATTTTTTTATTCAAAAATTTCAAATTATCTAAACCAAATTCTATTTTGTGCTTCACCTTCAGTTGTAAAAGTGAAAATTCTATCAATAAAATTATCAGTAAATCTAGCCTAAGAAACATTGAACAAGAGAGTAATTATTTCTTTGAGTAATTTGTACTTAGTGATATTATTAAATCTTTAGTCAAATTAAAGTAGAACTCTACCCTTTTTTGAAAAATTGCCGGCCAATTATAGATCTTTGATAGTAGTAACTATAAGTTAGTTTTTAATAAATACTATTAAGAACAGAGAATTTTACTGTAGGTCCTGATGGGTATGAACCGAAAACTAAGATAAGTTGGTTTGATATTGTATGGAAAACTATAAATGAATTACATTTATGATTTTCACAAAGGGAAGGAATAACTTATCTTAACTATTCGTACTTGATTTTATTTGTCTTAATTATTATTAATGGGTACTTTTTTTGAATGTGGAAGAATGTTCATGATATCCAACATAAAATGCCTGTGTTGCAAATCTAGATTTCTGGTTGGTACAATCAATATATGATTTCTATAAAAGACTTTATGTTATTTTTCAGCCATAGGTATAATTGTGGATATATATTTATTTATTTTATTAATGAGTGATTAATTTTATCAATTGAGTGCAAAATGGACAGAGTCTGATAAATACAATTCTAGTTAGAATTTTGATTATTAAAAATCAATTGTAGATGTTTGTTCATTTATGATTTGCTTATTTTATGAAAAAACTATAGATAAAAAATATATTGATGTTTGAGTGAGCCTAAAAATTCAAATGTGATGAGAGTTATTAATACAGCCTTTAAATAATTTAATGAAGATTCTGCAGACGTTTAAATTGAGGAATGATATAAAATCATGGTGGGAAGATGAAAATAAAAATGGTGGTGAGATCTAATTTGATATACCAAAATAATTTATTAATATTTATGATAATTTATACTAAGTTATTTTATATGAAGTGATTGGACAATCAAATGAACATTTGAAACATGTGTTTAAAAGAAGTTACGTAGGTAAATGGGAATAAGAATTGAATTATGGCTAGATATTGATCCAAAGGATTAGCATGATTTGATTTGAAAATTTTTATGTTTCGCTTGTATCATTGGTTAAAAAGTATTAAATTGAGTAAACTAAACTCATTGAGTATCACATAAAAAATGAACCTTGTTGATTGAATAATATCATAATATTAATAATTAATTTATGGGTTCCGTAGTTTGCTCAAAAAATAAAAACACTCCTCCTGTTTAAACTTATATAGAAACAGGCAATTTACCAACAATGAGCGAACCTCAATTAAACGTCAAAGATAATAAAGATGAATATTTTGATGATGAAGAATTGTTAAAATATTAGAATTCCAAATATAAATTGAGAGAAGTCTAAAGCAAGCCAATTAAGTAAAATGATGAATTAATATGCTTAGGTGGCAATAATTGAATCATTATTTAGGATAAGGATCATTTGGTTCTGTTGAATTAGGTTAAGATCTAGAGAGTGGATAGTTCATTGCAGTAAAATAATTATCAATCTCAGGATACAATCCTAGATAAATACAAGCAGTATATATGTATTCCCAATATATGAGAAAATGGATGCTTTCGAATTAGAAATTAAAGTATTATCCAAATTGGAACATCCGAATATTGTCAAATATTTAGGAATGGAATAAAATCAAACTCACATTAATTTGTTTTTAGAACATGTCTCAGGTGGATCAATAAAATCTTTATTGGAAAGGTATGGACATTTTCCTGAGAATCTAGTATAATAATATACAAAATAAATATTATGGGGAATAGAATATTTACATAGTCATGGAATAATTCATAGAGATATCAAAGGAGCCAATATCTTAGTAGATGGCAAAGGAATTTGCAAATTAGCTGATTTTGGTTCATGTAAATCATTGTCGAAAGAGGATTGCAATACATTCACTGGAACACCTAATTGGATGGCACCTGAAGTAATTAATGGAAAAGGATATGGAAGATTTGCAGATATATGGTCACTTGGATGCACTTTGATAGAAATGATGACAGGCAAGCCTCCTTGGTATGATGAAGCTAAAAATCCATTTTAAATATTGATGGAAATTATGAAAGGTTAGCCACCTAAAATACCAGAAAATTTAAGTGAATCGGCCAAAGATTTCTTGTCTCATTGTTTGTAGTAAGAATTGATTCTGAAAAGATATGATCCTAAGAAAAGGTGGAATATAACAAAGTTATTACAACATCCTTTTGTACCTAAGGGAGGAAACAAATCCATTTCAGTGGATTTAAGCAATATGTTTCGACCATTTTATAGACAGACAGCTTGATAAGAAATATTGATTATTCTATAAATTATATTCACTTTTTCTATTGTAGATTAATTATGTTAAATAAAATAAACTCAAATAATAAATAAAACATCTGTATGAATATTTATTCTAACTTTATTTTTACCCTTCAAGCAGATTTACTATATTTATATCAATGATATATGCATCTAAAATATCAATAAGCCATTTATAATAAAAAGACAGAATCATTAATTTTATTTAATTAATAGGTACTATTAAATTTTTGCAAGGCGCATACCATTCATAATAAGATTGTTTGTTAAATTTCTTAATAATTTAAGAAATTCAGATAGTTTGAAACTCTATTTTTAAAACAATATATTTTATTTGCTCCATATTTCTATTTCATTTTAAATTGGTTCGATGCTCTATCTTTGATTATTTATTTTAAAGTTATTTATGAACAACTATTTTCTAGGTTGACATAAGTTTTTATGCATTCCAAAGAATGAATTTTAATAATACTTCTTTACTTATCTAGAATCTCAAATTTTGATTATTGGTGTCACAATGTAATATTTTTTTGGATAAGGAAAATTGTATGTACTAAAATCTATTCAATTAAAGATTGATAAAAATTATCTTCATGTGACTGAATAATATAATAGTTAATTAATATTCATATATTAATCATAAAAATGTTATTGAGGGGAAGAATTTTAGCTTATTTTGCGAAAGTGAAAGTAACAGAAACTCCAAAAATAAGAATCGGAGAGGCTCTAAAATTAATAAAAGAAAGATCAAAAGCAAAATTTGATGAGACTATTGATTTTTAATTAAGGTTGAATGTTGATCCAAAACATGGTGATTAAAATGTAAGAGGGACATGCATGTTGCCAGGAGGATTAGGAAAGAATGTGTCTATAGCTGTCTTAACAAGCAATGAATTTAATGATTCTGCATTAAGAGTATTCATATAATTAATCCTAGGCAGGAGCAGATTTTGTTGGTCAAGAGGAAATATTGAAATCTATCAAAGATGGAACATATAAATTTGAAAAATTAATAACAACACAAGATATGCTTATTCTTTTAAAACCGTATGCAAGATTATTAGGTACAAAGGGATTGATGCCTAATCCAAAGGCTGGAACATTAGTCTTACCTTAGGAGCTTACTTAAGCAATAAAAGGAGCAAAGGCAGGCTCAATAGAGTTCAGAGTGGATTCAGGTTCAAATTTAATGGTACCAGTTGGAAAAAAATCATTTGATGATAAAGTGATATTAATGAATATTAAAGCCTTTTCAATAGCTTTGAATTAGAAAAGACCGACATCCTTAAAAGGATAATTAATAGGAGAAGCAAGAATAAAGACAACTATGGGATAGCCAGTAGAGGTAGATGTGTCTTCCTTTGATTAAAGAAACAAAGAAAATGATTTGAAAGATTTGGTTTATTGAAAAGTATAAAATTAAATAAGATATTATATATATAAGTGTGTATAATCAGAAATTTTCAATGATATAATTTATCAAAAGTACAGGACTTATTAAAATAGCGCAAACAATTGTAATAGGCGATAGTATTATTCCAATTAAGAGGAAGAGTAAAAATAATCCAATTTAAGTGAATTTTCGATATTTACTCATTCTGAAATTTGATTTTCTTTTTACTATTCGATAAGGTGCTGAAATAACGAGGTGTAGAAGATAAAATGGCAGCAAAATGACTAGTCCACTTGTTAACACCAAAGTTAATAGGAGTTTTGGAATAACCATCATAATTTTAAGTAGCATAGGGTTTTTTAAAGGTTAGATAGTTGATAATTATCCTCCTGGAACTAAAGGTTAAATTAATAATAATACGAGCACATCCAAAGATATTAAATACACCATAATGAGTTGAAGAATATTTGCCTCTACATATCCAACAAAACTCAAATTTACATTTATAACATTTCATGTGATTGCAGCCTCCTCGTTTCTCAATAGGAGCTTAGCAATTTGGACAACCATATACTTGGAGTTCTTTCCTTACCTGAAGATACTAAGCATCCATAGCTTATTCACATGATATATCATAATGGTATTGATTGCCACATTTGAAACAAATTTGCTGGCCACAATTACAAATCAGTAAATTCATGCCTTTTCCTATTACATAGTTTTCGCAATCCTTGATATTAATTTTAAATATTTTACAATTCTAGGACACCACCTAACATTTTTATTTTTACTTATTAGTTGTCTAGCATGAAATCTCTAATATTTTTCGTATAAGGCATGAGAAACTAGTTCATTTATTTGAAGATCCATGAATTATTGAGTACAATCTGAATTTGGACACAAAATTACCAAAACATTGCCTCTAACTATGTTCTCTTTTAAATATTCAGAGATACAAGATCTACAAAATTCATGTTAGCAAGGCAAGAACTAATGAACTTATCTGAATGATAAACAGATTTAACATTCTTTATACCCTTTAGATGTTAAGGAAGGATCGTCACTTTTTTCGAGGGACATATCTTCAGAAGATTCTTTGCGTCGTATTCTTCTCATTCCAAATCTTTAAATAAGACGATATTTCTTCAATAATTGCGAGAATGTTTTGTGTTTTGGTTATATTTATTGTTCTTCTTTTATTTTTGGTTGAAATTTGATTTCCTGTTCTTGATTATCTTAGATATCTAGATAATTTGGAGTTTCTTGGCTATTATTTTGTTCACCATGGTTTTATCTACATTTGAGGGAATCACTTTAATTTAATTTTGGTCCGTGAATTTAAAAGATTCTAGACTTATATAGTTCTAAATATAGATGTTGATATTTTGGTTTTTGTTGTTCGAATTGACAAAGTTGATCATGATAATTACTATTCATTTAAATATAAATTATTGTTTAAATTTCTCGTGTAATTATTAGATATAAAAATAAATTAAATAAGGATGTTCTTGTATTGTAGATCCTATATTCCCAAATATAGTGCTAGCCAGGTCATTAAGAATGCCATTTAAAGAAGAAAAGGTAAGATTTTGTTAAGAAATAGAACGCAAAAATGTTATGTAAGAGCATTTGGAGAGATTGGCTGATAAATTGGAATATAAAGTGTATCCATATCACATTACTCATTATGATCCAGCTCATCCTGATTACATTCCAGCACAAAGACAGGATTACAAACAAAGATTGACTGTTGACACTCATAATATGCTTGTGGATGGAGTCAAAAGAGATGTAGCCATGTAGAGATAAGTTGATGAAGCTATCAAGAATTTGGATAGACCATACTTGAAAGGCAAACATGGAGTCACTAAAAATGTTACTGGTGGTCTCAAAGATTACTTCCCCATTGAAATGCCTTATGCATAAACAGGAAATCTTGAGAATGAAGAATTGGAATATGAAAATGTGTTCAGAAATGAAAAAAGATGGATTGCATAAACTATTTATCCAGTTGAAAAAACTGAAAGCCAAAAAAGACATGAAAAGGAATTGGAATCAAGACCTGTAACTAGAAAATTCCATCCAGATAAAGGATCGAAATATGATGTCGAAACACCATATCATTTAAGATTCCCATATTTGGCTGATAGATTGGGACACCCTGAATTCTTGGCCAATCCCTTCTAAAGATTGTTTAGATTAGAAAGTGATATGTATCATCCAAGTTATAATGATTAACCATTTATTTAACATCCATCAGCTGATCCAGATCCCACTTTGAATTTCGAAGAAGGAGAAGTCATCTATGAAAACACAAGATTATAAGAATGGTTAAAATTTGTATGGTGGACTGGAACATTCAGTTTTGCTTGGATTTGTTGGGTATTACCATATAACATTGTATATAAAACAAATCTCATGTTTGACCATTAAATAGATGCTTCATTCTATCCTTATCATTTATAATCCATATATAATATGGATTACATGAGAATCAATGTATTGGCTGCAACTGCTGCTTCGGCCTATTTATGGTATTTCCACCATATGTCTATGAATGACATTGGAAGAAACTACGTTACTAAAGTTTAATACAATAAAGATAAGGAGCTGATCTTTGTAACCAGAATGGGATCATTTGGAGTTGTCAGAGAAGATGTCTTTGAAACTCATCATCTTGAAGTATTGCCATACTACACCAAATCAGGTGTGTAGAATATGAGATAAAATGTATATATTTATTTAATATCATTATTTAGGATTTAGGAATGTATGAATTGTCATGCTTAAATAAATAAGAGTTAATGTACTTGTACAAAGAAGATGCTTTCTGGAATCCTAAATTAAAAACTCAATTCCTAACAAATCATACTTAATTGATTTCCAAATAATACTTTGGTTTGAAGAGGTAATTTTTTATTAGCCAACAATATTTTTAGAAACGAATAAGAAGAATATCAAAAGACCTAAACTGTAGGAGAATTACCCTTAAAAGATTTACCTGCACCTTGAATTATCAATCATAAATACAATATTAAAATAATAATATATAATTATAATTAATGAACGTTGATATCTAAAAAGGTAGAGAAAGACCTGTTAGAAGAAACGGTTTAGTTAATGGTCTTAACCCCTATCAAACTATAAGCTGGGTTTATACTCTAGCTGATATTATTATTGCTTACATATTTTCATTTTTAATTCAGGAACCTGGAATTCATGTATAGTTATTCTTATTCAGGAACTTTTGCTTATCCTATTAACTATTATTGTTACTGCCATTTTTTACAGTTGTTTCAAAGCTACTTTGATTGATCCAACAGATCCTATTGTGAAACAAGAGATAAAATGCAAGTAAAAAGGGTAATCATATCGATTATACTATAGTAAAGAATTTCAAACCGAAATTAAATCATATTGTCTAGTTTGTTAAGCTCATGTCTAAGATAAAACTAAACATTGTTGGAGCTGCAACAAGTAATTTGAAACTTTTATTAGATGTGTATCACTATTTGATCATCATTGTATATGGCTTAACAATTGCGTTGGGGATTAAAACTATTCATATTTTTTCGTTTTAGTTATTTCCTTGGTGACATTCAAAATTTTCAAACTAGTTTTAGATGCGAATTTATTATACAATGCAGTTGATCTACAAATACTAGTTTATATTTGTATAGTAATTGATCCACCAGTTCTAATAATTCTAATATATTTATTGTCAATGCACTTATATTTTAAGTTTATGATATATTTGATATTTTAGGTATAAACAAATAACAACATATGAATACATTAAATCAAAGTAGGAAAAGAAATAATAAACTAATTAACCATAGCATCCATAGAATCAATAGTAGAAACAGAATTAAAATGAAAGCGGAACAGGATATGGTTAATTATTATCAACTTCAAAAAGATTTGATCTAAAATCATAATTGTCTCTAAAAACTGCAGATTCTAAAACAAGTAAGCAGAATTATTTTTCAAACAAATAAGATGAGGATAAAAGGAATCCTTAATAATCTCCATCTTAACCTTAATTTACCCAGATTCCAAGTTTATTCACTTCAAAGCCAACAACTCCAGGAAATGATTAGGATAGGAAGTATAGTATACAATAATAGATTCCTTAATCTTAGGCAAAAGATCTGGATGAGATAAAGGATAGGTAGATTTACAATTAAGTGATTGCAGAAGATTCAGAACCTCAAATGAATGAAAGTTCAGATGATTAGGATGGTAATCTTAGCAATAATGAGAATCATTGCCCAAAAAATGTCTCTTAAATAGATGAATTAGCAAATCAATCAATATCAGCGGAGATCGAATAAAAGATGGTAGAAGAAAAACAGAAAGAAGTGAATAAGGAAATAGAGAGTAAATCTATGGATTAGGATATAGTTAGTGTTTCGAATTAATAATCATTACATGCATAATAACCTCCTTCTCCTCAAAATTGCTATACATTCTAAATAGATTTAAATTCTGATTAATAGAAGGTTATTATATCTCCATCTTGTAAGAGAAATAGTTAACATCTAATTGCTGATAATTGTACTGAATGAATTACATATTTTATCATTTTATAGTTAATATAATCATAGAGAATTGCAATGAATTAAGATTATTTATATATATATATTAAATATAAGTTCTGGCTATTATAAATGAAAAAAATAGTATAGAATGTGCAAATATAGAAAGTTATCAAAACAGTAAATGACTTAAGAGAGACAATTGATAAAAGAATATCAATATCATTAGGATTAGGTATTACTATTGCAGTTATTGGATTCAAATTATTAAGAAACAAAGGAGATAGTTAACAATCACCATAATAGATATCAGAAGTTGTTGAGAAATAATCATAAAATTCAAACAATTCTGAAGAGAATGATATTATTGAAATAGAAGAAAACAAACAATTAGGAAAATAACAATAATAATAAAAGCAAAGTGAACCAAGATAAAAGAAAAAACAAATTATATAAAAAATTAATCAAAAAACAAAAAAATAATTTCAAACAGATAATGAGATGCCTGCCCCTAAAATAACATTGGAAAAACAAAATTCTATCAAGTAGGAAAGAAATGCAGATGATAAATTATTTTTCTAAATTTACTAAAAAATGAACTAAGAAGCATCAAATGAGGATTCATGAGGTTGTTCTGATATTAATTAATTATATTATTATTAATGAAAGTAACTATTATTAAGTCAAATGTTTAGAAAGTCTTGAGTTAGATTGAGAATAAAGAACAAATTATAAACATCACTGCAATTAAATGCAATTTAGATACTATACCCATTTTGGATTTCCCTAATTTAAAGGCTTTAGACCTATCTTATAATAATATATCCACTTTTCATAATTTACCAAACAAAATAGAATACTTAAATTTATAGAACAATCAATTTGAGTACTTTGAGGAATTAGAATTTCCTCCTTCATTAGTTTATTTAAACTTCAATGGTAATAAGGTTTCCACAAAAATATAGTATCGAAGTAAATTAATTAAGAAGATTAAGCAGACATGTCCTGAATTTAAGTATTTGGATAATGTTTCAATTAAACTCCGATATGCAGAGATGCCTATCAACATCAGTAAATTTGATCACATTATGGATTTTACATATGAGATGTTTGGGGATGAAATTTGATTGTTTATATAAAGAAATTAACTATAAATTTAGTTCTAATTTATTAATTAAAATGAATAAATAAGAAAGAGAAAATGTTAAGTAACGTATCGAAGAAAGAATATTTTAGATCAAATTAAAAAACACATAACATGTACTGTCATTTAGATGATTAATAAATAGGAAGTAGTTATTGGAAAGAATGCCAATTTTACAAAAATAATTGAATAAGAATATGCAACGAAATATTTGGAGAGCTTAGGAATTGAAGCTAATTAAAAAAATATTCAGATGATATTAAAGAATTATCCATTAAATAGATGTGAAATAACAGGTGGATGGAATAGTAAAATTATTATATAATATTATAGCATCTGGATTATATGCTGATACTATTAATATTGTAGTTAGGTAGAAGAAAAAGAACATAGAAGTGGCTTTAGGGTAAAAAGATAAGGATGTGTTGGATGAGGTGCAGAAGGAACAGGATCTCAAGAAAATCACGATTAAAAAGGGCGAATAGGAATAAGATCCATAACTAACTTAATAATAAATAGCATTATAACAGAAAAATGAAGTGGAATAATAAAAGGAACTATTGGAAAAGGAGGAAGAGAAGAAAATTAAATTTAAATTGGATTTCTCTTTAGAGGAGATCAAACATAAATACCTATTTCCTTTTAATTAGACATTTTAAAGGAAACAAAATTAAAATATGGTTAATTAAGATAGACTAGAGTTTCAATAAAATGATGAAACACATTCAGAACATGATAAATTCTTGGTTTTTGAAAGCAAAATCTTCTAATTGCCTTTCATTCATATAGAGATTCCAGCTCCTTTATTAAAGGATGTATAGAGGCCTCCAAACATTAAACCAGAAGATATTGAAAAGGTGTTAAAACAAATAGATAAATTGTTTCCTAAAAGTATTTTTCCAATAAAGGCCAGTGCAAAAAGCTAAGAGAAATAATAATAATAACAACAATAATCAAATAAAGAAAAATTAAATGATGATATGGAAACAAGATACATTGTATTTGAGAAACATTAGGTTGAGAATGTATTTTAATTAATTCAGAAAGGTGAGATGGTAAAATTAATTGGATTGTTCATTCATTTATCATATTGGCTAGTATTTGGTGTAACATTGCCAATCTAAATATAAACATTAACCAAGAAATAAATGTATATATAGATGATGGAAATAATTGAATCATTTTAATCATTTTATGCTCCTAAATTATGGATGCATTTAGTAATGCCTATGATTTTAGTTTCTTTGAAGATGTCAACTGAATACTTATACAAAAATCATTACATAATATTTTTTGAGAAACCTAGAACAGAAATAAATACACCAGGTAATATTGCTATGGATAAAATCTTTCATTTTGCTGATAGACTATTTGATTAGAATAATTTATTTTGCCGATTTATATTTTTAGAGAGTAGTAAATAAAAAAAGATAGGTAATGATGCTAAATTTATGCATAAAAGAATATTCGGTGTTTCACCATATTTAGACATCATGATTTAGAATCCATAAAACAGTCGAACTAGAGCCATCATAGCTAAATAAAGGGATATAGATAGTATTTCTATTTTTTTAACTTTTTAGTAAGAGATAAAATATTAACAATAGGTGAGAAGAAACTAGCTTAAACAATGCCACCTATTTTGAGATAGTAGAGTACGAAGGAAGAGAAGGATAAAATAGAAATGGCTCAAAAAGCCAAAATGTTTAGTGTTGTTTTAAGTAGAATGCAGTAGGATTTTGAGAAGGTGTTGAAGGAAAAGGAAGTCTTAAAACTAAAATAGATTCAATGTTGAAGCAATTGAATATTCTAATAATTTTTCACATTTTATAAATTGGATAGTAAATTCAATAAAAAAAAAAGAGTACATAATTATTTCATATCTATCTTTCTTTTCTTATTCTTTTTTTTGTTTGATTCTGTCTTTAACTTAGCATTTTGATTTCCTTAATTAAATCTTCATCTTTCCCATTGTCACAATGTTAACAATTGCATTCTACAGAACATTTCTTGCCCCTTACGAAACATTCACAATAATTCTTCACACACCTAGTTTTAGAACAATTGCATCCCCAAATTTCTGTTGTCTTAAATATTTTTTCTTCTGGAATCTTCTTATTTCTTTGTGCTTTCTTCTTTGCATAATTTACAGCCTTTTCTCTTTCAATTATGTTGTCTTCGCCGTTCTGGCAATCTTGGCAATTACATGATTCCCCGCAAACTCTTCCATTGTGGAAACAAGAACAATACATCTTTAAACAGTGACTCTTAGAGCAACTGCAAGAAAATTATTCTACTTGTTAAATATCTTGTCCCCCATCTTTTACCTGTATTTCTGATTTTTGAGGCTCTTTCTCATGAATATTATTCGTATCTCCTTAAACAGGATATATAACAGAAACTGAATCCGGTTCTGCAATTGATTCCCTAAAATTATTCACTAATATTTACATTTTTATTAAGTAAGGAGGTTACCTTTAAAGATCATACTCACTAAAATTTGAACACATGCTTAACAGGCTTTTTAAATTGGGTAATTTTTGATCCTCCAAGTATTCCTTAATGTCTTCAATTTACATTAATAGAAAAAAAATAATTATTGAAAAAATTATTATTACATTATTTCGATAATTAAATATAAAATGGAAAATTTACATCGGCATTCATTATATTAAGAATAGATTTAATAAAATTCATATTCATTAGAATTAGATTGTAATTGTAAACGTTATTAAACTATTAATGTTTACAATTGTTGTTTTAACAATCACTAAAAATTATATTATTATATTCTTCATTTATTACTATCAAAAATGAATTAAGATATGCTTTCAGACCCATCCTCTAGTTCAAAATTCTCAGATTTACTTCATTTCATACTTAATTCAAACAAAAAGTCAAATAAATTCTAAAGAATTCTCCCTCAATTATCAATCACAGAGACTCTAAATAATTCCATTAAAAATGGCCGCTCCAGAATTTATTCTTTAAAACATGAACCTACTGGTTTCATCACTTCAAGGATTGAGTTTATACAAAACACAGGAGATTATTGTTACAAAGCTTTGAATCAACAATCCTTATCATTAAAACATTAGCGAGGGAGAATTGAAGATTCAATGGAGAAATCCGTAGGAGCTAGTCCATCAGTACATTCATATTAAACAACAAAGGTAATTGAGACATGATAGGAAGTTTAAATACCCATCTATGTTAGAGTCAATTAGATAAAGGAGAAATTATAACCTCTAAAAGTACCTAGATGACAATCTATCAGTATTCTGTGATATAATTAAGAAGAAGGACATGGAAAAATTGATCAGCTTTTTACACTATCCTTTTCAATATTCTTAAGAATAAAACGTAACCTTAAAAGATTCATTAATAGCTCCTAAGTACCTTCTGTGAGTTACTTTATTTCATTGGCTATTTCGGCAATACCATTGTACAATTAAATAAGGCAACATTTTTATTCAAAGATTGTTTGAAACTATCAGAATTGTGTAGAAATCATCAACTGAAAATCAAGATCTTGATTTAATTATTCTCAATTTCAAAACAGTAAAATTGTTGCAATAAATAATAGATTGAAATAATATGATAAGGCGTATAAATTTATATTGAAAGCTCTCTCTTATGCTTGGGCTGAAAATCTGGATGATTATGAAATAGAATGTTATGATAAATTGGGGATTTGTTATTTCTATTAGGGAGACATTCTCAAAGCAGATTACTTCCATAATAAGTGGGTGAAATGTGAGATTGAGCCTAGAGATTCTTATTATAGAATTACATCCAAAGAATTCATCTAATTATACGAACGATCTTAACCTATTTGTAGAGAATTTGATGATAAAATATCTAGATATATTCATATTCCTTTTATAAATGTGAAAACAGGGTATGCATTTGATTTCAATTCCACCTTGAAATATAATAATTGTGAGGCAATCCCATTATTAAATGAAATTCTACATGGACATGAATATACTGAATATTTTGTAGAATACCATTATATAGATTAAACATAGAAACAACATTTAAAGAAATCATCATTGCCTAGAAGAGCTCTTGAAATTATGTCCAAGTATGACAAAAATAAGGATAAATATGGATTTGATCATAAAATTCATGAAAATCCCATTTACAAGTTGTCCCTTTAGGAAAAAGTAAATTATAGAAAGACTAAATTCTATTCACTTGATTCAGTAGAATAAAACATCTAAAAATATATTTCATAATAGAGGGAACCTTTTAAAAAGAGTGAAAAGATTTATGTTAAGGAATCCCAAAGAAAAGATTTATCACCGGAAAATGGCAATTAATTATCCTTGCATTTTAAAAAACTTCTAGTTAGCATAATTGATTAAAATTGAAATATTCAATTCTATAATTTGTTCGCCTTAGTATTTAATATTTAATTAATTAAAAATGTAAGAATAAGAATTTCTTAAAAATGAGAACAACCCTTTCCTTCTTCAATAACAAAAACAAATTTCTCGTACTGTCCTTCAGTCCCTAATTCATGAGTATCATATTCTCATTAAAGGACTCACTAACCAGTAAAAGCATAACTATTTCTAGGGAATACTAAGATTATTGCAATGTTAAGGGAGCCTGTGGCTAGACTATTCCTCTAATCTTAATCCTTCCTATTGGTTTAGCTATAGGCACCTTTTAGTTAGTTTTGGTGTTTTTTAAAAATATTCAAGAAGGTATGAAATGATATTATGTAATAAAAAAAGGGCCCTTAATACCAGCTGTGATTTAATTCATTTTATTACAAACTGCACAAACCTTAATAATGTACATGATTCTTAAAGCTTGTGAAGTTATTCCAAAAAAAATCGAAAATCCTTTATTATTTGGAAAGATAACATCTTATATATTCATGTGCTTAAGCATAGCCGAGGGAACATTAATAATTGTATATATATATAATATATTTCATCAAGGAAAGAATTTCAAATTTCAACTAATTTTCATAATCTTAGTTTTGGTCAATTTTTGGATTAATAATTTGGCAAAAGGTAAATATCGATTATTAAAAAGGTAATACAATTATTTATTTACGATTGCAAACTGAGAATTGGAATTGTTATATTTTTGTACATTTATTATGTATTTAGATTAGATTGTGATCTATTCAATAAAGTAATTAATGTATTATATTTTAGGACATAATCAAGGTCATCGCATATATATGTTTGGAAATTATCTTTATAATAGATGCTGAATTGAAAAACTACTCTCAATATTAATTCGAAAATAACATGTAATTTAGAAACAACAAAGAGGATATTCAATTTATGATTCCGCAAGTGTAGATGTAGACTCAATAATCGATTCTAGAAATCATAACTAATCAATTTCCTATTATTATATTTGATCAGACGAAAGAATTACTACATATTTCAGGGGTTGGATTAAAATAACTGTAAATGGAAGATGATTCCAATAAAATAGACTTGATTTCAGCAGAAATAAAATTAAGAAAAATGGAAGTTTTACAATTAATCTCAAACAATGAAAAGTTAAAAGACAATTTAGTTTAACTAAAGAGGATGGCTAAATTTGGATCCACTTGCGGAACTAATGAAAAAGGAGAGTTATTACATTCTCTTATAAATGGACCAGCACTCCAGTAGTTACGTATTCTGAGGTAACCACAAGAGAATCACAGAATCATTCATTATAATCCAGATGGTGTTTTAGAGCAATTACTTAATGATTTAATAAATGATTAATAGTCAGAATACAAAGGAATATCTAAATTCAATCTACCTAAAAATCAATTCAGATACTTTTAATTTACTTTAATCAAAGTACCGAAAGGAGACAATTTTTAAATATTCTTAATTCTAGAAGACATTACTTAAATCTATTAAGATTTTACTTTAAATTAAAAGAAAGAAGAAGAAGATCTACCAATTATGTGTTAAGAATTTAGATAAATGTTGTTCTGCTAATAAAGTGTTTAGGTTCCTTTAAAATTGCTGAATGTTGAAATAAAAAATACTCTCAAGTATTCTAAATAGTAATACTTATAGGAGGAGTTATTTAATGTTAGCAATTTAATTAACTAATTACAAACCAAGTATCAAAATCAAATAAATCCCAATATTAAATTACAATTTTAAAATAGCTTAAAATAAAATACTGGAGAATTCAAAACAGATTAATTGAGGTTGATGTAAATAATGTAGATACTATTGGAAAATAGTATAAATAACACAAAGGAAGGATTCATTAAGATTGTAGTAGAAGATGATAAGAGATAGAATTGCATCTAAATATCTGTTGAAGACACTGGTAAAGGAATCAATTAGGAAATCATTTAAGAAGGATTTAACTTTAATTAGATTCGATCTTTACATATTGTTAACTATTTAACTAAAATTTTGGGTCCTTAATTTTATTGCAAAAAAATTACTGGTCAAGTTGCAAATAAAGGCATTAGAATTAAGTCTTTATAGGATTGTGGTACAACAATATCTTTTTCAATCAGAAATTTAGGTTTAGATGAATTCTCTACTCAATTTATCATAGATGACGAAGTGTCTCAGGATGAAATGGATGTTGATGTGGATGAGGATGAAATTATGGAGAGATACATTAGAGATGATGATCAAATCTAATACCTATAAAGATTTAATAAAGGATTACGATCATTCATAATAAACAGGCAATAAATTCAAAAGATTGCAAAACCACTAGATATTAATACGAGCAAAAAGTAAACAAAATTGGTTGGCATGATGAAACTTTAAGAATTAGGAAGATTCAAAAATGTTTAATAATAGAATGGACATTGTTAATGCAATAACAAGTTAATTATTAATTCAAATTAAGATTTCGAAAGAGTCATCAAACAACATGTATTGGAAAATGTTTATTTTATTAATGAATAAGATTCATTCAAACACATTAACTTAAAAATAAGAGAGAAATAATGTTAGAATAATTCTTGTTAAGTGTACAAATAAATAATTGTCAATTGTCACAAATCCGATTTCAATTATAGAGAGTAAAAATATTATATTATTTTTAGTTTAATCAATAGAATTATAGGAATCACCAATTACTTTAAAATTATTGTTTTAATATATAATTCAAATGGGGAAATAGATATGCTAGGAACTTACATCATAATGCCAATTCAATTAGATGTGCTACTATAATACTTATAAGGTTGAGATATTTAAAATTTAAATATATTTATAATTCTCTTTTAATTTTCTTTTTATATTAACATATTCGATATTTATTTAATAATTCAAATTATATTTAATATGTGTTCGAAAATTTGTAAAATTATATATATAATTTCTGGTGATTTCTGTGAAATTTTACTATCCAGAGAAGATATAAATCACTCAATTAGATAATCAATTTAATAATTAAAATAATGTCTTCAACTCATTAGAAATAGGAAATACCTTTAATTATGGATAGTTTTTGCCAGAGTTATCCTGACATTGATGATGTCAATTATGAATTTTCCCCTTAGCGTTTGGGTAACCTCACACTGACCAATTATTCGCCTATGTTAGAATTAATTGATTAGCGCTCTCAATACCAATATTCTGGGGAATAACAATATACTCAGGAATACCAACATTATGATGTTCAACCACAGGTATGCAATGGATTCTGTAGAACAAATGCTGAACACTGTCCATCTTGCAATAGTATAAAAAAGTATCAACAATAATTCATCAAGCATAGGAGAAGTATAAGAAAGATCAAGCCAAATTTAGATCCTTCTATTAGGAAGAATTTCCCCAAACTTTTAGGAAATCATTTCTTAGCCCATTTAGAGTAGATTCCAGCCTGGAAATTACCAGATCCTATTGAACTATTCAAATAGGATGAACTAAAAAAGAAGAGATCAAAAAAACAACTATCATTTGCTATAGAAGACTTTAGAAAGTTATGTCTTGCCTCATAGGAGAGTAAGGCATTTTTTATAGATTTTCTTTAATTTAAATTTCCAGTTCGCCTAATTCATAGTAATAAGTTTACATAGATCGAGCCTGTAAACGATTTAATCAGTAATGCTATTGTCGGAGCATGTAATCCCGAGTAGTGGAAAGGAAATATGTAGATTGCAAAATAGTAATGACCCAATATATTATTATAAAGAATAATATTTATTATTATTTTCTATCTTTAATTATATTTTGAAAATATATTGAGAGATAAACATTAATCCAAAATCTTCATCGAGTAAATGCTAGTTTGAAAAACATGTCAAACAGAGTAAGTTGGATTCAGAGATCACATTCAGAGTAGATTGGATAGCAACCTTAGTTACTATGTCTAAATTGTAATGTAATAATGTAGAACTCACAAAATACTGGTGTCTATAAATTATGCTTAGATCTGACATTAGAACAACAATATCTATTATCTCAAAGGAAACCTTAAAATGGAAGGACTGTATGATAAGATGAAATAAAGTTCAAATTCAAAGACTCTGTTAGAAATTGGAGAGAAAGATGATGTAATAATTGTTATTTATTTGGTCCGTAAGAATAGTCTTGGAGGGAAAGAAACTAAATTTGAATCTAACAATTTCAGAGAAAATGAGAAACAAAGATACTAATTGGAGAATGATGATGATGACTAGGGTTTGCCTAGGTCTGATACTCAGAATGGCTGGTATGAAAGACAAGTAAAGGAGGCAAAATAGGGAGTCAACATTTCTCAAGAATAAATTTCCTAATATTTGGTATACAATTTCAGAAAAAACTATGTCTATTAGAAATCCAAGTTTGATTCAAGATATTTTGTTGAATTTAATTAAAAAAAATAAGATAGTGAAATTTTTGAATAAAACTAAAATATATGATAAATGACATTTATTTTTATATTTATGCATAAAAAACAGCTCATTTGTTTTTCTTTCCTCCCTTTTGCTTTTTGTTTGGTGAATCTACCTTAACCCAACCATCATCACTAATCATATAGTTATTAATAATTACTCTCCATCTTCTTCCTCATGTTTTTATTATTTAGCATTAGTATTTTTACCTTTAGATCTATAAGATGATTATAAAATAACGTACCCTTTTTATTATTTAGCAGCTAAAGCAGCTTCTTCAGCAGCTTTTAGAGCAAGTTCTGCAGCAATCTTTGCATCTTCAGCAGCTTTTACAGCAGCAGCAGCTCTAGCTTCAGCTTATTTTTAAGCTTCAGCCTATTGTTATTATTTCAGAAGATTGGCTTTCTTGTTTTATCTTGGATCATAGACTTCTTCCCATCCTTCATCATCATCTTCAACATGTTATGGTTATGGTTTTTACTTTTCTGATGTTTATTTTCCTTTTTCTTTAGTTTATTATTTTGTATTCTATTGTTATTATTATTATTATTGTTATTATTGTTATTATTATTTATTTGATTTTTTATTTTATTATTAATTTACATTAGATTATTATTATTATTATTATTTTTAATTAGTCTTGGTTTCTGACACTTTTTTTTTTTCACCTTCACTTTCGGATGGAGAAGAGGCTCTTTCAGGTGACTTTTTCTCTGGAGATTCAGAAGATGGGGATCTTTATTATTTCTTTAGCTCTAAAGCTTCAAGTTATTTTTATCGTTTCTTTTCTTCCTTCAATAGTCTTCTTCTTTCATATAATTCATCCTTTGTTAATTCTTCACCATCAGTTGAATTAGTTTAGTTAAATGGTAGCTTGTCCCAACCTAATAAGATACTTGCATAGAGAAATCAAATACACAATAGATCCTAAAGAGAGAACATATCCTATGCATGTTTCAAATGGTCGTTAAGCAACTTTGAGTGTACCCAAACCAACTCTAAATATTGATGAATAAGCTCTTACGCGAAAGCTGCAACAAGTCCGTATTGAATTTGCTTGGATAATTAAGGCATGTATAATTAATAATTAATAAAATGACAAGTGTATTAATTAATTTAAATGGTATATTAATTATATATAAATATATATATCAATCTGTTAACTCATCTGAATCATTTAATATGAGTCCATTTTCATGAAAATCTCTTTCTTACATAGCTTTTGAGTCATGATATGTTCTTTATAAAATGGTATGTGACAATACTCCAATTCTGAGATCCATCTATTTAATTTCTAACTAAAATGAATGAAATAGAATAGTACTCTAATTTTGGTTAAAGCAGCTTTGATTCTGATCACAGGAGATTAATCAGTAGATATACTACCATGTTCATTTAATTTGATTTGTACAGCTTCATACTTTTCTGAAATTTATTTATATTGATCTCCCATTTCTTTGATTGCATTTGTATAATTCTTGCATTACAATTCAATCTTCTTGACATCTTCATTTTTCATTTTGTATTCACTTCCCTAAGATCTTTAATTTCGATTATACCATATCTTGCATATTTTCATTAATATTATATTCTCTCTTATTAATCCTATCTAAAATCTCTGATAATTCATCAGTCAATCTTTCCAATTTAATCCTAGCTTCTGGCAAAATTGTTCTGATTTATGATGAATATTATTTAGTGGCGTCAAAATGTTGTCTCCATTCCCCAGCATTAGGTTTGATTACTATCTTAATCTTTTATGCAGCTCTCTCAACTTCCTTTGCCCATTCCTATGGATTGACGGTAGATTCTATCACCATCCTCTCTTCACTTCGTATTAATATTTTATTTACTCCTTTTGAAATCCCTATTCATTAAACACATCTTCTGGCTCTTCATCTGATGCTACTTCTGGATCAGAGTCTGATGACACACTCCCAGTTTCTTAAACAGGCTCTTCATCTTATCTCCTTTTAGAGAATGATTAAACACTTACGTCTAAGATTGCTATTCAATTTTGACTTTTTTAAATTGGAACTTCTTTTTTTATAATGCTTTGCTTGCTAATTGCTATAAAACATAAACCACATATTCCCCAAAACCTTATTTTAATTTAAGTGGGGGAAAGTCGACGTCGATTCCAATATTTTTAACTTCATTCACTATTGCTATTTAAAGATAATATACATATATTCTATGATAATGTAACAGGGTCATCTAATTTATTAAAATCGGTTGTTTGAACATCATTCTAAGTAAACAACCATTTTGCCAATCTAAATCAAATTAAGATACTATACGTTTTAAATTGACTGAATTGCTCACTTGAATTAGTTTAATTGACAAAGTACGCTCTATTCAATGGCTTCCCGCCTCTAGTTATTCGAATTTGTAAACTTACTTCTGTTTTACATAACTTTGTTCATAATTCAATAAAACTAGTTTTTCATACAAATCTTCCATCATCGCTGTTACATCCAATTATTCCTATTGAATTTATATATAAATTCATACTTAACCTACTTACTATTCAGACATAATTTAATTTATTTAATATTCAAATATACAAATACATATAGATATATATTTAATCCTTCTTCACACTTACCAATTATGCAACATAATCTTTTATAATGATAATAAAGCATTTTCTCTAATCTATTAGTCATCATTTCTAGCCTATCTCATAATCTCTTGTTTTGCATTCAATTGCTCTAACACTCTAAACTTACATAATTTATATACACTTTTCCAAAAGGATGAAATCTACAAAACTCTCCCAAATCATAACAAGCAACTGCAACATTTTAATTGTTGTTTGATTTTAATAATTCTGCCAATTTTCTAATTCAAAATTGAAATAATACCTAATCAATAAGAAATCATTTTCTTCGAATTTTTTCACATTTTCCTTCCAAAACTTTTCAGTATGAACTGGACTCCATGTTAAATTTTAAGCATTCAATTCTTTAACATATTTCTCAAAGGAACTATTTGTGAATTAAATTCAATTACGTTAATATTTTCATATTCTTCTCCAAAATTTCTCCAACATACTTGATATCATCTATCAAATCTTAATCTTTTAGATTTCCCTTCAAAAGTAAATCAACTACTTTGATCAATCCATTATCAACCATCAATTCAATACATTAAGGTGATGCATCAACTAAATTCCTAAAACATGCAAATGAAACTCTTAAAATCTTCTCTCTTGATATCTTTTAGACTGATTCTATTATCAATTTAATCAAGCCAATTGTGGGATCACTAAATAGTGAAATAGATTCAGTTGTAAAGCTGAGCAACCATAATGCTAGAATTGTATAATATGCAATCTATAAATCTGTAGAATATTTTGAAAGTAAATTAGTAATTCTAGATGAACAAACATAAATACATTCTAATTCCACCACTCTTAATAAATTAAATTGCAAGAGTTTCATGTTTTAAGAAATGAACACAAATTGGCATGATCATGAAATCTGCAATTTTTAATTTATTGCCTATAAAGGTTGTATTACATCATATTACCTATTCCTCCCAAAAAGAGAATCACCCATTCCTTTGCATCATTTCCTCCCTCTTCAGCTATTATCATAGTAGCAATCTTGGCAGCTGCCTCATACGCCATTGGGTCATATCCTTCCAAGAATAAAAATTGCTTTAACTTAGGCAATATTTAAGGAGTCAATGCTCTCATAAATTATTTCAATAATCTCTAATTGTCTATTCGGTTTATTGTGATTCATACCTGATATGATCGCCTCAATTGTTGTCAGAATATAAGTCATCAATGGCTTATCGTGAATAAGGTTCTCTACGATATCCAAAACCATTGAAAACACTCCAACTGAGTCAGTTTCCAAGAGTTTCTTCTGCTCTTACAACTAAATGATATGATTCATCTATTCTACCTTTCCTTAAGTGAATTTAATGAACATATCTTTAGTCTCTCTCTTAATTGATTTGCCATGTTGATCCAATTACTTAAAGCAATCTTCACAATCCTTCATCACTTTATTTAGATACTATTCTCTTTAGTAAAAAGTTATGGATTGACAAAAATATCTCCTTTATTTAAACATATTAATTTATTTTATTTATATTCAATAGGATCCATTTGGTAAATATATCGATTATGTTTAATTGAATTATCCAGGTCTCTAGTATGGTTAAGTGTACACAGAGTTATACATATTTAATTGATGGTTTTATTTCATCTAATATTTGGAATAGAAGTCAATGTGGTTGTTGATTTCATTTTCAAAATGAGATAACACTTCTTTTAAATCACTGAATCTTGGTCTGGTTTCCACTTCAGAGATCATCTAATATATTAAATTAGTTAAAAGAGTTGAGTAGCCTTTCTATATTAATTGATCATTAGCTTTAATGATTCTATCAATATGAACTTCTTTGCTAATCCAATCATAATACTATTCACATGAGCTAAGACTTGCCAACTCCAAAAGAGTTAAACCTAAAGCAAACACATCGTTCTTTACTAAATCTACATTTGGTTAAGGGTTCTTTGCTCTTAATTCCTTCATTAATTCAGGAGATAGATATTAAAAATCATTCACTAGTAAAGCCTTCTGATATCCTGTCATACTTCCATAAATAAAATTGTACTCCTATGTTATCTTATTTAATGAATACTGTTAATTTTACACTTTGATCAGGATGTAAATAAATATTTTTAGATTTTATTTCTCCGTGATATCTTCCATTCTTTTCTAAAAATGTACAAGCATCGACAATCTAAAGTGTTATTTACCATAATCTTAATTCTGGGAATTGTTAAACAGTATTTGTGTAGTTTTTAGATAAATAATTGAGCTTCATTTCATTTTAAATATTATTGTAAAAGAATTCCCCTATTACTGTTAGTTATGTTTGATCTTAACATAAGATTTGGCTATTCTATTCAGAGATGAAAAATATTTATGTAAGATGGTCATTGTTGTAGCATTTCCTATTTTTATAATGCGATAACATGAGTTTGGCTTCCTCTGATGTTGTGGCTGTCTTATGAAATTCAAAAATAGAATAATTCTATTCAATCGTAGATCAATTACATTATCATCTTTTAGATTATAGACTCTGACCATACCTAGCTAATTATGATGAATAGACTCTTTCATTTTGAATTTCTTCATCACATTTTCATACTTCTCTTCTTACATCCTTTAATTTGAATTCCCCATTTAATTTATAATAATTAATTAATACTAAAATTATGATAAGAATAACATTCCTTGAGGTTTAGCATTGATTTGCATGTCTATCTAAAAATATACTAATAAAATCCTTACTATAATTGTAGAGTTTTATACTATAATTTATCTCTTAATTCGACCAAATTTCATATTTTTTTCATTTTGAATTTTTTAATAGGTAAAAAATAAAATGGCAGGATCATCTCATAAATCTAATCCAAAATAATTTATTTTTTTATAGTTCTCTATAAATTACTAAATGTTTAGGAAATGGAGAGAAAATTAAAAACTGAATTCTATTAGACTATTTTAAATTGATTTACATTAATTATAGATTATTCATAATATTATTTCATGATTGAAGTATCTCATAAGTGCTTATAATTTCAACAAGGTCTATTACATCAATTAAGGTTTAAGATAAAAAATGTTAGCGATGTTACAATCACTTTCAGAATTAGATGCAATAACAATACTCATTATAAATTAGAACATTATATGGGACTTATTCATAGTCATTAAGATTTCGAAAATAGCATTCAAAATTTTGAAGCATCAGTAAATGCAATTTAAAAATATTAGGATATGAAATTTTCAGGTGATTAATTGGAAATTTAATATGCAGAGTTTCTGGATCCATTATAAGATTTAAAAGATTTTTGGAATTCCACATAAAGCTAGGATCATGTTATGATACCCATAGAAGTCGTTGATATCTAATAATAGTAGAAGAACTCTATTTTGACAGAATAATAGGATAAATAATAATAAACATTACAAAAAGAATTATAATCTATTAAATAAGAATATGTTCAAACATAGAAATCCGCTGTTGAGGTCAATTACTTTAAGAAATTCTAAAATGGATTTACTATTGGAAAATTAATGATTGTTATTCCGATAGCATTGTTTCTTGGTGTTATTTGTCGATGAATTTAATGTATATTATTATATTTTGAGCCCAATATTAATGATTATATTTCAACTCAAACTCAATAGAATTTGATTTCATTGATTCTTATTTTGTTTATTTTCTAGAATTATGACAGGAAATTCCTTAAAGAGGTGATCATAGTAATTTTATAATAAATATAACTATGATTTAATGATTATATATTTTAGCTTAAGTCCTAGTTTACTTGTTATAAAGAGAGAAATAGTGTTCATCATCATTGTTATGTATGCTTCTTGATATAGTTTTTGTATTTAAGAATTTTGAAGAAGGAATAGAGGAAATATACAATTTAATATGACAAGAATGGGAGTTTTAGTATGATGAAAATGAATGTAGCCACATTAAGATTGATTTTCAATAGAAATAGAAGATTGTACAATATTATAGAGTCGCTTAAGTTCTAATATATTAATAAATTAACTATTTTGTGTACTCTTCCGGTATCATTCCCTATATTAGCACAATATTCATTTAATATACTTCGTATTTGTTAATGAAGTTATACGTAATATTCGAATGTTAGCTTGAAATTGTTTCTTACTAAAAATATATCAAATAAAAATACCAAAAGTTTGTAATCTAAACCAGATTTTTCGTTTGGTTTATAAAATCTTCAATTTTTTTTGGACTTAATAAAAACATTATAATATCATTATAAATAGATGATTGATAATTTGAAAGTAATTTTATCTCTAACGTGTTTTTGACTTTAATTATTGGCTCATCTCATTAACACTACTGAAAACTATTTATAATAACTGCTTTTTCCATCTCTTAAAAACCTATTTAATGTTTTAATTATAAATGTACTGATAAACAAATATTCAACTTATTTTGACTATAATCCTAAAAATCGAATTTACTTACTAAGGTGGTTCATCTAATGTTTTATTCTTATAATCAATCAACGTTTTTAATTATTTTAATAATCAAAATCTTTTTAATTTCTATAATTTTTAAGGCAAATAGAGTTTCTCATGTCTTTATATTCTAATTCAACATCAAAAATTTTTGGACATGTATTTTTTAATTTTTACTTATAATAATAATAAACATTTGTATTTAATATAAAAAATCACCAGCTTCTTTCATCCTCATTTAATTATTCCATAGTAAAATATCTATCTGATATTTGCGATATCTCATTGAATTATGGTGTGTATGCAAGAGTATCATATTTTTTCTATGACAAATCTTCCCAAGAAATATCATGAAACCAAGGATGACTTTGTACTTCCTTAAAATCCATGAGAAATCCCAATCGTTATGTACTATCATGTTTTATCAACTTTTAGATGATATCTTTACATTATGAGGAGCACAAGATATTTTTTGGGAAATGAATTTCACCTTTGAGTATGAGTTTCAAGGCTATTTCAAATTTATTATGATAGAAAGGAGTTATGCCTACCAATAATTCATAAATAAGAATGCCTAAACTATACCAATCAGACATTCTAGTAAGTTCCCCATTCTTAATATATTCTGGAGATGAATATTCAATAGTGAAATTGATTGCTTATGTTTTTTTGTATTCCTAATACATTCTCAATTTGCCATATCCGAAATCAGTTAAACTTACATAACCTCTTTCATCTATCAAAACATTTTCAGGTTTCAAATCACCAAAAATTATTCCCCTCTCATGTAGATCTGATAAAGCTATTGCTACTTATGCAACTATTTATTTTACTTATTATTCTGGAAAATTGTTAATCTCCTTTAAATGTTAATAGAGATCTCCTCCTTTCACGAATTTGAAAATTAAATTAACATTACCATTGTAGAGCATGCACAATTCAAGTTCCTCTATGAATGGCAATCTCTCGTAATTTTTGAGAAACAGCTCCAACAAATCTATGTCGACTGCATTAATTGGAACACATTTAAGTACTGAGAATTGTTATTATTTTTCATATTTATTATGCAATAAGTATATTTTGCTTAAAGATCCTGAGGCTAACACTACTGATTTCTAGTACTCATCTAATTTAACTCGCAATCTTAATGGGTCATTAGCAAAAAGTACCAACAATTCATTTGATGCAGCTTTAGTCTTATTCATGGTATTGATATAATGTAATTGGAAATTCTCAGGATATAATATACTAATTTAGGATTTGGGATGCAAACTAGTTTATTTTAATTTATCAAGTGTTTGATGATGCATACAATATGGGTGTAGAAGTTCATCTTCTACAAAATATATTTTGATGCCATCTATATTGTGCATTTTCATTGCAATTGCTAAGTAAAATATTATTACATCTCTATTCTCTTATGATTTGTACAATAAATCAGATTCGGTAGGTACATGAATTATAAATTCTTGACTCTTCTTTGATATGGTGACTCCAAATATTTTGTTAATTGCTATCTTTCTTTTAATTGATTTCTTATCAATGTTATACACAAACTCGTTAGAAATTGCTATCATTCTCAACTATTCATTATTCCTTTTATTTATTTTCGTAATCATTCGAGATATAAGCATTATTTCTAAGGATGTGCATTATTTCTTAAAATACTTTTCTGCATCTATATGATAAATGTCATTTGTATCAACTTTAATTTATTTTAGAAAATTCATTTTCCTATGTTCCTGATGCATTCGATATAATATTAAAAGAAATTATTTTTATACAAATAATAACACAAATTCAAATACATTATTATACATACCTTATTTGAAAAATGACAAAGTTGCTCATAGTTATACTCGTTCTCTCTTTACATGTTTCTTTAAATGAGTCACTCTCTATTCCTTCTCTCAACCATTAAGTTCAAATGAATGAGAAGCCAAAAAAAAAGCCCGCCATAGAATGGAGAAGCACTTCTGAATTTGAAAATAATTCAAATTACGTAAGAGTTGTGGATTTTATCAAATAAAACTATTAAAAGGAATGCTAAATGAACAAGACAATTACCTTTTCTAAAATCCTCTGGGTTGCTAAACAAATGCAACAAGGATTTCTTTGGTCTGTAATACATTTAATATTATATCCAAGTTATAAGTTGAATTTTCAGATAAAACAATTAAGATAATTTAGATTTACGAGGACTTAGATGGAGTTTTAGAGTTTGATTCATGTAAAGATAACAATTGAAAATTTACAAAATTTTCATATATATTGAAAATCATATTAATTTTAACCCTTATTATTTTCATCGTCTACTACATCGGAACGAGTTTTACTTGAAGTTTTGGAGTATATGAAATTATAAGATTTAATTTTGAAAACGGTATGCTTTGATTAATAAATTTATAATGTGAATTAGGATTTATTTATTAAATTAATTATAAACTAAATGAACAAAACCATAATAACATTGATAACAATAATTATGATTACATAAGCAAAGAGACACTTCATAGAAAATAAAATTCAAAAATACCAAGAATTGCTTGGAGGTGTTAAATGGTAGTCTCCAAAAAGTTTTAAAAATGATAAGAATTACAGTAAAGCCCTTGAGGAAGCAAGACAAGAATTCCATCATGTTTGTCATCTCTCTAATAACGTGGCTTGGGTGAAAGTGGGCAAGGCCGGTTTCTAAATTGTATAAGGAATAATGTGGTGGGTATAATATTTAATTCAACATTTTAGTTCGAAGTTAAATTGAGTGATAAAGGAGCATATCAGATGAAAGTATATTAGGACTTGGAAGGAACATTTGAATTAGTAGAATGCAAAAAATGAATAATTATTCATACTATATAATAAGTTAAATCATAAATAAATTAATCGTTAAAATAAAAAATGCAAAGATCCTGGTTAGAGCAACCCCAAAGAGCTTTGGACATCAATTTCGATATAAAATCTATTCGGAATTAAGTTAAAGATAGATGTGTACCCGTCCTACAATATTAAACTGACTCTGCTCAAAAATCATTCTACTCGTATAGGTATTAGCATCAAATATCTTAGGAAAGAAAGTTTACCCACAGTACCATCATTCGAAAACTTATAAGCTAAAATAAGGGATTTTTCATACACTAAGCTTAATCAAGCATCATCCTTTTAATAAAAGAAACAGATTGCTGATAAATCTATTACTTACTCGCCTCAAAAGGCTGTTGGTCTTTAAAAGAAGTAATGTTAAAATCTAGAATTTAAGAATAAATAGCTCTTTGGGGAGTAGGAACAATTCTAATTATCAAAGTTCTCGACAATAATCTCCAGCTTATTAAAGCAGACCTATTGAACATAGTTATAGGTCATAATAGAGAAGAAATTTGAGTGATAACTTGCAATTGAACGAAATTGTTTCTATGAGGAATAAGATTGAATCATCCTAAGCCAGCAGAAGCCTATTGGGAGCTAAGTAATTTATAATGATTCTATATTAGTTATGTGAGTGAATTGGTCAAATTAGCTTAGGCCATAACTAATGCACTGAAATGAGATAATTTTAGTTTAAAATTATGATATAACTACAAATTTACATATATTAATTTTATGAAAAACAATAAATACTAGCTGAGAGTAACATTAGACAGTACTCCTTCCACTTTTTAAACTAATGAAACCTTGTCTTTATGGGAAAATCTATAAAGATCTAAAGATTCTCCAAGAAAATCAAAAATAAAAATTGCAAGAGACCCGCTAGAGAATGAATGTCCATTGTAATAACCGAACCCATTTTTATTTAATGAATAGTTAAAGCATAGTTTTAGGGATTATTTGGAAGGTTAAAAGACGGCATTAAATTTAGTAAATGAATGTAATCATATCATAAGTTCATCACATAAGATGGATAAACTAAAATTATTTTCAAATGTACATAAATTTCGAAGTTAATTAAAATAAAGATCCTCTGTTAGAATGTCTATGATCTAAAATAATTCATAGGCTGAAGATCTTCTTTAAAGAAAAATTAAGATCTAAGAAAGGTTTAATAAAATTCAGGCATTAATTCAATAAAGAATGCATGCTAAAAATAAAAAAGAATCACTTAGAGATGTTCAATTATTCAAACATTTATTTGAAACTTGCGAGAAGAATGTTAATAAAATTAAATCGAAAAATCTACTCTCAGAAAAAGCAGATGGAGTAAGAGAATATGATAAAATTAAATATTCAAAGAATCCATAAGGATAATTAAGAGTACGTCTAGATAATGAAGCCAATATTAATTAATCTAATAACTTAAGGAGTAAGACTTTACCAGATTAACAAACAATTCATTTAACAAGAAAGAAGGAACGAGAAAAAATGAATGCAAAACTTACTGAGTTTCTAGAACATGATCAAAATCAAGAAAAGAATCTACTTCTTAAGGCTAAGAGAAATCTAATAAGAGAATTAAAGAATGGTAATAAAAAATTCCATTAATTCGAACCTAATCGTTACAATATTACAGATCCCTTGAGTAAAGATGTGAAGTTTTATGCTTATATGTTTATGAAGCCTAAAAATGATGATGTTTTATAGAAGAAGGATTAAAAGTATAAGTTCTTGTGTAAAACTACGAGAGTTCAACAAAATACTCAGAGACATTACTTAGCCAATTTTAATGAATAACAATCTAATTCCAGAGATGAAAGCTTAGAGGAAGACTCTTCATTCAACTCTATGCTTGAAATCAATATTGACAATCTGTATAAACGAAGCACTGATTTGTAAAATATGATTCTGAATACAAAATCTGAAAAGTTTGTTAAAAGAATTAGACAATTCCAAAAAGTGCAATCCTTAACTACTTAAATAATTAAAGTGAATGAATAAAAACTATCTAATACTAAATTATTATGACAGCAATAACATTGTAGCCAGATAGCATTCTCCTATATACATCAATAAAAGTCAAAGTCTAAATTATCCTGATTTTCCCATGGACTAAAATCTATAGTAGGTTCACTCTTCTTAACCTTCATTCTTTATGATAATCGTCTACGTTTAATTTAGTATATTTTTTAAAATTATTGTTATTTGGCTAAATTATATGGCATTTCAATAATATTTTCTTTATTGCTAACTATTGTTCTATGCAGAATTGGAGGCTTAACAGGATATTAAACTTAAGGCAGATGTTCCTCCTCCATTTCTGTTTTCGTTTCAAATGATTATCTTCTAAGCCTCTGTCTCTCTAATTTCATATGAATCACCTTCAATGCATTTTCACTAGTTTTGCCAAGTTACAATCCTTTATAATAATTTTATTTGATTTCACTAGTTTCAGTGATCTGTCTCAATCTCTCTACTTTCATAGAAGTAGACCTCTAATCTTTATTATATCCAAATACGAAATTGTAAAAATTTTATCGTTGATTTTATTGACAGTTTTTCATTTTAATTTATAATTTGCATTAAATTAATCCCTCCTCCATTAGAATCGAGATGTAATCATACACAATATAATTGATAATATTAACAAATATCAAATTTCATCCTCTTAGATGATGTGATCTCCTTCGAATTTAGGAATAGCTATCCTCCTTTTAGGAACTAGGCTTGATCCAAATTGAATCTTATTCAATAATGTCCATCCTCCAGAACCAGCAATTATCAGAATAATCAAGGCAAAAATGAATAAAAACACTTATTCCAATGGATTTGCATTTTCACCCTATTTAATAGGTGTATCTGGATGATCACAAAATGATATTGAAACATTGATATACTTTTAGCACAACTTTTAAAGGAATTCATTATATGGTATATCAGTTTAATCTGAGGAATCCAAGTACAAGGAAAATGATGTTTAATTATATTCCATTTTTTTGTACTATTCTAATATACGATTAGTTTTGATTTCCTAATTTACTTCATTACTTTGATTGAAACTATCCTCAATACATTTGTTTATTGCTTCAGTTGATATGTTATTGTTAGTAAAATAATTCTTAGAACAGGCAACCATTGATGATTTCTTACATTGTTATCCAAAGTATATTGTATATTTAAGATAATGTTATGGTAATACTTCCAAAATACACTATTAAAGTAAAAATTCTTTCAAAATTGTCTACCCAGATACATAATCAGAATACTCTATTATATATTTATAAAGCAATACAGCAATATCGGCCTCCTCCTAAACAATGTTTTTCTTACTCCTTGAATTGATGACGCGTGTAACAACTGTAGCAAGGTAAAAGGTGTTGGGCGATATTCAATTTTACTATGATCACAATAAATAACGAATATACATCCATTCTATTGCAATTCATTATAGTGATTTGAAAAATTGCCATAGAATTCTAAATAGGAATTGTCTGAAAAATCTAGCCCAATTGTTAAATTGATATCCATCTTTGCATTCTTTGATAATGCAATTGCTATAAAAATAAAGTAAAGCATTTATTTTAATAATAATCTTGGTTTAATAAAATGTTGATACCAATTATTTTATAACTACTGTGTTTTTTTAGATGATATTTTAATGTAATGATAATATGCAATTATGACTCATTTTAAACCTTTAGGTACTTGTTATTCTACATATAATTGAGGGTTAAGTATTTATGTTTATGATTCAAAATTTAATGTAACATGTATTAACATAGAATTATAGGTAAAATTCTTGGTTAATTTGATTTAATTATGATCCCTATATATCAGATGATATTAATAACTTCGCTTAAAAATCACATTTGTTAATTGATAGAGAATTCAAATTTAGTAAGTGATTCAAGAATGAAATATATATAAATTATTCAGTAATTTATTCATTTTTCTATTTGAGATTTCTTAATTATTAGTTTCCTTACAAAACTTTAATAAATAAGTAAATTAATTAAATTTAAGAAAGTTAATATTATTAAGCAATATAAACATCAAAGTTATTGTTATAAAAAGTGAACAATATTTAAATGTCTCCATCTTTGAGCAACTTCTAAGGGAGTGTCTTCTATTCCATTTATTGATACAGTTGTTTGAGGATTCGCTCCTTTCTCGATAAGAATTCTACATATTTCAAGATGTCCCAATTTAGCTGCTACATATAAAGGTGTTAATCCTTTTTAATTTTTTTTGTTAACTAAACAAAATTCACTCTTATGATCATAGAAATACCTTGATTAATGATATAAATATACTTTTTTGGATCTTTATTTAGTATTTCTTCAATTATGTTTGATGAGTGTCCTTTTTCAATTGATGTGAAAAGTGCTTATTGCATTTAAATATATTTTAATGCATCATTGAAGTTACGACTGCTCTCTGATCTCTATTTTGATGAAACTTGGGATCTGTAACCACTTATGACTAGTTCATCCTTGGATTAAAATAAAATTAGATTACTGGAGAGTTCAACCGCTATGTTTTAGGACTTTAGAGTAATCTGATTGTGGTGATAGCATGACGAAAGCTTTTCCAATATTTCAAGCCGTCTCCATCTGAAAATGGTACTCTATTAATTAAGATAAAGAGATACGTATCAGGCTAAATGTTCCTAAGCGGAATATTTAATTTCTTATTCATATTATTAAAATGATTAATAGTTATTCATTTAACAAGTATACAGTTATTCAAAACAAAATCAAGAACCAAAGAGGGATTCTTAAATCTTAAATCATTTAATTTAACGAAACAATTCTCAGAAATGCAGAGCATTACTTATTTTTTGTTGCTGATCTTCGCTTGTTCCCAATTTTTGATATCTTTAATTAGAGTGCAATCGATTCTATTAGCTTGTTTGAATTCTCCATCAATTTTGTCATACATTAATATGGTGTTGGATGACAATTTAATAGTGGATTTAGAAGATGGTTATGATTGTTCATATTGTTTGATATTAGGTTATATCATTTTCGTAGTTTATTTAAATTGACAATTGCATTGATATTTAGTGGACTTGGAATCATCAATGTCATCGTCATCGAATTCAACATCAGGGAGATCTATTTCAGTTCCCTTGTAGAACAGTCTCTTTTGTTATGAGGGATAGAGTTTATCAGCGATTTGCTTACTGAAAATAAGGTTAAATTTTTCTATTTATTCAGAGGGCAAATTGGCAGCCTGTCTATAGATAAGATTGCCAGTTTTAGTTTCGATAATATAAGTAGGATGAGAACGTTGGGCTTCTAATTTAGAAAAGACTACTCCAACTATTTTTTAGGGATCAGCCATACGAGATTAAAATGAATGACAATTAAATTAGAAAGTAATATTTATATCTCAAAAATATTAACTAAAATTTGACTAAGTGATTATTATAAATTAATTGATGGTCTAAAAGGGTCTGCAATGCGAAGATTACTCTTGTATTTAATACATTATAATATATTAAATAAATAATTCAGATTGGGATTAATGTTTCAAAATAAGTACATAAGTGTATTAATTCCAATAGAACAGATTATGACAGAGGAGTGAATACATTCTCACCAGAAGGTCGTCTATTCTAGGTGGAATATGCATTACAAGCAATCAAATTAGGAGCAAGTGCTTTAGCTATAAAAGTGAATGATGGAGTAGTATTGGCAGGAGAAAGAAAATTGAATTCAACACTTTTAGAGCCTAGGAGCATTGAGAAGATCTATGAAATTGACACTCATATTGCTTGCACTGCCTCTGGTTTCATTCCTGATGCCAGAACTTTAGTTGAACATGCCAGAGTAGAATCTCAGAATCACAAATTCAATTATGGTGAACCCATCAATGTTAGAGCACTCACTTAGATTGTTTGTGATTTGGCTCTTGATTTTGGAGAGAGTGATTCTAAAAGCAAAACTAAAATGTCAAGACCCTATGGAGTGGCGCTATTGATTGCAGGTGTTTCTGATCATGGTCCTTAAATTTTCTAAACTGGTAAGTAATTGAATCATCTTAGATCCCACTGGAACTATGATTGAATATTAAGCTAAAGGAATTGGGGCAGCTGATGAAGGTATCCAAAGTATACTCAAAGAATAATACAAATAAGTAAGATCATAAATTAAGTCAGGATCTAACCTTGGAGCAAGCTGAGAGATTGGCCATCTTGTGTCTCAAGAATGTAATGGAAGAGAAAGTAATTATGTATGTGATCATATCTTAGATCAATAATTCCAATGTAGAATTGGCTGTAATTACAACTGCAGAAAAAAGATATACCTAAAGAACACCTGAACAAATATAAAGTCTAATTGACAAAGTTTGAAATATTATATATCTATAATAAGTATAATATGATTCAAATACGTGAAGTATTAATTTTAAGAATAGTATTGGACTTCTTATTTTTAAAAAAATTATTGAAACTCTAAAAATGATGATCGTCCTCTATATTATATGGCAATGAATAATCGTTGTCATCTTCAAACACAATCTGTTTCTTGGGGAAATACTTCTTAAATAGTTGTTTATTAGTCGAGGCATATTCAACAGCGACTTTTATAACATCCTCATTTCTTATGCATTATTTCTGTCCTGGAAAACCTCTTTCATTTCAATTAATCATACCCAAATCTTGCTTTGTACAACTATAAAAATTATCCAACAGAAGGCTTTGATTCTTCTATTGTCATTTTTTACACCCTCAGATCCTAATTATTGTCCCAAATTTCGTATTCCTCGTCAGCACTCATGTTGCTCTCTGATGTAATCACTGATAATAACGAAGGTCTTTGTTGGCAATTGATGCTGGTTTGTCGTTGGAATGCATTTCGAGGTTAGACCAAAGGATTCACATCTTGATTGGCTTGAGTTTTCAAAGGATAGTGAGTTAACTATTTTATTGATCGGTGTTGTGGAGTGTAAGATTTACACTTGATACTATACTATAAAGAAGCTAAAAGTTCCCCTGCTTTCTTTATTTTTGATGAGCCATCTCTCACTCTAAAACCATTCCCTTAAGTTTTTTTCATTATTTTATTAAATAGCTATATTTATTTAATCTAAATGATAACTGGGTTAATTGATAAGTACATTTAATCAATATTATATTAATGATTATAATTTAATTTCCAATTAAACCCATATGGTTATATAGATATATATATGATGAAATTAAAATATTCAATTTTGTAGTTCTCTCATTTGATTGATATCGTTAATGGATTTGACCTAAAAAGAATTAGGAATTTTCACTTATGGTTAGTTGGGAGAAACAACTTCCATACATGATTCTGTTGATCTGTTTAATTCATTTTCCTTTTATTGTAACCATGACTCATAGTATTTATTTCTCTTCTTTTAAGGATGGCGAGGACTTGCAGTTTTGATTCTATTTAAGATGGCTTGTTAGTGGAATCGATTATTTTATATTCCTAAATTATTCATTTAGTTTAATAATAATTCAGTTTAAAAAATTTTAGATGATATTCATTTCATAGAAATTCTTTGTTGCATTATCAAGACAATGAAATAATTTTTTCATATTATAATATGAGAATGTATTTTAATATTCTTCGAAGAGTTACATCAAATGCTTTTCTAATCTAACTTAAATTTATGGTTAATAATTAAAATCAAACAGCGTCTCATTTTATTATTTCTCCAAATTCAAAAAAAGCGTGAAATGTTCATCTTCTATTCCATTCTCTAATTTCATCTGATAAGCCATCCACACCTTAAGTACCTATAAACTATCTGAGTATTCCAAACTGAGACTATGATTGACTCTTCTCTCCTTCGAATTGAAATTGGGACTATAAATCGGTTATTGTAAGAACTCATAAAATACGCTACTGCAAAGAGGAATTCTCATAAACAGTTGAAAATTATCCAATATTATAGATGGAATTAATGGTAATCTGATTAATGTGCTCTATTGTATGGGGATGTAAACTATATAGTAAAATTCAACCATGCTTCTGAGAATTTAAGAAAAGACCATAATAATTAAAGGGAATGGTAATTCAATAGGTCCATTTTATATTTTACAATCCATCTCATTGATGAAGTAACTAATGAACGTATTAATGTACAACCAAATAGCATAGATCGATAATGGTTTATTAACAAACTTTTGAAGAGTATCAAATTGGGGTATAAAAATCTTTTGATTCCAATATATGATAAGCATGCACAATAAAATTTCTAAAGTATTATTAATAGCCTCAACAATATTTATATTCTCATATTGAATGAGATCACTTATATGATCTTAATCTGAGTAGTTTGTTTTTTGATTATAAAGAATCACAATATAATAAATTCCTGACCAAAATGCAGAAGTCATCAATAAGGCGACTATTAAAATACGAAATTAATATCTAAAAATGTTGGTACATAGAAATTTTAAGAGTTTGGAGGACTTAATATTGAGGTGAAATGCCAAAGTGACTCTAAGTGATTTAAAAACTGTGATATATACAAAAAGTCCTCGAAAAAAATTCTAAAATATCATTATGACTTTGGTTGTATGGAAATTATTCTAACCATCATGCACAATTGCAAGTAGGGTGAGCACAATAAATAAATAAAGTGATAATCCTTGAAATATTGTTAATAGTGGTGATAATTCCTAAATAGGGTTCCAATTCCGTAATTTATATGTTTAGAATAGTAGGCCAACAGATATGAGGCTAAGAAGTGCAATAATTACAATAGAAGGGATAAGTGTTTGTTCCGATATTTGTAAACATAATTATTACATTTAATTTATGTGACTCTAATTAAATTCAATATTACATAAATATCAATATAAAAGTAATATCATCGACCACTTTATGACTTCTCAGGAGATAACTACATGAGCTATATCTAGTCAATCTTTTTGCATTTATTCTTAACATTCATTCTCTCAACATGAGAAGTAACAGAATATAGATTTTCCTATCAAGAAAGAAATTAAACAAAATTGTTTAAGCTCCAAATGACACAATTCTTCAAGAACTAAATTTAATATCTCTGTGTTTTCAAACACTATTACACTATAGCATTTTAAAAGCCTTCAGAATTTGTCATAGCCAACTCTAGTACATATCATTATTTCAAACTCTTAAGAGTCTATTAGAAAACTATATGTATTAAACAATCTTTTGCATTTTTACTTGATTATTTAACTTGAATATACTACTAACTAAGAAGAATAAAATAATACTTGATTAATTTAAGACTCATTTAAGAATTTACTAATTGATTAAGCATAATGAATATAATAGAATAAGAACTAAGTTAAGGGATAGAGATAATACTTTTTTCTAATTGATTCTCGAGCAAAGAGATATAGTAATTGAAGTTAAGATTTGAAAAATTTGGAATAAGAATTAAATGAATTCAACGACCATTGTAGAAAATAAAGAAATTAAGCATATTTATGATATGTAGATTATATAAATATTAGCCATAAAAGAGGTAATTTTATTAATTTGGATTCCAAATATTCTATTCTTGATGTTAATTCTAACTGAAATTTAAGGATGCTTTAAAATAATAGTCTCATCCAAATTTTCAATTTTCCCTAAATCATTAGAGGAGATGGATTCACACATTTTCCTTCAAAAATTAGAAGTTTATTTTCTCTTAAATTAAGTCAAGTTTTCTGTAAGGCAAGATTGATAATGAATTTTAATATGGATTCAGCTTCTATTGTCAAGTAATGTATGGTTTATGAATTGTAAGAGATATGGATATTGTTGTTATTATTTATTATTTAATTATTTGATAATTTATTAATTCAGACATCAAATCCAAAGTATCCCAAAATGTATTGGTTCTTCTCTCCCACATTGACTCTGCCATCTACTCCGTATTGGGTGCCAAAAGAGTTCAATGATTTCCATGCAATTTTGCCATCAGTTTCAGTGTGCCAACCCACAACCATTAAAAATCTGATGCCAAAGTCTTGATCATTCTTCTTGGTGGTATAAAGTCCACTTGAGTATTCATTCAAGCTTGAGCCATCTTTATAATAGTATACATAAGTGAATACATTTCAAAGCCATGACAACAGGACCTTTATTTATAATGTGATCTTGTATGTCTTGTGTTGATGTAAGTTCTATAAGATCTTTGGCTCTCAACTCTGATTTCTTGAAACTCAAATCGTCACATCTGATTGGACATTTGTTCTTTAGGTTGAAATTGACTGTTTGCTTATATGAAAGACACTTATTGGTACTCAGACCATTTTCTAACAAGAAACTATATTGTTTAGTGGAATGAGACAATACTTCTTGATGCTATTGACAATCTTCAATGATTTGGGTGTAGAAGAACATTTGTCCTCATCCCACTTGGTACATTGTAGCAATTCTTCAGCTGAAAGACGAGGTTACTTTGATGACGATCTAAGACAATTGGTCAGGTACAGAGACTAGGTGAAGATATGAGCCCAATTTCCTCCTTGGCAAAGACCCTGGAATAGGATGGAATAAATACTTCAAGGAACACTGTTTAATCACAATTGTCAATCTGGGTTATAAGACTAGAGTGCTTCAAATCTATACGTCACATCATATTCCTTAGGGCGATAAGTGAGGAAACTAGGAGTCTACTCAAGACTAACAAGGGTTACTAGGAGGAGAACACAACTAGTTACGACTATTGTGAGTGTGGTATATCTATTCATTATATAATAATAATGAGACTGTTAATTATTTTAAATTCCAATGAAGCATAGACCAGCTGCGAATAGTCTAAATTAGAAGGAGAATGAAAAATGCATAGGCAATCAATATTCATACAAATCAAGACCTCCTTTGTAATAAGATTTACTGATGAACCTAAAGAATTAACAACTCAGAAATCTTGATGCCATCAGTTAGATACTATAATCCAAAATTTGTAAAGTCGAAAAAAGAGATAATGTTGAATACTTCAAATTCGACTTCAAAAAACAGAATATCTGTGACAGAGTGAAGTTTCTTAGTAATTAACCAGATGATGATAACAATAAAACTGAGAATTTTAAAGCTTAATATAAGGTTGGCAGTCGCATTGGCCAAGGAGCCTATGCTTCTGTCAGAGTAGCTATTCAAATTGAATCAGGTATTAAAGTGGCTATCAAAATCTATGAGAAATCTAAAATACGAGATTTATAGCGTCGCAAAGGAGTGCGTAGAGAAATTGAAATTCTTGAAAAGTTAGATCATCCAAATATCGTCAAGATTATCGACACTTTGGAATCAAATAATCACGTCAATATTATATTAGAATATGTAAGTGGAAGTTCACTTCATCATTTTATTCGCAAATAATAAGTATGTATTATATAATAATATATTAGGAACGAAGACTTGATGAAGAAACTGCTAAAACTATATTTAAACAAATCCTTGAAGCAGTTTAATATTGTCATTCCAAAAATATTGCTCATAGAGATTTGAAACTCGAAAACATTTTATTAGAGGGCTAAACTCCTAAACTCATCGATTTTGGCTTTTCCACTTCCTTCCCCATTGAGAAAAAGGTCAAAATGTTCTGTGGCACCCCCAGTTATATGGCTCCAGAAATAGTCACCAGGTAAGAGTATAGAGGAGATAAATCAGATGTTTGGGCCTTAGGAGTTGTCCTCTTTACGATGCTTCAAGGAGTCTTCCCCTTCAAAGGAGATACTGATGCAGAACTCTATTCGAAAATTCAATCAGGAGAATTCACTATTATTCATGATATCTCCAAAGAGGCTATTGCATTACTTTATGGAATGCTTACTACTGATCCAGATGAACGACCTACTGTTATTGAATTACTCAACTATCCATGGCTTAAGAAATACAACCTATATACTGAAAACGAGGAAGTCAAGAAAAAACATAAATTACCTGAAGATTTAATTGAAGATCTTAATACAATTACTAAAAATATGTCTTTCATTACTCCCACTAGTTAAATCAAATAACAATTCTACTTTGATTTCTCTCATCTTAAAAATACTTCAAAGCCAAGTACTAATAAGGTATTATCATATTCCATTTATAGGCCATCATTCCCAAGCCCTCTTACTTCACTACCACTAATGCCTAAACCAAATCTAGAGAACCTTAATTCTTCAAAGTGGAAAAAATATTAACCAAAAATGATAGACACACTACAACTCATTCAAAAGAACGACATCCTACATTATCTAAAGAAAGACAATCCTCATATAGTTTTGAATCCAGTAGAGGATTGTCTCAGAAAAAGAATCCTCATTAATTAACTGTCCATCCTAGTTTCATACCAAGTGAAAAGAGCTTTCACTCTTTCAAAAGTCCTCAGGTTGCTATGAATGATAAGCGTTCTTTCAATTTTTTTTATAATTGACTTTTTAATTGTATATTAAAGAACAAGAATTCGAAAGAATAAATGAAAATAAGCATGTATATAAATATTATAATCAATCTGGAGTCACTCTATATTTATCTGACCATATTCCATATGAATTTTAATTGCCTTGAAATCCAAACAAGAAACTCTATAATAATTCTAATCAATTACATTTGAGAGCATGGGATCAATTGAAAAGATATTTTAGGTCTGTCCCCAATAAAAGGAGGGAGTGGAAATAATAGGATGAATGTATGATTAACAACTATACATATTTTCTATTGATTTAAACTAGAAATAAGGTATAGGTGTCTATCCCATTTGTGGTGGTGGAGGAGCAGTGAATTGAAATTTTTCAATTTTGACTTTCTTTGTTGTAAATATAGGCTTCTTCTTTTAAATCTTTTCGATTATTTTTTATTAGTTATCTAAACCTTGTTACAGTTTAAATGTTCTCTTGTATTTCAATTTCATAAGTTACACCTTCTATGCCTGTTTGTTAACCTTTTTTTCTATATATATATCACTAAGTATAAATATAATTTACTTTTACTCCCCAAGGTAATTCATTATTATTTTAACCTAATCTATTGTTTAGTCATCAACTTTGACTCCAACTTGTATTTTTTTATTGTTCCGAATTAACTATTTAAAAAGTGCCTTCATCTAATCATCAATCTTTAATATTTTATCATTATCTTCATCATCATGACAATAAATGCTGGAAATCAAGAGGGGCTGGATTTTCGCAATGATTAAAGAACCTAATTGATGAAAATAAATACTTTCAGTTGTTTAATAAGCAACTTTTATCAATCGACGAATAATTTTCTTGACGTGAGCATAAAACTTATTCTTTATGTCCTAATCTGTTCTATTGTTGAGTTATTCAGCAATAAAAGTCTAATTGAGGTTCAAATAAATACCCATTTATTCCCATAGAGTTCAATCAACTCAAAAAGCTAGTCAATTTCCTTGTCTGTTAAATTGGCTTTATTATAGCGTCTATCGAGATGATTCGAAAACCTTTCTCGACAAGCTTTCGTATCCCGATTAAACCCATGTGATTTTAAAGCTTAAGAAATTTTCTTCCATGCTAACCTTTCATTTTAGAATTTTTTCACTAATTTTTTTAATAGCTTGTCTTCCTGTAATTATACAAATTAAGTTACTTGGATTATCCAAGGCTTTCGTTTCTTTTTGGTTTCTGAAGGGAAATGGTTAACCATATTAAATAATTTAAAAATATAACTATTCTTAGAATATATATATGAGTGCTTAAACTTAAAGTTTTGATATCTACAATAAATACAAAAGTAATAAAATTAAAAAGTAATTCAATTAGGTGAAAATTTAACAATAAACTTTCTTAATTTCGTCACAAATTGTCTTGAAATTTTCTAATTTGTAAAAAATGGAAGTTTCAAATATTAATTATGTTTTATTTGAATTACATATTGTGAATTTTAAATTCTCATTCATTTTTTCTTGCCTCAACGCAAAAATGAAGATTATGTACTCTTTAAAAGAACAGAGAATCAATTATTGATATCAAATGAATTAGTGGAGTTTGTCGGAAGTATTCAATATATTTTAATAATTTTACATAACTTTGAGTACTGTATTAAATTGGAAAATACCTGCAATGAAATGAGCCTAAATTATTATTGAAATCTATAAATAAGAAAGTCATTTTATAAAGTATAATTGGTTGTGGTTATTGATTTAATATTTTAATAAAGAATATTTATAAAACTCATTCATGGCAAATCGATGTTAATTTGAAAACTCCAATGATATTGGTGTCTTTTCTAAACTTACAAATGCATACTGTCTTGTTGCACTTGGAGGAAGTGAAAATTTCTATTCTGTGTTTGAATCTGAACTTGGATTAAGTATGCCAGTCATCCATTGTTCAATTGGAGGCACAAGAATTATCGGAAGATTGACTGCAGGTATATTATATTGTATAAACATAATCAGGAAATAAAAATGGATTGTTGGTACCAAATACATGTACTGATTAAGAACTCAAGTAAATCAGAAATTCATTGCCAGATGAAGTTAAAGTAAATTTGTAAATTAATATCATAGGTTAAAAGAGTTGAAGAGAAATTATCAGCTCTAGGTAACTGTGTGGCTTGTAATGATTATGTTGCTTTGATACATTCCGATTTGGATAAAGAGACAGAGGAGATCATTGCCGATACTTTGGGAGTTGAAGTGTTCAGAACCACTGTGGCTTAATAGGTTTTGGTTGGAACTTATTGTTGCTTTAATAATCAAGGAGGATTGGTCCATCCATTGACAACAGTAGAAGAATTAGATGAATTAGCTAATCTACTATAAATACCATTATGTGCTGGAACTGTAAACAGAGGTAGTGATATCATAGCATCTGGTCTTGTTGTTAATGATATCGCTGCTTTTTGTGGTACAAATTGAATATAAATTCTATAGGTTTGGATACGACATCTACAGAAATCACAGTGATTGAAAAAATCTTCAAATTGTAAGATAAAAATAAGTAAAATATGGAAGTGTAAATTCGTTAAGATATGATGTAAGAGTTGGAATGATCTAATAATTATGTTGATTAATATTATGTATATCATTTAATTTCAATATTCTCAGCTGAATCCTATTCATTATTGATCATACTATGATATTTATTGAATTCAGATCTGATAAACTCTACCTTTTGATTTAATTCACTGTAATTTTCAGTCTCATCCTTTTTCATCTCTGCCTGAAAATGCTGAGCCATATTACACAATGCCAATATATCCTATAGATATTATACTTGAGTCTTTCTCTTCTAAAACCCAGATTTTTTATATGCCTAAGGAGAACATTAGACTTATGGAAAGAAAATAAAACTTTGATTTTAAGTTTGAGGGGAGTTAATTTTGTATATCTTATCCTAAGAATAAGAATTTTTGTGAAGCTTTTTAAACTTGTTGTTTTTAGGTTTGGGCTACTCATCTTAAGGAAGTCCCATTTTTTTATAGTATTTTTTGAATCTAATATAGAAGGGATCCAATTTCATGCCCAAAGGTTTTGGAGATGGGATCTTCAATTCCACAGGGGATTGTTACGGAGATTTGATATCATCTATCCTTAAATCAATGGATTATCTTCGAGTCAAAAATTTATTATTATTTTTTATTTATTTTTGAGGACTTGGGAAGAGTTCAATAGAAGATCGTCTTAAATATTGAGATTCATTTGGCTTGCCTAAACTAATCCTTGATTTTTCTAAAATGTTCCTACAGTTTTTTGATAAAATGCTCCATTTTTCTTCCTTTATCTCATCTAATTATACAGTAGGCTCAAAATCCATCCTTTAGAATGTCTTTAAGTAAGTGAGTTATGGTTTAGAGTAAGGATGATGATATTCTACATTATGCAGTGGAGTTTGTAATTTCTGATTATTCTTGGTCTTCATCATGTATTTCACAACTCCAGGAGCCAAATCTGCTTTAATTGTTTTTATTTTGATATCCAATTTTTCCCTTCTTAACTAATCAATTGATTATTAATACTTATTCAGGACTCTTATGTATCTAAGAGTTATCAAGGATTAATTGCATTATTTAATAATATATGTGTTAATAATAATGTTTAATTGTCAACTGATCACAGTGCAATTTAAACTGATTATAGAATAAATACAGTTTTTAGCATATAAATCGATATATGAATCCAATTGCGATATATTAGCATATTGATTTGGCATCATTTTTTAAATTAATCCTAATTGTAAGTTCAAATTTCTTTAATATACTTTTTGGATACTTTCTTAATTGTTTTTAATGGGCTTAGATGGGTTTACAGTAAAGTTTGATTAGACTTGAAAGGATTTCTTAATACAATATGAGAGTTGATTTTTTGAAAACTTTGATGAGAAAAAGGTCAAATCAAATATTATAATAATTAAAATTCCTATTGATTTCCGATAGAAATGCAGAATCTATATTTATCTTTTAATCGAAAGAAAATTATTATTTTTATATTAATTTGAGATATTTAAACAAATATTATAATTCGATGCATTTTAAAAAATATACCCATCATAAAACGTAGAATAATGAGGGGGTAAATTTAGATTAACATTTTATACGATGTTATCATAGATATTGATATAAGATTTTCAAATTTGAAGTGCACAGATACATTTTGGAAATAACCTATACAATGCACAATATTCCATTATCAATAAAATAAATTAGGAATTAAGCAGATTATAATAAATAAATTCATACGTAGTTAGTATAGAGAATTTAAAAAATAATATACAGGTAAATGAATATTTCTGAGGCTAGAACAGTTGGTATATCACCACCTCAAAAATTCTCGAAGTTAAACCAATCTTAATAGTTAATTCCTGAAGAATGTCTTCAACCAACATTTTAAAGTCTCAATCCTTCTCCAAGAAGAGATGTTTACAAAAAAGGAATCAAGAAAACTTATAAAATGAAAGTATATTTTATTGCTAACTCACAAATTAGGATAATGAGAGGAAGAAGATGGTATGGTGTAATATATATGTGAATGAAATGGACCCAATCTAATTGGCTAGGTCAAAAAAAGGAAGTATGAAAATTAAAATACTTGTTTTAGAGTAATGTCGTATTTGCTCAATGGAAGAAGAAACCTCAAGATTCATATATCCATGTATGTGTAGTGGCACAGCCAAATATGTGCATGAGGAATGCTTTAAAAATTGGATTCTTTTAAAGAATGGTATTGAAAAGGTTTATAAGAATGATGTAACAATCTATTATTATAATGTATCAGATTAAATGTGAAGTTTGCTAACAAAAGATATCAATGAAAGTTCACTTTTAAGAAGAAGTCCATGGAGAAATAATTTAAGAAGTGCCTAGACATTAAAAAGCATGCTGGCTTATATTAATCTTTATAATTTTATTATAGATAGCAGGAGCTGTCATATTGGGAATCTTGGTAGGCTTTTCCAATGTTGGCTTAGCAGCAGCTATTACTTTATTGGGAGTCATTTCAATAGTGTTGACAATTTATCTAGTTGCTAAAGTTACTCACAGTTTAACAGTTGAAACTATTGATTAATGGGTATTTCAAAATTACCATAAAGAACAAAGTCCTGAAAAAATTGGAAGTATTATAAACATGCCTCCTTAACCTGTATAAAATGCAAGCCCAAGGAGTCCGAGGCAGAGAAGAAAATCTTGTGTTCCTTAATTCTCTGGAATTTAAATGATCTAATTAGATCAATATCCTTAAGATGCTTGAACATTCGACTATTTAAACTATATAAATATGTACTCGTCATTTTATAATAATATCAAAAGATATTCTATATTGTCTAACTTCATTTTTGCATTAAAATTTTCTCTGTATTACATTATATTTTAGGATGAATATTCTTATATACAATTTTCAATAAGTCATTATAATCTTTTATCGTCAGAGGACATCCTCTTCTTTGTTTACATCTTCTAAATCTCAATCAATTTTATGTAGTCCCTTTTCTTCTCAGTCAATTTATTTTATAAATTCTAATCTTATTTTATAAGCAATAATATAAATTCCTGGTGAGTGTTACTTTTTCAACTCTTGTTGTGCCATTCCATATATGAATTGAAAATAAGTGATTTTTCAATCAAAGTATTATTGAGTAATTCCTTATGCTTCTTGACTTTATTGATAGAATCCTATAAAATTAACAATATATTATTAGTGTAATAGTGATTAGGAAATTCAGAATGAATAAATAAACTCAAATGGATTAAGAGTTGTAAATTAATAAAATTAAAGAATGTAATTCATCTTAAATTTATTTTAATTGCATTAATTATTAACTTCTATTATACTACAACTCTATTGTCTACTTATTCAAGATCACCAAATTCAAAAATATACACTTCAGAATCTATTGATTATTGAAATCATTAGAGATATTGTTATTGTGTCTAAGTCAATAAACAATCAATTTTATTACTGATATGATTTAGTGTAAATTGTACTCAAATCATTAAATAATTAGTGGTGGCAATTAATTAAAGAAATATTGAATAATTTAATTTGAATAATTTGTGAAAAAAAATCATATAAAAATTTAAAAATGTCTCAAAATCCTACATCGAAAAAAGGATTAAAGCTGAGTGCTCCTTTTGAGCCAACAGCTAATCCCTCCTTTGCACAACCTTATTACCCTCCTCAAAAATATTATAACGAACAACCCTACTACCCTTAGACTTATGTGCCTCCCCCATCAAACTAACAAGGAATACATGAATAGGGAAATACTATAAACTCATTGTCTCTTAATGGAGGTAGCAATGCAAATCTAAGTCAATCAACATCAGCCAATACAACCAATGGATAATAGCCACAATAAAATGCTTAAAAGCAAAAGAAGAAATTGGTATTGAATAGTACCACTCAATAAAAATTTGTACTTGATCAATCTGTGGAAAAGAAAGTATTACTTTAAATTAAATAATAGGCTGATGAAGAGTAGAAGAAATTGGAAGAGTAAAAGAAGTTAGAAGAAGAGAGGAAAAAAGAAGAGAAGTTAAAAAAAGAATAAGAACAACTAGAGCTAAGAAAACCTAAGCCCTACTCTAAGGAAGAACTTAAGAAATTAGTCGAGGCAATTAATGTAATTTTAAAAATCATCATTTAGGATTTCAATGAGTACTTTGATAAACAAGAGTGGTAACTTTTGAAGGAAAGAAAGCACTTTAACATAAAAGAATTATAAACTAAAACTCAACAGCCTAGAAAAGAAGGAAAGACAAACACTTATACAAAGACACCAAATTAGAAAATCTAAAGTAAACCAACTGCATCAACTGTTTAACCATTCGACAGAGCACAAATCTAACCAGCAACTGAAGCTCAACCAAAGATCATTATTGTTAGAGTTGTTGAAGACATCCAAACCAAATAGTTAAAAGATAGAATGAAAACCTAAGCAGAAGCCTTCTTCTAGACTTTGAATCAAACTCCTGAATAGAGGGAGATCATTTTTAAAGAACTTAGATACAGATTGAATTAATTGGCACCAGACAATTTTGAAATGGCTTCTTAGAATATTATAAAAGTCGTAATCGATAAGTAATAGAAATTAATTTATTATTATAGTAAAAGTGAAAATGATTCAACTTATTTGGAGTATTTGGCATAAAAAATCATTGAGAAATCCTAAACAGAACCAAAATATAGAAAACTATACACCAAATTATGTTAACTCTTAATCAAAGAACCTCAACTCACCATTGTCAAAGAGAAATAGGATGGCAAGGCCAAGAGTGTATCTCTCTTTAAGAATCAACTCCTTAACTAAGTTCAATAAGTGTTTGACGAGAGAAAGAACAAGAAGGAAGATCTATCTCACATGAAACCAGAAGAGAGAGAATAATATCACTTAATTAGAAAATAAAAAATTATGGGAAGTATGTACATTCTACAATAACTCAAGATGTCCGTTTTATTGGAGACTTATTTTTATCCAAGTTGCTTCCAATCTTAGCTGTCGAATATGCAATCAGAGAATTAATTTCCGATTATGTTGCTTAATATTTACCAAATCAAGAAAATAGTGAAGAATCTATTGAGGGTTTGATTGAATTATTAGACTAAAGTAATTATACTTACAAGCATATTTAGTTGGGGGATCATACAAGACCTAGAGCATTACTGATTTCGATGTTTTGAAGAAGGATCTCGAATAATTCTTTGATGGTACAACCAAAAATTTGGAAGAAGCTAAAGCATTCTTACAAAAAAAGCTTGAAAAAAATCTATCCATTGATATCATTATGGAAATGTAATAATTTATTTAATTACAATAGACTCAATTTACTTATATCAAAGTATAAGGTCTCATAAAGAATTTCTATGTTGATAGAAAATGTGTAAGAGAGAAGGAACTAAGGATGGAAGGATCATTATAGCAGATAAGATTAGGCTTAGAGTGTAAAGACTATTCATCAAGAACAAGAGAAGGAAATTATTGAATAAAATTATAATCAAAGTAAGAATAAGAACAAGAAATATTAAACATAATAAGTGCTTTATGTTGAAAAAAATTCAAGTTAATAATCATCTTCAACATCTTCTCAATAAAAGTAATAATTGTTTGATTTAAATGAATTGGCAATCTTTGTTTAAGGAACTTTCAACATGGAACCACAACAACAGGAAGCTAAACTCTTGGAAGAATTGAAAAGAGTCGGACCTTCAGATGAAGCAATTCAAAAGTTCTTTGAAATCTTCTTTGAATAACTTCTTTCATGTAATAGATTCAATAGATTATTTAGATAAATTAATTAAGCAGAATATTGAAAGGGCTCAAATGGTCTTTGAATTATTGAGCAAAGCAGAAGCCAAGGAAGAGATTGTCAAGAAAGCTACTTAGAAGGTAATTTCATAATTCTAGTTTGTAGGCTTTGAATGAAGACAAAGTGTACGATCTTGCTGATTCACCAACAGCAATTGATTTATTGGTTGATATCATTGGGTATTTCTTAAATGATTCAGAAATCAACTCATTAAAGAAATTGTATTTCAAACCTGAAATTGACATCGAAGAGTTTAATGATTTCATGACCAAGATAGCCACTTAATTAATCATTAAATATTCTGATAAAGAGAATATAATTAAAGAATACTATGGTATCCTAGGTTATTAAATTTGATTATATATATTTGTTGGATATGTAATTGTTGTATAAGTATTGATATTTCCAATCAAATTAAATTAGAGTTAATTAAAGATACACCATATATATATTTCATTGTTGTTTTTTGATGTTCTTGCTCTTAGGGCCCATAGGAGTCAAATGATTGGTTGAACCTCTTCTATCAAGGAAATTCTTAATCATCTCAGAACTAACTCTAGATGACATTGAGCTGCCAACTCTATAAGGTGTAATAGAACTCAATCTCCTCTTCAACCACCTAAAATTAATCATCATATTACTCTTCTTATTATTTTTGCTCATTCCTTTTCTTAATATTCAATTGTTGTGTTAGATTGGATCCCACTTTGTCTCTTTAAGAACTGGGGGGAATCATGTAGGATCTATCCAATTACACTGGAGTCTCACCCAATTCTCCCCAAGTCATCAAAGGAGTTTTCATGTTTTGAGGAGCAGGTGAAAAGAGACCAAGCATATCATCATCCTCAAACCTCTAGGCTCCAACCAAATTGGGTGTGCTTCCATAAAAGACATTAACACCCTATGCATTTAAGCATTCCTGGAGTTTTCTCTTTTGTAATTTCTAGTCTATTTAATTGATTGCATAATCTAAAGGTTTATGATGATCAGAAAATCTGGTGTTTTGAATTTCCACTTTTTGCAAATTCAAAGAATTGTCTGTTTCTTTGAGTTCTTAGATTTCTGGTTGTAGTCTAAATAGTACAGATTCTTACCTCTCGTTTCTAGGGTCCATTCTAAAATATAATGGATTCAATGCCTTGTATTCATTTAATTGGATGTTGTTTTCTCTGTTTCCTTCAATCATATGCTATAATTTATCAGATTGAAGTGCTGCTTATTTAAGTTTGTGTTATTCTTCGACTTAAAACATCCATGCATGTTTCTAATACCATTAATCATCACCCTTCTTAATTATTTGATTTAAGGTAACATTTTCATCTGAAGTATAACTACTTAAAAATTGACTTAACGACATATTTTCATCTGGATTTCTATTATCTGATTATTTAAAAATAATACCCATCTTCATTTCTCATTTTGTCTAATTTGTATAATTCAGGATAGTAGTCTCTTTTGATAATAATTTCTAATCTTCTCAAGTATTCCTCCTCAGGTAACACATTTCCCTCAATTCTTTATTTAGGTTTGGGTACAGGAAATTCATCACTCATATTAATTTATATAGTAATTTAATTATTGCTCATTTAAAATAACTACGAAAATTTAATTCATCAGACACTTCCAAGCTTGAATTTCGTTTTAGCATTGGTTCGTAATTCTCTTTGCCAACCTTACTCAAACTGCTCTTTTCATGAGAACAGATATGTTTCAAAGGCTCTTTAAATTATTGACCACCTCCCTGTAATTCTATATATGAGGGACTGCTCATATTGATTTGAGATTAAAAGTAACTTTAAAACGACTCTATTTCATTTTTACTCTATTCTTCGATTTTCTTGTTATCTGTGACATCCCAAAATTACACATTAATGGCAGATGTATCAAATAAATACTTTGGATATTTAATAGGTTTAGAAGTAACTAATTTGAGTGTTTCAGCATGCTCCCCTTTTAATTTAATTTCCTTTTTTAATTTAACTTTATAAATATTCTACATTAGAACTTAGAGATTTTCAGTCATTTAATCTAAAGTGTCATTGTTCAACAACATCATTTCATCCATATCTATCATATTGTGATAACACAGTGCTATTTTCTATAATTTATTTTTCTCATCCTATAAGTCTTTGCTTAATTATTTGTACTTTCTTGTTTTCGCCTTTTGATTCGCATATCTCTTTTTTGTTTACACTACTGTTTCTTGTTGCTTCTACTTTAAATCCATGACTTGATTTTCCAAAGTCTATTTTTCTGATTTTTAAATTATGAATTCTTCCTATAATTCTTGATATTTTTTGATGGTTCCAAAAGAATCTATTACATCCTATTTGACTTCTATTTCTTTGATTCCTTTTTCAGGTACCCATAATACACCAACTCCATGATAATGCAAATGAGTCCATTGATAATTGAGTTCTTTATTAATCATAGCTTGAATATGGTCAGAAGTTGTAAACTATTATCTAAATATTTTCCTTTATTCTTCCAGTTTTTCAATAATCTTCAACATCATCTCTTGCTATTACTTATCATCCACTCTAGCTTTTTATAGTTCATTAATCTTATCCTCATAATCCTTGATTACTCTATTGAGACTCTCATCATTATCAAATCCGACAATATTTTTAGAAACATTGTTTTCTATCTTCTTCGCATTAGTACCAAATCTCAAAGTAGACAATGTTTATTCAAATTAAGTATAACATGGATTAACACATAGAATTATTGCAGTCCTGGAATTACCACCTAAAGATGATCGCAATATTTTAGTCAATGGAGAATTCCTGTATGGAATATGTTAATCGCTAAAATGATATCAATCTAGATGATTACTTTTTATCCTAGGCTCTCAATGAAATGACTTATGTCAAAAAGAATAGACTCTTATTAATATGTTTTGATTCATTTTATCTATCTTTGTATTGGGATCCTCCGTTTCCTCCAGCTGATGTGCCTCTCTTCTTAAGCATTGAATCATGGATATTGATCTTTTCTGATCCTGCCAAATCCACAAAGTTTAAAATGGACTCTGTAATTACTGAATTAGGTCCAATATAATTGGGAACACATCTTACATACAATCTAAAGATAGTGTGAGATCGACTGCTGCAATGGTTCATGACCGTTGATGCATAATGTCGATTGGTTTCTCCAAATTGAAGGATGTCCATGATTTCGTTAATATTAGTTACTACCTCTTCAACTGCTCCTTTAATAACGAATTCCTTATTGAAATCCTCATTTATTAATAGAGTTTCACTCAATCTTTCTTGAGTAGCCAATAAATCGTATACTTAATCAGTATAAATTTCAACATAACTGCATCTTAAGAAATATTGTCTATCCGATTGCTTTGCTATTTCTCCAAATAGATCTTTCAATCCTTGTTTAAGTATTCCCTCTTCTTAATCATATCCCATCATAGTATATGTTTTACCACTACCTGTCTGACCATACATGAAGACTGTGCCATTTATGCCTTGCAAAGAGGATAATGTGATCCTCTAAATTTATTACTAGTAAATAAATTTGGTGGTGTGTTTGGAATCGAAACATTAATCTAATCATAATTAATTCTAAAGTTCATACTAAAAGTAAATTCAACTCTCTGGCCTGGGACGAACTTTCTCATCCTTACTAAATCATTGAATCTATCATTTGAAATGGTTATAGTGTCTTGATTTTGAACTGACCAGATTTCCAAATCATTGTTGTCTCTTTCAGCACCATTCGAAGGTCTGATCCGAACCACCACTTAGATGTTCTCCATTTATTTTAATTTAAATTATTAACAGAATAATTTTATGCCGAATGAATTATTATATATTGATATTAATATTTTTGATAATTCATTATATCAAAAGACCTCTTCTCTGACTTAAAGGAATTCAGAAGCAGCACTCACCTTCTAAGTAAGAACTTCTTATAATCTTTCAACGACTTCCAATTATTATTCTCTTTCAAAAGTTTAGGCTTCGTATTAAGCTTCTTATTCGGCAGCCCATCTCTCTTAAATAGCCAATGAATCTTCAGCATCTTCAAGGAATAACTATTAGAGATTAATCTTAATTCTTACAGTTTAGTCTTCCAAGTCTTCAACAGCCTCTTAGATGGTGACTTTGAATTGAACAATTGAGTTTTCTAAGAAGGCCTTTCTTTCAACTAATCTCTTGTGTTCTTCTTACAAATGACCACTTTAGACTTCCCAATTGGCAGCTTATTTCTCTTCTGTTGCAAGGAGTGAAGCTCTGCTGGCAACCAATTGTTATCTGATTTGAGCCAAGAGTTCCAAAATCTTGATGATGCTCTTGTTGTCGACCTTAGAGGCTAATTATGTCAAGGCGTTGATGAGTGGCTATTCATCTAGTTATTTAATACCTTGAAGAGAGCGTGTTTGCTTTCCATTAATTTAGCTTAGACTTTCTCGAATCTGCTCTTGAGTTGAGCAAATGCAACACCTGCTTACAAATGTTAAACGATCTTTGAGGCTTCGTCAATGGCATCGATTTAATCAACATGTTCAGCATCCTTTCTAACCCATGTTTCGTGTTATGAATTTCTTGTAGCTTATTCATCAGCAAAGCTCTTTTCGTTATTGGCAATATCAGATGTGACAACTCTGACTTCAGATTCAGCATCTCCCAAAGCCTCAGTGGTAGAGTCTCTCAAATTTGAAAGAGCAACAATCTAAGTTTAGTGATAAGCGATCTCTTATTCTAAGTCAGCAATGATCTATTCAAAATTTATACTATTTCAATACCTTTTCAAAGGCAACTGTGTCACTTTCGTGAACCTTGTCGGCTTTCTTTTGATCTCCATTGAGTTATGAAGCAATATTGTTTAAGAGGATTTAGATTTCTCCGACTGGTCCTCCTGTTGCCAATTAAAGTTGGAGGACTGACAATATTGAGTTTCCGAATGAATCCTTGTTGATTTAAGCCAACACTTCCTTTGGACTCTCACTTCTTGTTACTCTAGCAGTAGCCACTGCCAATATAAGTGTCAATACAGGGATGATTCTTGCCATATTAAAATTAATAATGAAATATAATCACATCCAACAGAGAAGAGACATTAAAAAACCCGTTTTTCATTTATTTGTTAAAAATATATATATTCTTATTTTTATTATTAACTTTTTGTTTCAAACCAATCCCAATACTTCTAATTATTTTCGATAACATAAAACCATGCTGACTCTTACAGGTCTTTTCATAAAATAGTGAAGATTCTGCTAATACAAAATAATATCTTATTAATTTATAAAATATCATATGTAAACAATTTTAGTTTAAATTAAAATTAAGTTATTGATATTTTTCAATAAAAGAATATTCTAAATTGTGAATACTCTCTTAAACTCCTACTATTTCAAATTTACATATCATCCTAATGGGAATTAATGCTTTTAAGAATACCTTTTGAAAGATTAAGCACAATTGTTTAATTGTTCCGATTACAGGTCATTTTTATCTATGAATTAATGAGTGAATAGAGACTACTGCTAAAAATCCTTGATTATTTAGGGCTAGTTTATCGATTTATAGTTGGTTAATAGAAGGCTTTGACAGTAATTTTGGTTATTAAATTTTAGTTTTGTGTTTAAATAGAAAATGGGTTGTTAAAAAATAATTTATTTATCTTTTTATTACTAATCCATATTATGAATAATTCTGGAGATGATATTTAGTTACTAAAAAAAACTATCAATGAGAAAGACTAACAGATAAGTGACCTTGAAAAAAAATTGAGATTAGAGTAATTTAGAATGAAAAAGCAATAGAGTGAACTAAATGCGAAAATCGAAAATGAGAAATCTACTGCACAAAATAATGCTGATTAAATCAACCGATTTGAATTGCAGATAAATGATCTTAAATCTAAGGTAGTTATGAAATTCATATTTTAGTTGAGTGAAACCGAAAAAAAGAATTTATAGTTAATTGAAGAGATAAGTACCTTAAAAAAAAGAAGAGCATCAGGTTCCACAGACGAGGACTTTCAACCAAAGAAAGAACTTCAAGGAGATTTTCCTTCTCTCCAATAGATTCTAGGAATTATACAAACAAATCAAGGCAATTATCAACCTGAACTTGCTAAATTATATGAATGTTACACAGAAGCTTGTCAAAGTAAAGATGAACAAATCAATTCTTTAAAGGAGGAGATCAAAGATCTTACACAATAGATAGACATTAAAGTACATCTATTAGCAAATGATATTTTAGTAATCTTAGACAACTAAGTAACTGGAATAATAAGAAGAACGAATTAAATAATTAAAATAGAGTCTGGATTAGAGAGAGAATGAGTTGAAGAATGTTGTGCAACAAACAAGTGATAGTAGTGATCAAAAGATTTAAGAATTAGAAAAATAATATCAAACTTAATTAAGCGAAAAAGATAAACAATTACAAGAAGCCACTAAAAAAGCAAAGTTTGATGTTTTCAAGTTAAATAAACAACTTAATGAATAAAAGACATTAATAGAAAGTGAATAAGCCAAGACTAACTTATTGTAATAATAAATTGAGAGACATGAAAGTTCATTGAGAGAATTGGAAATCAAGGTAAGATGTAATTCAAATCATTTAGATTTCTGAATTAGAATAAAGGAATTTACACTTGATTGAAGAAGTAAAGCAAAAACAATTAGAAATAGAAAAGCTTAATGAGGAAAGTCTCTCTAGAGTGTAGGTTGAAGAGATTTCCGCAGATAAGCCCTCATATTAAGAGTTAGTCGATTTGATCTAGAAATTTTAAGCTAATGAGATTACTTATCAATAAGAAATGAAAAATTTGGAAGAGGAACTAAACTTGAAGAATACCCATTCCTTTGAATTATAAGAGGAACTTAATCAATACATTGAAAAATCCTAGTTGCAGGATAAAAAAGTAATTTGATTTACAATAAACTTAGTATTAAGATAGTCTAAGATCTATTAAGGCTTTGGAAGAGTAATAGGCTAATGAAAGACATGTTTCCTAAGATTTACAACATTATGTCGAACAATTAAAATAAGAGAAAGAACATTAATAAGCAGAATTTATACACAAAATTAAAGAGTTGAGTGAGCACAATACTAACATTGATGATGCTGTTTATGATGTGGAATAAAAATATTAAAAAATGATGATGATTCAAGAAGAACAATATTAAAGGAGAGAATAGGAATTAATTCATTAAATAGAATAAACAGAGGAAAAATAAAGTTAACAAGAATAATTATTGAAAAAGTAAGAACAAAAGTATAAAAATGAAATTAAATAATTAGAGGAGAATAACAATTAATTGATTTAATAAAAATAACTCTAAATTACTTAGTTGTAAAAATAATTATCAGATGAAACTCATAAGACAAGGGAGGAAAGCAATAAATAAATAAATGAAATTAAATAAGAGAATTATAAAAAAGAGAAACAACTGGAGTAAAAGATTTAAGAGGTTACAAAGCAATACGAGGGAGAACTTAATAAGATAAGAAAGATGGAGATCATTTTAAAAAAGAAAGAAAGAGAAATTGCAGAAGAGAAGGAAGGAAAAAAATTTGCTGAAGAATAATTACAAATTCTAACAGATAAATGCAATAAAATGATTGAATAATATGATAATAAAATCAGAGAGATTTAGATAGCAAATTAAGTAACTAAGTAAGATTAGCACAGACATTCAATATTTGATTAGAGAATGTCAATTTCAAGTTCAGACATCAATAAAACATTTGAGATTGAAGTTTTGAAAGCTTAAATTGAATAGTTATAATAAAAAGGAGATATAGAATTGTAAGCTGAAATTAATAGATTAAATGAAAGAGAAAGAGCATTAAAGAAGGAGTTGGTTGACTTATAAAATGAAATAGGCAATGAAAGACTCAATTTCACTGTAGTTTAAAGATAGTTGGAACAGGAAGTTGAAAGCTTGAATTAAGAAATTAACAATCTGAAATTGGATCATTAGAGTGAATTAGATCAAATTAATGATTAAAATAATAGAAATTTATCATCTTAAAAAAATGAATTCTAAACTAAAATAAATAAATTAGAATAAAAATTTGAACAACAAGCTAATTAATTTCAACAGAAGTAAACTGAAATGGAAGAAGAAAAAGAAAACATTATTTAATAATTAAAGAGTATAATATATTTATAGATATTTTAGTTAAGATTAAATAATGCGAAGAATAAGTTATTGAGTTAAAAGAGAAGAAAAACCTCAAGAATCCAACATAATAGACAATAATCTAAGATGATAGTTTGCAGCTTTAATAGGAAATAAATTCTTTGAATGAAAAAGAACGAGTATTGAGGAAGGAGATATTGGATTTGCAGAATGAATTAGGCAATTCGAAATTGAGTCAAACTATAAAAATCAGAGAGTTAGAAACATTGGCTGAATAGTATAAATAAGAATCGATTCATGCTCAGTAAGAATAAGATTATGCTGAATAATTAACTGCTAAGATTAGTATATAATATGCTGATTTGGCCATGGAATATGAAAAGGCTGTACTTCAAAATAGATCTTATCGTAAATCATTTTCTAAATTAAAGTAATGAACCACATTTTTATCATTATTATGAATTATATACTATTGAGTTATGTTTTGTTATTTTCATATAAGAATGTGTAATAGTGAATGTAAATTCATTACTGTAAAGCATCCTTGACAATGGTTGTGTATTATTTTTAATTTTATAATAATATGAATTCCAAAAACAAAAACAACGATAGTTCAAGTGAGGATGATGCTAAAGTTTATGAGACACTAACAAAACTGCCTCCAGCAAATGAATTGATGCCACGCAAATTGACCATCGATATTGATGTGAAATCTCTATTTCCCTTAAAGTGAGAATTTTATTTTTCGAAAAGTCAAGACCTTTGCCTTAATTCAATCAGATTTATTCCACATTCATTGAAGAAATTTAGACTATACAACATCCTATCGAGGCATCGTAGCAGGAAGAGAGAACTTTGCTTGAATATTTCGAGGAGAATAAATAAAACTTGATTTACAAACGATTTGATCAACTTGATCTATCCAAACGGAGTCCTAACGATAGAACTTATTTTTCTACTCTCTTTGCTAATTTCAAGAAGTTCATTTTGCATATCATTTAATAGACAATATCCACGAGTGTATTTTCGAGGGGATCCTCTCTTTGATTAAAAGCTAATACCATGTCAAACAGATTAATTGAAGTTTGATTCAAATTTTGAATCTGGAAATTTATTCTGTGCATTCAAAAGAGCTGAAAATGTCTATGATCTAATACTCCAAAATGATATTAATACTCGAGGCAATACACAATGGTTTTTTTTTAGTGTAACTGGAGCTTAAGCAGGTCAAACTGTTTAATTTAATTTGCTTAATCATGTACAATGAATTTATAATACTAGCTCAAAAGTAGCAGTTTATTTAATGAAGGATTGCAACCAGCCATCTATTCAATGAAAGAGAACGAAATCACAAAAAAAGAATGGACTCGAGGTGGATTCAACATAAGTTATTTCAAGAGTCCCTTTATTAAAGAATACCCTCAAACTATGAAAGCTAAATATTACTAATTGAGATTCAGTTACACTTTTAAACACAATAACGACAAGGTATATTTTGCTCATTCCTATCCCTATACCTACACTAATCTATTAGAATTTTTAAATTCCATTCTAATTAATCCAGAAAAGAATTAATACATGTCTAGGAAATCATTATGCACCACATTGGGTGGGAATACATGCGAAGTATTAACAATAACATCCAACTCTATGTAACGCAGAGCATACAGAAAAGGAGTAGTTTTTTTAGCCAGACAACACCCAGGAGAACCTTAGGGGTCATATGTAATGCAGGGAATTATTGAGTATCTAACATCGAATAATCCGCAAGCAGAATATTTGAGATAGAATTGCATCTTTAAAATATTCCCTATGATGAATACTGATGGAGTTGTCAATGGGAATTACAGATGCGGTTTAGAAGGAAGTGATTTCAATAGAAGATGGAAAAAGCCAAATAAGTACCTTCATCCCACTGTCTATTATGCTAAGAAATACATTAAAGGATTTAGCAAGGAAAGGCAAATCATTTTAGTGATTGACTTACATGGACATTCGAGAAAGCAATCATCCTTTGTATATGGATGTGCTTACTCCTCTTAAGTTAAGACTATAGAGAGAGTGTTCGCTTTGTTAATGGCTAAAATGAATCCATTTATGGATTATTCATCTTGTACATTTAGAGTTGAAAACTCAAAGGATAAGACTGCAAGAATTCAAATTTGGAGAGAGTTAAAAATCAATTGGGTATACACTTATGAATGCAGTTTCTATGGGTAATAGAAGAAGCACTTCTAAATCAAAGACTATATGAATTGTGGGGTAAGCATCTGTAATTCATTATCTTAAATTGTAAAAGATACTTCTAAAGAATTCACAAATCAAGCCAACATCCCAGATATCTAATAATAAATACTGGAGGAATTAGGCAAGATGCCTTAAACAGATGACCAAGATTAAGGATCTGATACTAGTTAATCTGACGCTGAATTGTCTGATGATGAAATTGTACAATTATTCCAACCCAAAACTTATTCATTGAAACAGAAAAACTTCCTAAAACAATTAGACACCAAAAAGAAACAAATAACTACCAAATAAACTTTAGTCACTCAAAAAAATAGCATTTTATAAGAATCACCTTCAAAAAATTAGCAATAACAGCAAGATAATAAACTTCCCTAAAGTAGTTAAAAGCCAAAGAATATTGCCTATAGAGTTCCAGCTCATGTGAAATTAAGATAAATTGAACCCATTAGAGAATAGTAATAGCCAATTATGGTTGATAAGAGCTGTTAGACTGATGATTGGTTGTATAGATAATGGTTGATTTAAATTGGAAAGCAGAAGAAATAAGAAGAATACCAAAGCCAAACTCCTACAAGAAATATTTATAAATCCTCATCCCAATCAGCTACAAGATTTATTGTCAAAAACACATCAAAGCCCGATAGAGGAAGAGTTGATTCTATTTCCTTAGTTAATTCTGGAATATAAAAAAGTATTACAATATTTAAATATTATTTAGCCTCATTTAGTTAATAAAGATAGATTATGAGATATTCAGGAAGCAACTTTATGTATTGATTTATGTTCATTTTTGTTTCTAAAATTATTTCTATAGAAAATATATATATATTAATTTAGACAGCTGAATCAAAAGAGATTTTAACATCAAAAGAGATTGAATATTATGTTTTAAATTAAATCCATTTAATTATTATGCTACGATTTTAGGGTAAATATATATATATATCTCTTATGAGATTTAATATGATTTTATTTAAAAAAAGGTATATTAATTTGTTAAATTTAAGAATAAAATTCTTTAAATATTGAAATATTATTAGAGTAATATAAACTAGTGTTATTGATTGAACTCTTAATTTAATATCTATTCTTGTTTCATATTATGTCAAAATTGTGAAAAAATATAATTAAAAACTCAACAAAATAAATATTGATATTGTGATATAATTTTTTAGGATATTTAGATAGTATCAATAATAAACTTTCATTTTTTATTATTATACTACCTTTAAAATAAATATGCACTTGACTTCTTCTTACATACACAATCATTTACTTCTAATAAATCATAAATTGGTCATCTTATATCTCACTTGAATTGTGATTAAAAAGCAAAATATCAGTTTGCTCACGATTATTTACCATTTAAAGTCTCAAAGTTTTAAAATCTCATTTATGATAGACAAATAAAAAATCCCCAATTAAAATGTATTATTTGTAAATAAATTTTGATTTGGCCATTAATATTAATTTTTGATAACTATTTTACATTCAGCATTTAGTATGACAAGTTATTAAGTATAAATTGAAACTTTTTTATAAGTACGCGTTATGCTATTTTATTAAATGCCACTTTACACACATTTAAAGCATGAAATTATCATTCTCGATTTTCAATTAGAAATTCATTTTTGAATATTTTATTTTAAGATTGTATAACCTAGATGTTAGAATTTCTTTCTAATATTAAACTTCAGTTAGTCAAAAGTTTATCTAATTAAGTAAAGGGAATATGGAAAAAATTATAATAAGTATTTAATGTGTTTTCATATAAAAAAGGTCAATCAATGTATTTCTGAACCTCTCTTGGATTGACTTCTTACTGAATTTATAAATTTTGGTTAATAATAACCGGGGAGTTTGATTTTTGGAGACATTGGCGAATCCAAACCATCATCCTTATCCCAAATTTCATAAAATGTTGATTTATTGGATTCATCAAGATTTTTTTGACTTAGTTGAATTGATCTTGATGATTTTCTCTCCATAGCTTATTGCATAAATTTGTTGTTTAGAACATTGAAAGAACTCATACACTTTAAAACAATTATTAAAAAAATTATGGTTATTTTGATATAAAATCTGTTGAAACATTAATTATACAAATATCATACTATTCATATATTTTTCAAATCCTTATTTAATATCATGTTATACAAATTATAATACAATCATAAAATAAAAATATTTTTATTTGGAATCTTTAAATAAAAAAATGATATTATTAAAATGTCTGTTTATAAATTTCTGCTGAATGACTATTTATAATTTGAAGTTCAAATAAGGAAAAGAATTTGAGAGCAAATCAATTAATTATGATTGTGGAATTCATATAAGGTTGTATATGTAATGTCAATATTTATAAAAAAATAAGTTTTGCAAAGTCTTAGAAATGAAGTTTAAAAATCTTTCAAAATTCCTAATGTTTTATTATTCTTATGTATTAATATGAAATAGATATAGATTAAAAAGTCATTATAACACTTTCTTTAATATTTCTCATTTAACCTTGTAATTAGATCCAAATGGATAGATTATGGAATTGAAATGATGTAAGAGTTTTCACAATCGCTCTTTAACTCTGATTAGGAATTATCAAGATTTGCTTAATATCCTCGTATTTATTATGAATCAAGAGAGTCAATTTATATTATTTTTTGAGTACAAGAATTTGGTTGGTCCCTTTTCTTTTTTTGCTTTTAGCAAGCTTTTTGATAGAACCTATTGTTATAGAGCTCAAAAGTATTCATGTTGTATAAAATTATTGCTAAGATTAATTATAGTAGTAATTTATCAAAAAAATAGTTAAATAAAGATGATATCATAATTGGGATTAACAGAATATGTACAATAGGTAAAACAATTATAATCATTCATTTTAATCAGCAAAAAATCTAAAAATGAATGAATTGAGTCTAAATTTAGATTTTGGTAATTTTTAAATTATATAATATCAATTTTATTTACTTAATTGTTAGATCAGTATTAAAATTAAAATTAAGCTAAATAATATCAATGAACGATTAAAGAGAAACATAAATATTTTCATTAATTGACAAGAGAGGTATCTTTAATAAAATTAAATTTAAACTAAAATTATATAAACAAATTGAAGTAAACTCAAAATCAACATTAGCATAGTTAGAATAGGCTTTTCTTTTTTATGGATACAAATGAATTTTATAAGACAGGGTTTGCTTAACGATTTTCTAATTATTTTTTTTCTTCTAATTCCTACTTTTTAAGCCATAATTTAACTACAAAATTAATGGCATTTTCTATGTTTCTGTTCTCCAAAGCAGATGATTCAAAGAATTCAAGTCCTTATGATTAGGCTAATTCTTTTCCTTCATCAAAATTAACTTCTCTTTTATAGTTTAAATCACTTTTGTTTCCGATTAATACTTTAATTGTATCAGGTTGTGAGTTCTGCTCAACTTCATTCATCCAATATTCTATTCTCTTAAATGAATCTCTATCAGTGATATCATAAACAAAAAATATAGCATGAGCTCCTCTATAATAATTTCTGCTAATTGTTCTAAATCTTTCTTATCCTGCAGTGTCCCAGAATTATAATTTAACATTTTTTCCTGATTGTTCAATTATTTTAGTCTTGAAGTCAATTCCAATTGTTGGAAGTAAATTTTATTAAAATTCTTAATCTGTATATCTCATAAGGAGTGAACTTTTTCCAATTCCAGTATCACCCACTAGTATAATTCTTAATAAATAGTCAAACTCGAAATATGTTTCGGACATCTTTTCACTTTTAGGTATTTTATTATTAAAATTACAATTTTCTTGAATCCAAGTTTTGAGAGTATTTCTCCCAGAAATAAACAGTATATATATTATTTTAAATAATAATTAATTTAATATTATTTTAAACCTAATTCCTTTACAATAGTATATAAAAATTGATTTAAATATTTAGTAATAATATATATATATCTAAAGCTGTTTTATTTTCCACAATAAATTTCAATTTAATTAATTTGAAGGAAAATACGCACTTAAGTTCCTCTATTTTAAAAATTAACTATTTTATCTTTTAGTTTGATTGCTATCAAGATGTTTTCTATGTTATAATGGTGAATTACTATTATTTAAGTCTATTGTGATCAACAAATACTCCTGGAACAATTCCAACATTTAATGCCTCATTATTGTAATAATTTTAATTAATTTTCATTTCCACAGTACTCATTGACTAATCTCTTTTTTTCTTTGTTTATTATTCTTCAATCTGCATTATCAAATCTTATCGATACTATTTTTACTTTTCTATCTTTCTTTACAAATCATCTTAATCCTTTCTTTTAAAATGCTTATTCACAACTCCAAAATACTCCAATTCTTATGATTTCTATTGCTATTCTCGCTCTTTCCATTGTCGTTTGTACTCAATTTATTCCATAATAGAATTATAGGTTTCTTTGTTCTTCTTCTATCTGATAGCTCTTTCTATAATTTATCTTTGCTCATCCTATTATCTCTTTTATTCAGCAGCTTCCTTTATTAATTTGTTCTCTATTTCACTTTTTTCTCTTTCTTTTTACTAGTAAATTTAATTGTATCTCTCCAATAATCCTTCATTTTAATGGTAATCGTGTTTCAACTTATTCATGAACTAGTATAAATTTGGCTAATACATTTCTTCTTTACTCTTCATCTTATTGAAGTTTATTGACTTCTTCCTGCATACTCTGTTTTTCAAATAACCGTATTTTAATTTATTCCATTCTTTTCTTATCTTCCATGTCTTTATATGATTAATTTAACTCATAACTAATTCTGTTCTTTTTATTTTATTTCTCCATAAGTTCTTCTTTAAAAATTTATTAATTTTTTAACATTTATTCACTGATCTATTGTTTTTCATTTATATTCTGTTGTTTCTATAGTATTTTCTTCATTTCCTACTATTCCAAACTGTATTTAGCAAACTCTGCTTCTTTTTATTTCAATATATGCAATTTCTGAATTTATTCAATCTCTTGTCTCTGCATATTTTTTTGTATTTAATCAGCAAATAAACTATTATCAAAGCTTTCTGAGTCCTTTTTATTTCTTTCTAACATAGCTGCTTGTAGTTCCTATCTTTACATAATTTCTGAATTATTTACCTGTATTGTAATTTACGTTAATAATCTTCCTACTTTAATATCTGTTGCTGCTGGTCTGATTGAGAATTTTACTACTAAATTAACCTGCTCCATTCTCCAGTTGGATCTAAGGAATAATATACTAAATTCTTACTATTACTATTAAATTTATTCATTAATAAAATTATATTGTAATTATTTAACTAATGAATTAGAGGTTCATGAGTGTGCAGAATGAATATGAATTTATCGATTAATAAGATATAAAAAAATGAATTATAATCTCATTCAGAGGTCTTAAAATATTCACTAAAACTTGAATGTTTTCTTATAGACATGGTGAGTTCGTAAGTTTAGATTTTAGATTCTAAAATTCTGTATTCTTCGCAAACCTTTTAATGAGAATCAAAAAGCAAGTTGTATTGTTCCCCAAATTCTAGAATCTTCATTTATTGTTCTTAAACTAACTATTTAAGTTGCTCATTTTCATATGCCAATTTTTAATTCATAAGGGCTTCACTCTTTAGTTCGCAATTTTCATTTAGCAACATTAACATCCTTTTCTCTAGTTATAAAATCTCAGGATAATTATTATTTAAACTCCTACATTAACTTTGCTCTAATTTATTGATTTCTATTTAGCTAATATAACATATCTACTTTGTTCTAGTTCACTTATGTAATCATATAGGTTTGTACTATCTTTTTTCTTTGCTATTGTGTTGGATTGGTAATTTTTGAATTAATTTTCATTTTTTTAAAATGGACTTGATTTAACTCCAGAGTTTGTTTACACTTTGACCAATCTCTCTGGAGTAGCGAAATTGCATTGTGAAGTTCTTACAGTATGGAAAGACTAACAAGGCGATCTGTAAGCTTTCATAACTATTTATTAAAATTATTCAAATTCCAATTAAGCAACCGATTATTATAAAATAAAACTTAGTAATTATGTTGATATTTGCTTTAAGAAATTTGAATAAAAATGAGAAGAAATTATTTGATTCTCATGTTATTTGAATGTTTAGGAAGCTGTAGGACATTTATAAGCAATAAAAAAAAGAAATAAAAATTAATACAATTACATAACATACTTCACAGGAAAATGAAGATGTAACGCCAAATAGAGACAAGCTTAAGAAACATTTTATAAAAATAAGTTAGAAGTAAAGATATTTTAACAAATTAACATGAGATGTTGAATCATCACTTCAATTATGTTATAAGAGATTTGCTATTTAAGACTTTAGCAACTAGAGTCCAAGCATTTTGGAGAAATTCTTCGGTTTTGGCTATTTCTTCTCCTAACTTTCTTAATTCTTCCCTCTTCTTTTGCTCTTCATAATTCTTCTTTCGGAACATCTATTTCCAAGAGCAAGGTTTCTTTGTGATTGACTTAGATGCAGATGCTAGGCTCTTCTCTTCACTCATATATTTTAATTTTTTAACTAATTTAGACTCTATGTTAGTTAGCTTTTAAAACGGATAAAGCAAAAACGATCTCTTAAATATAAATAGTTCTCTTATGATTTAGAGAATTATTTAATATATTTGATCGGAAGAATACAAAGAATTCTGGAATACACTTAGATCCAGAATCCTCTTGATGAGTGGAGATGTAATCAGATTCGGAAGGTGGGTACTACTAATTAATTTATTCAATCAAATTTTATTATTTATGCATTTGTATTTATATATATTTATAAAATTAAATTATTACTTCAGGTAATATGAAAAAGTACAGAGAATTAAAAAAGACTGGGGATGGAACATTTGGGGTTGTGATCAAGGCTGAAGACATGCAGAGTCACGATTTGGTAGCCATCAAAAAGATGAAACACAAGTATCACAATTTTGAAGAATGTACTAACTTAAGAGAAGTTAAGGCTTTGATGAAACTTTAAAATCATCCAAACATAGTCAAGCTTAAAGAACGTATGAATTGAATCAAATTAGTGTTTTTGGACAATGACACTCTCTGTCTAGTCTTTGAGTTTGTAGACAAAAGCATCTATCAAATGTACATACAGCAAAAAGAAATGGTAACCAAATATAAGATGGAGCTTAGGGTAAAACCATTCCAGAAGATCAAATCAAATCCCTCATTTACCAAGTAGCCAATGGACTCAGTTACATGCATAAACATGGCTACTTTCATCGAGATCTCAAGCCAGAGAATCTCTTGGTCTCCAACGATGGTATTGTTAAGATTATAGATCTTGGATGTGCAAGAGAAATCAGATCGAGACCCCCATATACCGATTATATTGCTACCAGATGGTACAGGGTAAATTCTCTGACTTAATTCGATTTAAGGCTCCTGAGATCCTATTGAAATAAGCCAATTACAATAGTCCAGTTGATATATTTGCTCTTGGTTGCATCATGGCTGAATTATTTTTAAATAGACCTCTATTTCAAGGTAATTCTGAATTGGAATAATTCAATAAGATCCTTTCCACTCTTGGGTAATTTGATAACCTATCTTCTGTTTTTTAGTACTTTCACTCAATTCGAATGGTCTGAAGGATGCAGATTAGTCTCTCAAATGGGATNGAAGTAAAGATATTTTAACAAATTAACATGAGATGTTGAATCATCACTTCAATTATGTTATAAGAGATTTGCTATTTAAGACTTTAGCAACTAGAGTCCAAGCATTTTGGAGAAATTCTTCGGTTTTGGCTATTTCTTCTCCTAACTTTCTTAATTCTTCCCTCTTCTTTTGCTCTTCATAATTCTTCTTTCGGAACATCTATTTCCAAGAGCAAGGTTTCTTTGTGATTGACTTAGATGCAGATGCTAGGCTCTTCTCTTCACTCATATATTTTAATTTTTTAACTAATTTAGACTCTATGTTAGTTAGCTTTTAAAACGGATAAAGCAAAAACGATCTCTTAAATATAAATAGTTCTCTTATGATTTAGAGAATTATTTAATATATTTGATCGGAAGAATACAAAGAATTCTGGAATACACTTAGATCCAGAATCCTCTTGATGAGTGGAGATGTAATCAGATTCGGAAGGTGGGTACTACTAATTAATTTATTCAATCAAATTTTATTATTTATGCATTTGTATTTATATATATTTATAAAATTAAATTATTACTTCAGGTAATATGAAAAAGTACAGAGAATTAAAAAAGACTGGGGATGGAACATTTGGGGTTGTGATCAAGGCTGAAGACATGCAGAGTCACGATTTGGTAGCCATCAAAAAGATGAAACACAAGTATCACAATTTTGAAGAATGTACTAACTTAAGAGAAGTTAAGGCTTTGATGAAACTTTAAAATCATCCAAACATAGTCAAGCTTAAAGAACGTATGAATTGAATCAAATTAGTGTTTTTGGACAATGACACTCTCTGTCTAGTCTTTGAGTTTGTAGACAAAAGCATCTATCAAATGTACATACAGCAAAAAGAAATGGTAACCAAATATAAGATGGAGCTTAGGGTAAAACCATTCCAGAAGATCAAATCAAATCCCTCATTTACCAAGTAGCCAATGGACTCAGTTACATGCATAAACATGGCTACTTTCATCGAGATCTCAAGCCAGAGAATCTCTTGGTCTCCAACGATGGTATTGTTAAGATTATAGATCTTGGATGTGCAAGAGAAATCAGATCGAGACCCCCATATACCGATTATATTGCTACCAGATGGTACAGGGTAAATTCTCTGACTTAATTCGATTTAAGGCTCCTGAGATCCTATTGAAATAAGCCAATTACAATAGTCCAGTTGATATATTTGCTCTTGGTTGCATCATGGCTGAATTATTTTTAAATAGACCTCTATTTCAAGGTAATTCTGAATTGGAATAATTCAATAAGATCCTTTCCACTCTTGGGTAATTTGATAACCTATCTTCTGTTTTTTAGTACTTTCACTCAATTCGAATGGTCTGAAGGATGCAGATTAGTCTCTCAAATGGGATTAGCTTTGGCTTAATTTCAACCTCTTCAATTGCAACAGTTGATACCGAATGCAAGCACTGAGGCCTTAAACTTATTGACTCAAATGATTAGATGGGATCCCAATAAGAGAATCACTGCCACTCAAATGCTAACTCATCCATTTTTCTACAACATCGAGAAGATTGCCCCTCCTATCATTTTCGAAGAGCAATCCAAATCTAAAGATGAATTGAAATTGCCAGAAATGGGCAAAAAACCTAAATCATATAGTCAAAAGGAAGAACCCTAAAACCAATTCAAACAAAAACAATATGTTCAATAACAACAGGTAGAAGACAAAGACAGTAATGATCTGGATGACATTTTGGATTTTATAACCACTGAAAACAAACCTCTGCCTTCCAAATAATCTAGTTAGTCTTCCAAAAACTTAGAATATGGAGAATATGTTCCCTCTATTCCCTAAAATAGACAACCCAGGAATTTGTAATCAAGCCAATTATAAGAATAATAAAAGAAAGACAATAATTCAATCTATGATTTTAGCCATTTACAAAGTTTCAAACCTGCAAAAATGCCTAATACAAATTCTAAATATTGATCAGTGATTCTAGATTTTTTTGCTTAAGTTATATAATGTTTCAATAAATTAAATATTTATCTTTTCATTTGTAATTCTGAATTTTCTTGGTATTCACAATCTCACCTTCTTTCGAAAACAATATCAATAAAAATTATTTGTTGACCTCTAAAGATAATCTTATTTTTCTGTACAATTAAAACCATTAGCAATCCACGCAATAATCAACCAAATACAATGAATGTTTATGTTCCAAATCCTTTTTATCATAAAACACTAGAGGAACTCCAAATATTCTACCTGACTCGATTATATATTGATTCGAATATTTTGAATAAATTTTTAATTCTAATTAATCAACATACTTATTTGCAATCAAAAGTTTGGTCAACTATCCCAAAGTTATTTCTTTAGTATATATTGCGAAATTTATCAATCTTAAATATTCCTAAGAGTAATTTCGTTATTGTTTATTAAACTCTACAAATTATTACTATTATTCAATTAAACTCTTATCTATTTCTACAATCTAAGGTTTATCAACTCCCTCAGCACTAATATTCATTAATTCATCATAAAAATCTGGTTCTAATAAAATGAATTAGCTTTCTGGGAATTAATTGATGAATTTATTGGAAGTCCAAACTTCATCTTAGTTAAAAAAGAAAGAAAAGTTAGCATAAAATTTCATTATATATATATATATATTTAAATTTCTGAATAATTTGGAAAGGGATTACACGTGTAATGGAATATTTAGTAAGTAAATTTATAATAATCAATAACTTAAGAAGAATTATTTTAAGTATCTAGAAACATTATGTTTTAAAATTGATACTTAAAAATCCTTGTCTTACAATCTTTATTTTAGACTCATTTAGAAAATAGTTTCATTTGTTAAGTAGTTTAATTTGTCAATAATCTATGGATTTAGTTAGGATTTTTAATTAACACTTTCAATAAATTGCTTAATTTTGCTATAATTCTATCCCAAATCAAAAACAGTATTGGGTTTCGGAATTTCAGATTTTGATTCTTATTATTATTACTAACAAGCAGAATTCTAATTACTTTTTCCTTCTTCAACTTTTATCAAATCTTCTAGCTTAGTTAATTGCTAAACCTTTTTTAGTTCTTTTAACTTTCTTTTTTCTTACTTACCTAGACTAACTCCATCTAATTTCAACTTCTATTAAATTAATTATAAGCTCATATTGATTCCTCTAGCGATGTTTTCAGGAGCTTTTTCATCGGGATGATTCTCTGAAGAGATTGTTTATTGAACATTATAACAGCCAGTTTATAGTTCTTCCAATTAAGTTAAAATCTCTTGTTACAATCTTCTTTTGAGTTATTTTTCTTCCTTTCTACTCAGATCTTTTTCTTCGGTATACATCTAAAATAATTTAATAAGTTTATAAACATACTTTAGAATGTTTAATATTAATGAATTCTTGGTTCGGTCTGCCCAAAGGGTCTATAACAATTATTTTAATTTGTGAGTCTATTTCAACTCTTTCTCTTCTGCTTGTCTTCTTCTCCCTTCTGCCTTCTTGCTCGTAAGTCTGTAAAATTGCCTTGCATGTACAGGCCTTCGTTTTAAACATCTCAGCTACCTTCAAATATTTCAAAATTCATTTACATTGCATAAGGACAGCTTCTCTACTGTCAAAGCATGAAGAATTAGAGATCGAGTCTCTTGGGATATTTTTTGATAAGGTCTTTTTGGTTTATTGGCTTCAAATGTCGATTATATAGACTAATTGGGGAATTGTTCAGCGTGTTGTTCCATGGGTAATGAGAAATATAATATACTAATTATTTATTCGGAATCTTTTTTCCAAACCATATAAATTTTTTTCTAATTTAGATTTGATGATTGCTAATAAATTATAATGTTTTATGAATTTATTTTAGAATTTAAATTTATTTGTTATTTTCCTTTGAAATTATTATATTATTTGATCAGAAGAGAACGCATATACAAAATGAAAACCTAAAGATGAAAAAATATTTAAATATTTTATAATCTACTATTTTAAATATTAACACTTTTTTATGTTAAAACAACTTTTTATTGCTTTTCAAGAACACTCATCTTTCATTCAAAGAAGAAATAGAGCAATTTTGCTAAGGAAATAAATTTGAATAAGTGTTAACTCTCGAAAAATGAAGGAGAGAATAATTATTGTTAGATAAAATGAATATTTAAAAAAGAGCTTAAAATTAAAATTTATACTCAGTTGATTCTTCCCTTCATGTAATTAGAAGCACCTTCTAATTTCGTAGCAAGAATTGATTCCACCTATCTAATGATACTAATTTCAGTAGTTCTTTGTTCGGTATCTCTGGCATATAAAGATCTCCAATTATCACATTGAGCTTCTTTCATCTTCTTTCCATTAGTAGCAGATTCCAACTCTCTTCCTGCATCATACTTTCTCTTTTTAGCAGCAGCCAACATATTTTCAACCTACACTATCTTATTTTCAGCCTCAGTCTTTGCAGATTGAATGGCTTCTCTCTATTCTTGGATTGAGTAGATTTGAGCTTCATAATTGAGTTAGGATTGAATCTCCTCTTCTCTGTCATCAATCAAGGCTTATTCCAAGGAAGATCTCAATTCACCAATTTTAGATTAAACACTTTGTAATTTCTCTTCAGAAAATGTTGAAGCCAACTAAACCAATGCAAGGATAGGGTTCTCTCCGCCTACTCTTTCTAATTCGGCAAGTACAACTTCAGCATCAGCTTCAGGTTGAATAGCACTTAATTTGGCAGCAATAACATCTAGAGCTTCAACTACTTTAGGTGTCTAAATTTCTCTTTCTTGATAAGCAGCATGATCTTCAGCTCTTTGCTCTCTCAATTATTCTTCTTATTGATTAAGGATGTTTAATTAAACTACTTGATTGTCAATTTCCTATTATAAAAGTTCAAGATCAGCTGTGTATTTATTGATATCCATAGTTGCTTCAGTGATTTCATTTGAAGCGAATTCTATTCTTCTATTGTATCCATAAATTTCAGCTTCACAATCAGCCTCTTAAGCAACATGCACTAATTCAGCATTTTATTATTAAAGAACCAAATTCTCTCTCAAATCTTGAAGCATTTTAGCGATGTCTGATAATGGTGATTGATTTCTCATTTAGATTGCAATTGTATCAAGTATCTTTTTTCCTAATGGATGATCTTCAAGGTTTTCAAGTTAGGCAAATACTGCGGCATGTGGATCTGAAGCATGTTTAATCAAAACTGATTATGTGAGTGCGATCAAAGCTAAACAGATTGCAAACTTCATTTTTTAATAGTGATAATCAAGCGATGTCGTTTTTTCTTCAAAGCAATCTGTTAGTTTACTCTAAAGTTTTATTAATTTATTATATGGAATAGTTCTTTCGATAAGAATAATTCTATAACTTTTCCAAAAGCTAAATGAATTTACTTGACCTTTATTTTGCTCAAATTATTTAATAAAATAATCAATTAAAAATTCTAGAAAATAAATTATTCACTAAAATAATAATTAATTAATATAATATTCAATATTCAAAATCAAAAAGAATACGATTTTTCTGATTTTTTTATTCTCCCTAATTTTTAAGTCCTTTTATGGAATAATCAGATCTTTTCAACTCATAATCTATCAGGGTTTATTATGAGCTTTAAATTGTTATAAATGTCTTTATTTGAAGTTGTTCTGTTTTTTAGCCATAATATAATATATAAATAATTAGGGAATATTGTATGTTTTTATTATACAATTAATATTATTAAGCTCATCATTCTGCTTAAGCAGCTCCCTTTTGGACTGAGAAATATTTAACTTTGATATCTTATTCCTCTTAGACGGCAGCTTTAGTAGCATCGTTTAAGGCAGCAGACACTTTGTTGAATGCAGCTCTGGAAGCCTTCTTGAGGGCCTTGTTCTAAGAGAAATATAATGATGAATGAATACCTTCTTGATCTTCTTGGTTCCCTTGGTGTTGGCTTTGATGGCAGCAGTGGCAGCAGCTCTTTGTTTTTTAGCATATGGGTTCAATCTGTCCATAGCCTTGGTGTTTTTCAATGGGTTCTTCTTTTAGACTTCATGGAGGACTTTGGTTGTCTTGGCTGGTTGAACCTTCTCTTAGACTTAGTTGGAGTTGATGATTCTAGCCAAATCTGGGTTGGTGAGGAGTGGTCTCAACAATTGATATCCGTCCTTAAGAACTGAAGCATATCTGTATGTTCCGAACAATTTATCGAGGTGAGCAAAGGCACTTTATGTCCAAATGACGAATCTTCCCAATTGACCTCCTGGAGCAAGTTAGAGGAGGTTTAATCTGGTGACATTGACGACTTCAACTCCTGGGACATCTAATGGATTTATAGATTAATTTGATTACTTCTGAAGGCTTTCAACAATTTGGCATTCTCGTTGAAGTAGACAACCAATGGTCCCTTTCTAACTCTGTATTTCTTTCCTCTTTATTTGCTGATACCAGCTCTGACAACCTTGGTGGAAACAACCTTTTAAACATCTTCAAAAGCACCGAATCTCTTCAAGAAATTGAGAGCATCAGTAGTCTTTTCATATGATTCAATCTTGTCTTCAACAACAAGTGGGATTTATGGGACTTAACTGATTCTGTGACCTCTAGCCAATACCAATGGGACAATTCCTGTGGCTGCAACAGCTGTAGCAGCAGCATGTCTCTTTTATTTGATATTGACTCTTCTGTGCCATCTTCTCCATACTTTGATTGGTAAACTCATTCTTCCCTTTCTGCATTGATTACCAAAGGCGGCTTGGCCAGATCTGTGTGTTCCTGATCCAGAAACTCTTGGAATACGAGCTACGGCTCTACCAGTACCCCAGGATTCAGCACTGTGTTACATACCGGCTTATGGGTTGACAGCGTGAGCTATAATAGAAGGTTATCATAGGTCAAATACCTTGTCTTCTGTTCTTGGCAATGTTGGTATGAACGAATGAGACGATGTCTGGTCTAATTGGTGTTTGGAACACAGCTGGGAGTGGGATGTGTTTGGCTGTGACCTTGGTTGAGTCGTCGGCTGAAAAAACTGATACTAAAGGAACGGATGTCATTTCTTAAGATATTTTTTTAAATAAAAAATTTTGGTTTTTAAATTCTTATCATTAATTAATATATGCTAAATGTATATATACATATACATATCATAATTTGCTTGAACCTCACACAATCACACAGATTTTATTAAATCTTTTGAATCCTCTCATTCCTAATGTGTGAAATAAAGTCATGTATTAGAATTTAAATATTTTCAAACTAATTTCTTTATTTTCATATAAATTCAATATCTTTATTTTAAATACATAAATCAATTAAAGATTATGAGTATGATTATATTCTAAAAACTATAAGAATCGAATTCATCCAATATTGAAATTTATTAAAAATGAACATCATTATTAATCATTATGCATAGCCTTGTAGGAAGTTTAAAACACTCTTTCTCCGTCCTCTTCAAAATGATGCATTCTCAAATCCTTTTGCAATTGAGGGTCCAACTTATTAGGAGGACCCTGTTTGGTTCCATATTACGAATTATGAGTATCATAGCTGCCTAACTAACTGCCATAAACGAAATGCTATCTTCTTAAATCTTTGAGTTGTTCTTCACTCAAAGTATTAGGATTTGGAGTAATTTGACTAATTTTTTGAGGGTATTCTATTGGGTCAGTTCCCAATTAAAAATGATGTTTTCTTAAATCTCTAATTTGATTTTTATCCAATTTAAATTAATCTACTTTTTCTGGTATTTAGTAACTAAAATATTAACAGATAAAACTTTCTATTATTTTCAGTATTGTATTCAACTTGCTCATCTCCAAATTTGATAGCCGAGATTCTTGGATCTTTGGCAAACTCAGGCTTTTGAGTATTTGGATTGACATAGTTGGTTCCATAACTAGTTTGATAATATCGATCATTCAAGAATCCATGTGTGCCTATAGTCAATGAACTGGTTGGCAAATTTGGCTATGATAGAGAAATGGCTGTTTTTTAGAACATCGATTATTTCGTTGTTTGGGGCATATCCGATTTTTGATAAGCAAAATCAAAATGTGCTGTTCTTAAATCTAATAAGACTTCTTTATTGACTCGAATGACTTCTTTATTCTATTATCCTTAGAAGGCATCTTTATTCTGTGAACTCTTGACTGTAGGATCTTCACCCAAGACAAGATGAGACTCTTTGAGAAATTTCTCCAGATTTCCTTTAACATTGAGTTTTGGATTCTATTATCCATCATGATATCGAGTGTAATGAGTAGAGTAATCTATTGGATTCTAAGATGACCGATAATTGATACATTTCCAATACTGATGTTAGTCTTACGGATATCAGGAGCATGATATTCTTCCTTTTCCACTTTGTATTCTTTGTTTGTATCTTGATATGTTGTGGTAAAGTAAGTTTTCAGATCCCCAAAATCATGATGGTGTTTACGAATATTTACTTATTGTTTTTTTTGAATATCCAACGGTTAATTCTTATATTATTAGTATTCAGTCTCACTAGGCACACTGTGGAATCCCAATTTAAAATGATGATTACGTAGATCTTTCTAGGTTTCCTCAGACAGTTGTGCTTTTTATGATTCTTTTGGATTAAATGATAATTTTGCAATAGATTAATAATTGACATTGTCTTCTCCCAATTCAAAGTGTGCTTTTCGAGGATTTGAGATGTATGCTTCAAAATGTTTAGCTTCTTCAGTTGCTGGCAAAACCTTATCTGGTTTTTTGGCAGTGTAATCATCCAAGTAGTTCGTGCTGCCAGAAGCTAATTAGTAATGAAATTGATTATACATTTATCAAAACCAACTGCAAAGTGAGCCATCCTAAAATCATTCATTTGCTTCTTGATATTGCTACTCATTTATATTAAAGTTAGAGAATAATTATTATATATTAAATTTATATTTGTTGTTTTAATAATGTCTCATTAAGTTTGTCCAACTAGTGCTTCAGCAGCTTAAGGCACATCATCGACAGAGGCTTGTTATTCTGAACTTTATGTTTCAGTTTATTGAATTTAAGGAGTTTCAGATTATTATTCTTATGATTATTATTATTATTCTTATTATTAAGCATCAACTTCTACTTATTATTATTATTCTTAAACTTATTCTTATACTTACTCTGTTTATTATACTTATTATTCTTATTAGACTTAGTCAACGTTCACTTGTTATTCTTATTAGACTTATGGTGCTTCAATTTATTCTTATACTTCTTAGGCCATTTGTGGTTAAGTTACAGTGGTCTCATCACCTAATCAATCAATATTGAGAATAATACTTGATGCATTATCGGATCCAGCCAATGATTATGATGGTTTTGCAATGAATACATCTTTTTATGTGTCAGCCATAACAAGTGGTTCTGTTAAACACTTTTCACTTGTCAAGAAAGCTACTTATTCATTTCTAGTAGAGTCTAAGGTAGTGAATTGTTATCTAAATTAAATTAGATGATGTTACCCAATTGGGACATAAATGGAGAAGACTGGGATTTAGAAGTTCATGGCATCCTCACCCTTGCATACTTTTCCTGATGTGCCTTTGAAATCGCATGCAGAGTAAAGTACAACACAATCTCCAGTGGCAGGTAAATCTTTTTCATATTAAGCAGCCAAAAAGACTTAAGATTGATCAGCACTATTTAAGGATGATTAGTTTTCATCTTCATAATTGAATCCAGATTCATATTGTTTGGCAGGTTCTGAATTTCTAGCTAGTTCCTCCTCTGTAAACAATGAAGATTATTGGGCGAAGACTGTGATTTACATGTATGGTTTTTCCTCATCCTCCAACAATACAGCTGGTTCGTCTAAAAACTTGACTGCCTTGATAGCAACAATCAGCAATAAAATGTGAGATGCACGCATATTTATATATAATATTAAAAACGAATTAAACAATTTATAATAATTCAATTTGTACCTCCTACTTTGTAATCATCTTGGATATATATAAATATGAATAATTATAACTATCCTTCTACTCCAAAGACTTCCTTTATTTCCATTTCTCTCTACTCCTTAATACTAGTAAGGATTCTTCTCTGGTTTATTGAATGACATTCTTGATTATGCATTGATATTTCAATCTTTTAGTCTTTTCATAATTTATATCCAATAACTAGTAATTCATTAGTACTTTGATAATGTCTCCGTAATCAACGTTACAAAATCCACCTCATTATTTAGGAAGGTCATATGGATGAATATCAAGATATAATCTATTTGTCCAAATAATTAAATCTTTGAATATTTTTTGATATGCAATTCCAAATAGACACCATCCTTATTAAACAGTCACTTCCTAAATTAAAGATATCATTCTTGAGTCTGAATCTGAACATTAATAATTTATTATTTAAACTTAAAATTACAATATAGTTTTATTTATCATTTCTTCTACTACTCCAAACCCTACTTGATACGAGGTACCAACTCCTCTATTATTAAAATATGATGAGAATCCCGTACCTCTCACTTGTCTTGCCTTCTCTCTTATTTACTGCATGTTCTTGCTCTTGGCATTCGCTCTTATCTTCTTGAACATAGGCGCATATTTGAACACATCCGGAATCACAACAAATCTAATCTAACTGCCTCTCAAATAGACCTATTCTAATGACATTGGTCTTCCATCTCGAGTGACCATCTACACTTCATCCAATCGGACATTCATTGTATCCTCGCAATAATACTTGTGGTTACTTCAGCTTCTGCCATGTATCCAGTGAACATCTCGCCTGTTTTGAGTTCGACTGTTACTATGTGATGAACTGCCTCATGCATGATTTTGAGAGGGACACCCAAAGACATTTAATTATATAATATTTAATATTAGTATAAATTTACTTTTATATATATATAAATAAATAAAAAGATTTAAAGAGAGATGGACAACAAGAAATCGTTATACGATAGATTTGGAGGTGATCAACAAGTGTCTGAATTGATCGATTAATTCTATTACAAAGTCCTGTTTGATAAGTTGTTAAGGGACAAGTTCTTGAAAGCTGATATGAGTCGTGTTAGATATCAATAGAAGAGATTCTTTTCTCAAATGATGGGCGACAAGAATACTTAGTACACTGGCAAGTATGTATAATCTAAGAACTCATTAGAGATTTGGTGGAAGTTCATAAAGGCTTGAATATTACAAATTAGCAGTTTGATAAATTTAAAGTGCACCTCAAAAACATCGCTCAGGACATGGAAGTAAGTGGAGCTGATTTAGAAGAGTTACTCGATCACGTTGAAAAACACAGAGATCAAATAGTATTTAATAAAGCAGCATGATTGAAAAACATGACAAGATAAGTATAAATAAACCAATTCATAATTCTACTTTATTATACATATCCATTAATCATATAAGCGTCTAAGCTTTGAGTGTTTTAGCTATATTGTAATTGTATCTCCCCAATCTGTAAGTTGTCACTTGCTCACACCTTATAGATTAATAACCATCTGAATCAACCAATGATGTTTCTACATTCTGGCAACCTCATTTCTGGTTCATCCATTCAAGAGATCTCTTTGTAAATTAATCCCGAACATGATACCTTCCTACGAAGTTATTATCTTCTTTAAAAAAATAACGTACTAAATTTGTAGTTTAATTACTGCAGCACCTATTTTTTTCGAGGAATTCATTTTCGTTCTGAAGATCTTCAGCAGCCCTATAAATTCTGAAGTGCAGAACTACTTATTTGAGGTTTAAGATATAACAGTTTCTGAATAGCAGAAATTAGCCAATCAAATAGAAGTTAATCAGCTCTGAATTAGAACATTATTTTATTTGATATCTCTATGTTACACTCTCCCAGAATTTATATGAGATATTGCCGTTAGAAGATTGAAAATAAATTAGGCGATCAAAATCTGTTTAAAATTTCCAAAATTCTCTTCTATCCTAACCCTCCGTATGATTCTATGATCACTTATTCAAATTTTATTTGACTATAAATTGAAATATTAGAATCCTTCTCATATAGTGTATTTAAATATACCATAGGAAGGATAACCTCATAACAAGTTGTATGCATTTTCTTTTAATTAAATTAGAACTAATGATTTTTATTTTTATCTTGTCAATCATTATAACGAATTTCTAATTATTTTGGATGCTATTTGAATAGCAATTATCATAAAAAAAGATATTATTAAATTTATCTAATTAGTATTATCTTTTTAAATACAACAACCATTTTCTAAAATCATCTGCTAAATATCAAAGAAATATCCTCTATTAATCTCTATTTTATTCCAATTTTATTATTGGATAGAACTTCGTGAAATAACTAATTTTATAAACCTTTTGTTATAGGAAATGCAATGGATAAGTTGATTGAATAAAATTCTTCATATTATCTCTCAGGACATATTCCAAATAGATGGGGATAAATTTGTTATATTATTTGATCAATACATCTCATGGATAAAGCACAATTGCATTGTACCTTGTTATTAAAAGGGAAGTGGAGGAGGGGGAGTATCCTATTTGCATATGGACTTAGTGTTCATTTGCAACAGATAAATAGTTCTCCTAATTGAAAACATGTAATTATAAAATATTTTTATATTTGAATATTGGTGATTAACGTCAACCCTTCTTGTTTTCCAAATTCTCGAACTTTACCCATGAAGATCCAGATTCAATACTTTCTAACTAAAATGCAGATATTCACACACAGTTTACTTCATCAGCTATTTCTTCTTCTGTATGTCCACTACGTAAAACTGATGTCCAAAAGTTTAGCCACTCCTCTTCGGATATTGTACCACTATTGTCAGTATCTACTGACTTAAATAATTCCTCAGTATTCAATTTTGCAAAATTACTCTTCCTTCATTACCATTGACATTTATATAAATACCAATATTTTATTGTTTCTGACTTCTCAATGGACTTTGATCCATCCACATCGAATCTTGCAAATAACTTTAGCACTCTCTCTCTCATTTATGGAGATAACTGTATTATTTACAATTCTTTACCTCTTTCCCTTAAGTTGGACCCATTCCTTATATATTTTATAAATTTATTAATGAATGACTAGGATTCTGGTTAGCACTTTCCATAGTCTCCTCAGACTCAAAATCAAATAGAAATCGCCAATAGAACATATAGCGAGATCCGTATGGAGCAGATTGTTAACGATACTGACTACTTGTATCAATCCATGATCGATGATAATCAATACTCTAGGGTCAAGGTTATTCCCACTATAGCTAACGAAACCATCATCTACAGAAATACTATTGATATGAAGAGATAACAACCTAATATATTTTAAAGATGCTTTGGAGGAAAGAGATCTTCTAATAAAGTTACTATGGCCTAGATCATTGATCTTCGATAAAAAGAGTTATTTAATGATTATGTTTACGAGACTCAAAAGGATGGATTCCTTAAGCACGTCTAAAAGTACATCCATAAAATCAAAGTTCTTGAACCAGACTCTTAGTTTTACATATTTTGGTAGGTCCTAAATAGTGCCTTAGTTATGATATTTTTCTTTTAAATACCCTTCGTTTTTGCATATTAGCCACTTATAAAAGAGAAGCAATCAGAGGACTATTAGAATTTCGAAATGTATGTATTAAATTTAGCAATTGCTATATTTATAGTTGACATTGCTCTCTCCTTCAATATTGCCTTTTACAAATAAGGGTATTTGGTGAGTGGGAGGAAACAAATAGCATTAAACTATTTAAAATCTTATCTCTTCTTAGATCTGATCCCTTTATGTTGTCTAATTGAATATCGGATATTTCTTCGTTCAGACGAGCAATTCGGGATTGAAATATTCTGCTTCCTTTTTAAAATTTACGAAGTCTTCAAAACTAGCAATATGATAGAAGAATACTTGTAATTAGAACCTTCAAAGTTGTCAAAGTATAGATTTCTAATGGTTATGCTGACCATCATATGGTTATGTCATTTATTTGCGTGTGTATTCTTTTTTATTGGAAGAAGGGAACTTAGTAAAGAAGAAGATAGTGTTTCTTGGCTAAGTGAAAGTGATTTGATTAAAATGCATGGTGGATATACTAATTTAAAATAACATATCTTTGAATTACATTTATACTCATTTTATTGGGCTGTCACTACTATGATTTCAGTTGGATATGGAGATGTGACTCCTAAAAACGCGTGGGAAGTTGTTGTTACTGTGGTGACTTAATTTATATCTTGTATAGTGTTTGCTTATTCTGTTAATGCAATTTGGGAGATGATTAACTAATAGAATGAAAATAAACAGAAATTTCAGTATTTCTTAAAACATTATTTATTCTAGAAAGTATGTTAATGCAATTGAAAGATTTATGCGAGAACATAATGTGGGTAGACAATTAAAAGCTAGAATAGCAGCCTACTTGTATCATCTATGGGAATCTGAAAAAGCTAGGGATCACGAACTAGAATAAGCCATGATATTAAAGTTAGCTCCTGCTCTTAGAGAAGAATTAATTTATCAAACCCTAGGCAAGATGCTCAATCACAATAAATTCTTCAGTTCCTTCCAATAGGATCTCTTAATAGAGATGGCATAAGATATTTAATAGTAATACTATTCTTAAGAAGAAGTGATATTCTAAGAAAGGGAAGAAATAGATGACTTTCCAGTCTTCTTTTTAACTAAGGGTTCAGTAGAAATATACTTGGATAGCGAGAAACGAATCAAATTGCAAATTATGAAATCAGGCATCTTTGGAATTGTTGCCTTTATCACTGGCCATAAGAGAACCGCTTCAGCTCGTTGTTTAACTTATTCAGTTATATACAAACTCTCTAGAATCCAATTTTTAAATAGACTAGAGAAATACTCTAAGGAAAAACAAAAATTTTTTGAGATTCGACATCAAGTTCTCTTTAATAATAACTAAGTAGAATTAAAGTGTTACATTTGCGAAAGCAAAAAGCATTTAATTACTAATTGCAAAAAGACTCTCTACATACCTGAAAAAATGTCAATTATATTGGAAACCTACAATATTAAGAATCCCAGAAACCCAACTTACTAAAGAAGAGTAGTTAAATAATAGTTTAAAGCTCTGTCTCACATACGGGAAGTTTAGGTTAATGCAGTTGCAATGAAGAAGTACTTCCAAAATATCACATTCACCCAAAATTCAAGTGATGAAGATATAGAGTATAGTTCGGATGTGGATGATTATGAAGAAGAGATGGAGGATATTAAGAAGATAGTTGAGTAGGAGAAGGTAAATGCATAATTAAGAAGGAGAGGATAATGGATAGCTGATGACGATTATGAGATGAAGATTGATGAAAGTAAGGATAATTAGAGTTTAGAGTAGTTATCAGATGGATTCAGAAAGTCTTAGAATTTAATTAAGCATTCTGATGAGGAAATTAAAAAGCAATCTAATCAGAACAAAAAACAGAAATTCTCAAATTTAGTAAGATTATAAAAACTTAGGAATGTTAGAACCTATTCTATGTCCAGTCTGACTCCCATTTAAGAATAAGTGAAGAAACCCTCTCTCGTTAAAAAGGACAAGACTCCCTTAATGGCTAATAATGTTGTAGCGTAAAGGAAGAAGAGTAAATTATTATTGTAAAATGAAATCCAAGTTTGCGATAAGTCTTAATAGCTTCAATAATCAAATGAGAAGTTGGATAAAGTATAATCACCTGACAGACATGTGTATAATGAGTCTAAGAAGAGTGAACTCATAAGAAAGATGAAATTTCTTTCGATTGCTTAGCCTAAGAATAAAGAAATTTAATCGATTTTAGATGAACTTAAGTATTTACTTCTATTTTTATGATAGAACTTATATATAAAATAGTTAGAATTTACAAGGTAGTGTTGCAAAAGACACTGGATCTGTTTTGAAGACTGAGAAGGTTGATAATAATATTTAATAAGTTGAAACTCATTCTGATGTTGATAGTCAATTTAGCATTGATCAAATGGCTAATTTTGATGCTTTCTTTGAAGAGGAGAATCCTGAAAAAGTGATAAAGAAGTTCAAAAAACAAGTAAAAGAAAAACTGAAATAAAGAAGAACTACCATGATGAGACAATTTATTTGAAAATCAAGATCCATATTTATTTTTTATATCTTATAATCATCTTTCATTTATATTATTCACTTGAATTTTAGAGCAATTGATTTAATTGCTATTGTTTATTTTGCAATTTATTCAATATTTTTATTATTAATTTATAAATAAAATTTAACGTATATATGAGTTAATTAGAACCATTTGAGCATCATTATAGTATTTAATACTTGGAAGTATTCGGATGTTGTCACACAAATCGACATATCTATTCAGAGAAAATGATTTGCAAAGATTGTGGCATCTTCTTAAATAATGTAAAATTCATCATTAACTCTTAGCCCAACACCAAAGTCTACAAAACACTCAAAATGAAATACAATGCTTTTTTCAATCCAATTAAAGTGCTGCAAAAGATGATGGCAGAAGGTTAGCCAGCAGGACCTACCAAATCAAGATAATAATTCATAGAATTCATTTTGACAGTGTCAGAAAGACTTAATCTCTCAATAAATACTTGCTTTCTAGCCATCGATTACACTGATGAATATTTCAATAAGGCTACGGTCAATGAAAATCAAACTTATCTATTTGTTTCGACAGCCCTTATGTTAGCAGCAAAAGCATAAGAACTTGATGAAAGAGTTCCATTTATAAGCAAACTTAAGAGGTATGCCTCTATGACTAATCATCCTGAAATCAGTCAATTTAGCACCCAAGATTTCAAATCTGCAGAAAAATAATTAATATAATAATTGGAATGGAAACTTCAAAGAAATACCTTATTAGATAGAATAGAAGCTCTATTATCTTTTGGTGTGATTGACGACGATGATAGTCTAGGGCAACAGCAGTAAAAAGAAAATAAGGATTCAACTCACCAACAACATATCAAACTGAGGGACTTATAAGAAAATCAGATCTTATATTATGTTAAAGAAGTAGAGAGTAAGTATGTTGAAATAGCCTTGTAAATTATTAAAGGTAATATTACATTATATTGGTTACTTTAGATGATTAACTATATTTCCAAACTGATTAGACTATTCTAGCTTTATCCTGTGTTGCTTATCTAAGAAAAAAGGCTGGTCTTTTAAACATTTGGTCCCAGCAATTGTAAAGTCTTACTGGATTTGGTGCTTAGAAAATATCATCATCAGTTTCCTAAATTATGACTCTTATTGCCAAAAGTAAGAGTTTCAAAACTATCACAAAATTGTAGGTTAATCCTTCAGATCTATATTATGAATAGGTAAACACTCCTATCAACACTCTCACAACAGTCAATTCAAATTATCTTCAGAATAGATAATTTTAGTTTGAATAGAAAAGGCAATCCTTTGGTGACGCTCTGAATCAAAAAGTCAAAGTTCCTCTGTTTTAATCTTAATCAACTGCTCATTTTGGTGATCTTAGTAAACAACATCTATACTATAATAATGTGAATTACACTACAAATACAAATCACTCATTTTTGAATGACAACTCTATAGGTCCTAATAATTACATTAATTACCATAGCATTCATCATAATGGAGAACTTGATAAAAAGTATGAATAAGTGCATAAAGTTGGTGTCAGTATGTTTAGATAAATGCAGTGACTATCTTATATTTACTAAAAAAGGATAAAATCATATATTTTTAAGTTGTATTAAAGAATTCAGACATTCTTAAATATTTAATTATAAATTATAATAGTTTTTAGAAAGACTAAATATTTTTAAATTTTATTTGTTATAATCTTCTAGATCAAAATTAAGTAAAATTTTATTACATTCTTATCTCTAAAATCTTTTTAGAATTATATATTATTGGTAACCTTTTTATTTAATTGCCATATCAGAATCAGTTGCTTGCGTGAATATATTTTAAACGTAATTATTTATAAGGATAATATTTGCTTACTAAATTTTTCTATTTTCTTAATTATTTTTATTTGTGATGTTGCGATTAAGTTTAAACTTAATGCGAAGAAATGTTTTTAGATATTCTATGCCATTAATGGCTTTTTCGTCAGATAAAGAACCTCCTAAAGGTATTTTTGGTTGAGAAAGCTTATAGGGTTTTAAAAATTTTAGAGGAAATCGAAAATCCAATAGGAACAGAAAAAGGAGGAAAAGCAAGAGCAAAAAGTCGAATAAGAAGAGAAAAGAGAGCAAAATGAGCAGGTGATAAAGGAGGAAGAGGAGATCGAAGAATAGCAATAAAAGGGTAGAGATTGAAGTATATTAAAAGTAGTCGAAAAGCCTTAGAAGAAGAAGTACCATTTCACCTATGATCCAAAATCATTTAATTTGTAAGATGAGAATAAGAAGGAAGAGAAATAGGAGAAATAGGAAAAATAGGAGCAATAGCAAGAGAAATAGGATGTAAAGGAGGAAGAATAAAAAGAAGAATAGCAATAACAATAGCAATCTTAAAAGAAATTTCCATTACCTGATATCAATTTTGAGAAGGTGTTTGAGTACTTCAACAATCCTAAAAATCGAAATTACATTTACATGTTCTTGGGGGTCAGTGGTTTAGCTGCATTATATTAAATTTCAAATTAGGAAGAGGAAATCACTTATACAGATTTTCTGAAAAACTATCTAGAAGCCAGTCAAGTGAACTCGATTATCATATATAAGAATGAAACAAGTAGAGTAAATTAGGCATCGATCATCACTTAAAGAGGACAATCAAAGAGGTTGATGATTATGAATGTGGATAACTTTTTAGAAAATCTAGAAAGATTCTAGAGTGAAAAAGGTTTGAGTCCTGAATAATTCATACCTGTGACTTTTGAAGCTTAATTAGATAAAGGTAAATTAATGGACAGAGTATTGAATGTCTTGTATTTTGGTGTCACAGTCACATTAGTAATAGTTCTATTTTAATCACTTAAAGGTAGTATGGGAAGCATCAATAAGGGAAGTGGAGGAGGAGCAGGAGGAAATGATGTATTTGGATTTGGTAAATCTAATGTAAAGTAATTTGGATTTGAACAAAATGTGAAGGTAAAGTTTAAGGATGTTGCTGGATTGGATGAAGCCAAATTGGAAATCAAGGAATTTGTTGATTTTTTAAAGAAACCTCGTAAATATAAGGAGATGGGAGCAAAGTTACCAAGAGGAGCATTGTTGGCAGGACCCCCAGGAACTGGCAAGACAATGGTGGCAAAGGCATGTGCTGGAGAAGCAGGTGTTCCATTTTTTTTTGTAAGTGGTTCAGATTTTGTTGAAATGTTTGTGGGAGTGGGAGCAAGTAGAGTCAGAGATTTATTTAAATAAGCAAAAGCTAAATCTCCTAGTATTATATTTATTGATGAAATTGATGCTGTTGGTAGAAAAAGAGATGCAAAAATAGGAGGTAATGATGAAAGAGATAATACATTGAATTAATTATTAGTAGAAATGGATGGATTTGGAACTGACACTAATGTTATTGTGTTAGCAGCTACAAACAGAAAGGAATTGCTAGATCCAGCCCTCACAAGACCTGGTAGATTTGATAGATCAGTTGATATCACATTACCAGATATTGAAGGTAGAAAATAGATATTTATGGTTCATTTGACACCTTTAAAATTGGATCCATCAAAAACTATGGAAGAATATGCAAAAAGATTAGCTACTTTGACTCCAGGGTTTAGTGGAGCTGAAATTGCTAATCTTTGTAATGAAGCTGCTATCATGGCAGCAAGAGCTAATAAAATTTATGTTGATTCCAACGACTTTGAAATGGCTTCAGAAAGAGTTATGGCTGGTTTGGAAAAGAAGAGAATAATAAGTGAAGAAGAAAGAAAAACTGTTGCATATCATGAATCTGGACATGCAGTTGTCAGTTGGTTTTTATAAGGAGGACATCCTTTACTTAAACTAACAATCATACCCAGAAGCAAAGGTTCTTTGGGATATGCATAATATTTGCCAAATGAATCCAGTTTGGAATCCAAATAAGAATTACTAGATAGAATTTGTTGTATTTTGGGAGGTAGAATATCGGAGGAGATATTTTTTGATTAAATCACCACTGGAGCCTATGATGATTTGAAGAAGGCGTATGAGGTGGCTCATAGTATTGTAACCAAGTTTGGTATGAGCGAGAGTATTGGTTATATTGGATTCTAGGAGGGCGAGTTCTAGAAGCCTTATAGTGATAATACCAATAAGCATATAGATGATGAAATAAAGAAGATTATAGAGGATTAAACCCAGAGAACTCGATAGTTGTTGAGAGAGAAGAAAGAATTTGTTGATAAGTAATTTTAATGATGTAATCTTAGATTGGCGACGAGTTTGTTGGATAAGGAAACTCTGGACTTATAGAAAATAATAGAGGTTTTAGGTGAAAGACCATTTCCGCCTCGATCTAACTACAAGGCATATCTGGAAATCAAGAAGGAAGACTCAAAACAAGGTTCTGAATGAATTATATATTTTATGTATATTTCTTAATAGTATTCATCAGATTTTGAATGAGACACGGGTATGTTCTAAATATAATTATATAATTTTTGGGGATTTAAAACAGAAGTATCTTTTAAATAAATCATCATTAAAGCAGAAGATGTCAATGGTTAGATAAATTTATTATATAAAATAACCTTAAATCTATATGAAGCGAGCATTGAAACAGAAAAAACAATCTAGAAGTTCAAAGAATTCTGATGATATTACTGAGCCTCATGCAAAACTCTTACTGGAACGTTTCCCATATTCTATTAAAGACCTTCAATTTAGAGAGGTTCCAACTATGCAAGTTAACTAAGACTTTTTTTTGGATCCCTTTAAGACAATAGAACAACTTTATGCGAAAGGTTACGAGAAATTTGGAATAGTGAAATTGCTTTTGCCTCCGGAGTTAATAGTTCCGGAGAAAAAGTTCTTTAGTGATTTGGAGATGAAGTTGAAGGGAAAGAGAGTGGAGACACGAGTTTAGACTTTGAATTCGCAATAAGCAGGAGAAGTAAGTGCGTTTATTTAGATTAGATATTTGGTTCGAATACTGTTGGATTCACTTTACAAGAGTATATGAGCTACGCTAACAAATTCGAATGTAGTCATAAGTTATAGGGAGTAAGGGAAGTTTCGAATCAAATCAGGTAGAATGAGATAGAATTCTGGTCGATAGTGGACTTCCCAGACAGGTATGATGAAGTGGAGGTGGAGTATGCAGCTGATTTGTTGGCAACCAAGTATGCCACTGGTTTCTAAGATGGATAGTTGGGAAATCTGAGTACCATAAACAAGAATTGCAATTCTATCTTCCAAGTTCTCCAAGAGAAGAGTGAGATGAGTGGAATTTCAGTACCTTGGTTGTACTTGGGAATGAAGTATGCTAACTTCTGTTGGCATAAGGAAGACTTGAATTTAAATTCCTTAAACTACATGCATGCTGGAGCTCCAAAAACATGGTAAGAGTGTACATTCTAACATTTAGGTATGCGATCCCTCCATCTCATAGTGAAAAGTTTTTACAATATTTCAATAAGAAGTATGAGAAAGAAAGAATACATAACCCTCGTCTCTTGTATGACATAGTATGTCAGATTTCGCCTATCGAATTGGCTGAGCAATAAATTACAGTTCTCAGGACAGAACAGCACCCTGGTGAACTTATTATCACTTTAGGTGCTACCTATCATGCAGGATTCTCACATGGTATTTTATTAAATATAAATTATAGGATTCAATTGTAGTGAGGCAGTCAACGTTGCTCCTACACAATGGCTTGATGAATATGATCGTGCTTCGGCTGAGTATCGTATGGATGGCAATTTAAAAAAAGTAATCTTTTGATTTAAATTGCCTCAGATTAGTTTTCCCTTGGAGTGGCTACTAACCAAGGTTGCTCTCATGGCAGATCAAGTCAAATTTACCAAATAATCATGGATCAAGGTAAGTTTATTTGTGATTACTTTTTAAGTTACATGACAAATTTAAAATGATGATCCGGACTGAAATTGATAGTCGAAACAGCATCCTAGCTCTCTATGAATAGGTTAAGACTGTTGAGTTTGCAAATAAATTAGAGAAATATGATCGGAATGTCTGCAAAATCTGTTCCAATTATATGTACTCTAGTTATATTTTCTGTGGAAAGTAAATCTTTTGTTGATCATCATAGATGTCTAAAAAAGGGATGCATTGCTCATCAAAGTGTTTGTGCTTGTTCAAATCCTAAGATTTCCCTCTATATTCGATACAATAGTGAGGAATTATAAACAATGCTTACAACCTTAGAATCAAAGGCCAATTCCAAAACGGGGTTGTGATTACATTAAATACTAATTCATATTTAAAGAAATTCATTTATATTATACTAATTAATTAGTTGAAATTTATTCATCACCCTAAAAACAAAAAAACTAAAATTTCTAACTCACTTTACATAAAACTTATCAAGAATTTACAACTTTTACTTAATGCAATTATGTTCCAATTTAAAAATTGTTATTAAAAAAGGGATTATATTGGAAACCTTCGAAAATATCATTTACTTTTTTCTGATTTAAAGCATCTGCTTACAAACTCTGATTTATTCATTATTCATCATCAGTTTTCTTAGAAACTGTTAATCAATACATTAATTATATATAATTTTGATAATTTTTAATTGTTTTGATGGATGCTTTTCTAGCACATAATCACGTAATTATACTTACTGTTGCTGCTGTGAATGTTCTTTTATGTCTCATGCCTCCTTATAACTAAACTATTGCAAAATAATCACATTTTATCGATGATAATGATGATAGCATTTAAGAAAGCACTACTAAAGTTTAAAGATAAAATCATAAATTCAAAACAGAAGAGGAAGAAGAGGAAGAGAACGTTGGTTGTAATAAAAGTAACCAAGTCTAAGAATCTGAAGATTAAGACGAAGTCTTTTTTAGAATTTATGATGGTCTTAAAAAGTGATTTAATACTCATTTCATAACCGATTATATTTTAATTTCTATTAAACAAAGTATTCATTAGAAGAGGTTTAAATTCTAAATAATTACTTAAATGATTAATGATAATTTTATTCCCTTCATTTACTCAATCTGAGTAGAACAAATCAAATAAACCAGAATAATAAACCAAATTATTTAAGAAAATATAGTAAATCACACTAAGTAATAATGAAATGAATAGTTATTCTCAACAACATAAATCTTCCTGCTTCTTTTTTTCTTATTATTATTATTATTGCTATTATCTAGTTTACAATCTCATATTTGAAGTTTTTCTTACTACAGCCTTAGAGTTATGCATTTCTCGGTTCAAAATGTTTTTTGTAATGTGAGTAAAAGCTGCTTCAATATTGATTGATGATTTGGCACTAGTTTCATAGAAAGGAAATTAATATTATCTAGCTAAATGAAGAATATAAAATAGAATTACATAATTCTAATCCCTCCTCATATGAAACTTCTCTTCTCTCTATAATATCAGCTTTATTTCCAACTAACATCCTGTTCACTGATTCTGATGCATACCTAATATTACTGATAGAGAGTACTTATCAATTTCAGCAATCCAAGTTTTCACATTTTCAAAGGACTCTCTGTCAGTGATATCATAAACGATAATGATACCTTGGGCACCTCGATAATAGCTGCAAGTTATTGTTCTGAATCTATCTTAGCCTGCAGTGTCCCACTATGGTATATAATAATTATTAACAATTTGCAATTTAACATTGTGTTCACCAATGGCAACAGTTTTAGTTTTGAAATCCACTCCGATAGTGTTGTAGAAATTGTTGGTGAATTGATTTTCCTTAAACATTAATGAGGGATTATTACAGAATATCTCATAAGCATACATGACTTGCCAACACCAGAATTTCCAATTAATAATACTTTGAAAAGGAATTGACTAAGGAATTAGAAAACATGATTACTAATCAGAGTTTGAGCTCATTTTTATTTCAAAATTATTACTGTTAATAAATTAAATAAATTAGAATTATAAAATATCCTAAGAGAATATTGAATATATATGTCCCTCCAGATTTTAAATGAATTAAAAATAAATAAGATAAAAAATTTACAATACAAATGTATAAATGAATCATAAATCATCTCTTTTATCATCACTTACAGTTTCCCATTTTGCGTCATCTGTGTTTACTTTTTCCCATTTAGTTCCATCTTAATCGATGGTTGGTTCAGAAGATGTCTCGGGTTCCTCTTCTATTTCAACTTCGAATTCCTTAATTGGAGCATCTCTGTCAATACCCAAGGCTGAATTAAATAATTTATAGAATCTACTAGCAAACTTTTCTGGATTTGGGATTGAATATCCTAGATTACAATCAATTAAATAATATACCTGAATTGACTAAAGCAGCTTCATAGAGAACTCTAGCCATTTCTTCAGTTTCTTAATCAGGGTCATCTTTAACTCTCTATAACAATTCTTATATAGCTTAATGATTTGGATTGATTTCAACAATCTTCTTACCAAATTGTTGAGAATTGCTACCCTTGCTTGAATAAGCCTATGCTTTTGATATTCTTTCCATATTGGCTGAATATCCTGATTCTGAGGAAACCACAATGATGGGATCTTCAATCAACCTTTATGAAATGACAACTGAATCAACATTTTCTGATAACAACTTTCTCCACCAGTCAGTCAAGGGTTAGAACACTTTCTTCAATGCCTTTTATTTCTTTCTTTGTTCATCATTATCTTCTGGTTGCTTGAAGTCACCTTTGCCAACATTAACGAGTTTCTTTTATTTGTATTCATTCAAGTGTTAGAATGTGAATTCATCGACTGGATCTTCCAACAATAAGACTTCATATCCTTTTTTGATTAAGCCTTGAATGATTGGAGATGACAACAATTATTCTTTATTTTCACCTGCCAANTCACATTTTCAAAGGACTCTCTGTCAGTGATATCATAAACGATAATGATACCTTGGGCACCTCGATAATAGCTGCAAGTTATTGTTCTGAATCTATCTTAGCCTGCAGTGTCCCACTATGGTATATAATAATTATTAACAATTTGCAATTTAACATTGTGTTCACCAATGGCAACAGTTTTAGTTTTGAAATCCACTCCGATAGTGTTGTAGAAATTGTTGGTGAATTGATTTTCCTTAAACATTAATGAGGGATTATTACAGAATATCTCATAAGCATACATGACTTGCCAACACCAGAATTTCCAATTAATAATACTTTGAAAAGGAATTGACTAAGGAATTAGAAAACATGATTACTAATCAGAGTTTGAGCTCATTTTTATTTCAAAATTATTACTGTTAATAAATTAAATAAATTAGAATTATAAAATATCCTAAGAGAATATTGAATATATATGTCCCTCCAGATTTTAAATGAATTAAAAATAAATAAGATAAAAAATTTACAATACAAATGTATAAATGAATCATAAATCATCTCTTTTATCATCACTTACAGTTTCCCATTTTGCGTCATCTGTGTTTACTTTTTCCCATTTAGTTCCATCTTAATCGATGGTTGGTTCAGAAGATGTCTCGGGTTCCTCTTCTATTTCAACTTCGAATTCCTTAATTGGAGCATCTCTGTCAATACCCAAGGCTGAATTAAATAATTTATAGAATCTACTAGCAAACTTTTCTGGATTTGGGATTGAATATCCTAGATTACAATCAATTAAATAATATACCTGAATTGACTAAAGCAGCTTCATAGAGAACTCTAGCCATTTCTTCAGTTTCTTAATCAGGGTCATCTTTAACTCTCTATAACAATTCTTATATAGCTTAATGATTTGGATTGATTTCAACAATCTTCTTACCAAATTGTTGAGAATTGCTACCCTTGCTTGAATAAGCCTATGCTTTTGATATTCTTTCCATATTGGCTGAATATCCTGATTCTGAGGAAACCACAATGATGGGATCTTCAATCAACCTTTATGAAATGACAACTGAATCAACATTTTCTGATAACAACTTTCTCCACCAGTCAGTCAAGGGTTAGAACACTTTCTTCAATGCCTTTTATTTCTTTCTTTGTTCATCATTATCTTCTGGTTGCTTGAAGTCACCTTTGCCAACATTAACGAGTTTCTTTTATTTGTATTCATTCAAGTGTTAGAATGTGAATTCATCGACTGGATCTTCCAACAATAAGACTTCATATCCTTTTTTGATTAAGCCTTGAATGATTGGAGATGACAACAATTATTCTTTATTTTCACCTGCCAAGTAATAGATAGAATCTTATCCTGGTTTTGCTCTTTCAATATAGTCATCGAATGAAGTTAATTCAGTTGAATTCTTGCTTGAATACCACCTAAAATAAAATATTAGGTATAATATTTAATATATGGATAATGTTGGATTAGAAATATGTTATGTTAGATCAGACGACTGTTTATATGATCACTTAATAAATGGAAATAATTCCATTTATTATCCATATTAATTTGTCATCATTACATAACATATTTCAAATTATAGTATAAATAATAATGATACCTTGTTAATTCAGCCAATTTCTATCTGTTTGATGAATCTTCAATGACACCCAATTTGATATTCTTTCCATATTCCTTCCAGAATTCATTGTACTCATCTATCTTCTTCTTTCTCTTCTCATCCTTCAATCTTTACTATTCTTCTGGAGTTGTCTCAGCCAGGTTATCATCCTCTTCTCCTTCTTCAGTATCTTCCTCATCTTCATCATCATACGAGGCAGCATCTTGGAATAATTCCAAGATCTTCTTAACGATCTTTCTACTGATAACCTTCAACATCTTAAGTTATTAAAGTGTTTCTCTATTGACATTTAAGGGTAATTCATCTGAATCAATAACACCTTTGACGAAACTCAAATATCTTGGAAGAATGTCTTCAAATTCTTCACTGATCAAAACTCTTCTAACATACAATTTCAAGTTTGTGGTTTATTTTCCATAATAATTATCGAACATATCACTGGGTGCTCTCTTTGGGACATAAATAAGAGATGTGAATTCAACTTCACCCTCTGCTTTGAAATGAACCCAGTTGAATGGATCTTCACCTGAATTCTTTGACAAGACTTTATAGAATTTCTTATAATCATCATCAGAGATCTCTTCCTTTGGTCTCAACCAAATGGCTTTATTTTCATTTACTTACACCCACTCAGACACCTTCTCTTTAACTGTTTTAGTAGCCTTCTTCTTTGTATCTGCATCATCATCATCATCTTTAACCTTGACTTCATCATCATCAGTTTAATCCTATTGATCTTATTGATCTTATTATTCTGATTCCTCTTCTACTTACTTTGAAACTTCTCTTGTCACCTTCAAGTAAATTGGGAAGTTGATAAATTCAGAATACTTTTTGATCAACTCTCTTATTGTTGACTCTTCAGCAAATTCAACAGCATCTTATTTCAAATGAATTGTGACTTAAGTACCACGACCCAAAGTGTTTCCTCTTGGATCTTTAGATACAGCAAATGAATGAGCTGCTTGAGATTCCCAAATGTATTAATCATCATCTGTGTTCTTTGATGCAACAGTAACCTTCTGTCCTGCCAAGAAGCATGAATAGAAACCAACACCAAATTGACCAATCAAATTTACATTTCCTCCTTTGATTGCCTCGATGAATTGAGTTGTTCCTGATTTTGCTATTGTACCCAAATTGGAGATTAGGTCATTCTTAGTCATACCAATACCACTGTCTGTTACTGAAACTGACTTCTCTTCTGTATTTATTTCAATTCTTATTGCTAATTCTGTCTTGTCTCCCAAAATCTCTGGATTTCTAACACTTAAGAAACGAAGCTTATCAAGGGCATCCGCAGCATTTGAGATTAATTCTCTAAGAAAGATTTCTTTTTAAGTATAGAGAGAATTGATAAGAATGTCCATCAATCTACCTGTTTCAGCTTAGAATTCATGGGTTTCTTGGGATTGTTCTAATAACTTTTTTTATTCGTCAGTCAGATCCTATGTCATCACTTATACTCCTGAGAGCATAAAGAGCAACAGCAAGGCAAAGGCCTTCTATTTACTATTCATTAAAAATATTAATGATTTGCATTCACCATACCTTAAATAATATATATCCAAAAACACGTGTGTTATCACATTTTCTAGAAATTAATTAAAAAAACTCCTTTTTATATACATTTTCAAATCCATACAAATATTCCTGCTCATTTCCTTTGATTTGAACTAAAATTATTCAATCTTTTATCAAATTTAAGCATTTCTTCACTTTTATTGTCCTTAATTAAAAGGAATTTCTTAAATAAAATTAATTAATTCTCAATATATATAATTTGAAAAAAAAATGTTTACTAAATACAAGTAAGTGCGATAATTCTATTCTATCTTAAAGATTGGAATTGTATCAAATTATTGTAATATAATAGCATAGATGTTAACTATATATCAAATAACTATATCAAAATCTTGTTAATTTTTGAATTACTTCTGTTTGCCCCTATATTCTTATTTATCTACTCAATCATTTAATTTATTTTATGTATTTCACAAATTAATTGTTAATTTAGAATTAATTAACTATTAAATTCTATTATTTCAGTTATATATATAATTATAATACTTTATCATAATAGAATTCGTGAATAAATCATAAAAAAGAAAGAATGAAAAAGTTAATTAATAAAATTAGATGTATACGTATAGAGCATCCAAATCAAATTCTTAAGAATCATTTTTTATTTTGCTGGTAGATGGAACAACTTCTATGAATGCGCATTATCCCATATTTTTGAAATGCTATCATAATGTATGCAGTAGTATCAAACATAAATTGGCCTTTCAGTTTGGAAACCCAAAAGAGGGATCCGATGTTGTTCTATATGATATCAATAAGTTCTAAGATCATCGTTAAAGTAATTTCAATAAAGTTTTTAAACAATTGTTTGACATCCTGCTCACTTAACATTAGGATAAAAAATATCTGACAATTTGTTTCATCTCAGATGGAGTTGAACACTTTGTTTATGAGGAGTTTCTTCCATTGATTGACCAAATTACTTCAACTTTCAAAATTTAATTTGCTAGCATTGCAGTCGGAAAAAATTTCCCAACTACGATAAGCAATTAGTTAAGAGAAAAGCTGCACAACAACGGAAATTTACATTTTCCATCTATTTATGAAGTTATGGATCAGAGTGAATTAAGTATAGTTCTTGATGAATAAGACAATGTAACAATAATACCAGAGTAATAACAAAAAATGACTAATCAGTTTACAGAAGCATTAGAGGGTCTCAAAAAATAATTGATTGTATTTACTGAATAAATTGAATTGAATGAAATAGTATATACTTCATTCTTAGATATTCAAGATTAAAAAACTAAAACTGTTCAATGTAATTAACTATTTTTATCTCCTAATCCCACTGTTTAAACAAAAAAAAATGAAATAATATAATCATCTTCAAACGTTGAAGATTTAATTTAAATTTAGTAAGGGAGTATTTCATAACTATTGATACATTTGTAAGCCCATGATAAAATTGAGGAAGGTAAAAAAGAATTTTAGAAGTTACTTGATATATCAAAATAAAGTCAAAAACTATTTATTAAGACTAATTAATAAATGAATCCTTTAGCAGATTTATAAGAAGTTGTTAATAATCCAAAACTTGATGTAATGAATAAGATAATTGGTTAATTTGCATAAACTGATTATTTAGCTTCAATAAAAGATAATGAAAATAGATATGCACAATTATAAGCAAACCTTGAAAAAGATCCCTAACTATGCATTGATAAAAATTTTCAAGTTCAATAATCTATTTAACAAATTGAAATAGAGGAGGAAGTATAAATTAAAAAATAGTAAAATCCCTATGAAATTAAATTCAACTCTAAATTGATTATATTGGTTGATTCTTTTACATTATAAAAATCATAGCAAGAGGAAGTATTGAAAGCCAAATAAACTGTTTTTAATCAATAAGCATATGACAATACATAAACTTTTTGGTGGGCAGATACTGTTTAAGAGAACCCAGAACAGATTGTTAGAAGCTAGCAACTACCTTTAACATAAGCAATATAATAGATTCTTAGTATTATAGAGGAAGACTAATCAGGCGTTAGAAATTTCACTATTTTTTTGATATTTTCTGGAGTGCATTAAATAGACTTTAAATCTTTAAGTCAAAAATAACAATAAATACAGGAATAAAATAAATTGATTGCATTTACAAGCATGATTATTGAAAATGACAAGTAAAATATGGATAAAAAGAAGTTATAACAAAAATTATCACTCGAATTGAGACGAGAACTACATACAAATAATCTAACCCATTCTCTCTAAGTATCTGCTCGGGTTAAGATAGAAGAATTTTCATAATATTTAAATTTATATTTTATCATGATTAAGGGATATTAATCCAAATTTTATGGAATCAGAAGAAAAGGATGTTTTATAAGAGGAACAATTAAACAAAAAAATGCAATCTTTTTATTGAATTAGCTAATAAGTGACATAGAAGAGAGTAGACAATAAATAATTTAAGATTAGGAGTTTATTTTAAAGCTTCAAAAAATAAAAAAATTGTATTACAAGAGGATGAATAATTATAAGGAACGAGAATTTCCGGATGAATAATATTGCTTAGCAAAACTCAATTCAATATTTTAATGTATTGATAGAATCAATCTATAGAACTGTTGTGATTTCTTAGATGAAATATTCAATATAAAATTAGGATTTCATGATAAGAACTAAAAGGTTTTCGACTTAGATTAACTCGATCAGGCAAGAAAAATACTATCGGATAAGAAGAAGTCAAATCTATTATAGATTATAATTTCTATTCTTGTTTTTGGAGCTGTTTATTTAATTTTTAACTGATAAAACTATAGCTTATAAAACGTAACTTGAATTGTTATGTTTAATCATTAATAAATTTATTTTATTAAATTTTCATCGTTGTGCTCTTAGCTAGTTTTCAAAATAGTGTAATATAAATTTTTGTCATTTGCTTCTGATAACTTATGTAAAGTATATATTAGCCTAATAATCTATTAATTATATATAACCTTTGATATTGAAAATAGTGGATATTCTTAGTTTATTATATCAGATCAAGTAGTATCATGAACTGCTTTATGTCTTAAATAAATTTATTCAAATTCTGAAATCCAAGGTTTTCTTCAAAATATTATAAATTATTAGCTTGAAATTCCTATTTTAAATTCTTATTATTGATAAATAAAAATTACTTATTATTTAATAAAGAAATTTTCAATATCTTATTTGAGATTAAAAAATGGCAATTATCCATTTTTAGCACTATTAAGAAAGATTAAAGCTAAATTGCATAGTATTCTTCTTAGATGGAGGAACCAGTAAGTAGGCATTTAAATTAAATTATTCCTAATTTTTATGATATTCAATATATTTTAAAAAGTGTTACAGACCTCTTATTCAACCTAAACAATAAAAATTCCAATTTAGTAATGTTAACATAATAGATTTATATATTCTTATTGATTGTAATGATTCTAAAAGGTATTAGGAGGTTAAACAATATATTGTTACTAAGCTATTTCATTTGGTTTAGAAATTTACGGTTGATTTATTGGCTAAAAATTTGGAATTCTGAAATACTTGTATATTGTGCTTTAGTGATTATGATTTCTCTTTTATAGGTTCTTATTCATTCTCAGTATCTGGGGTTGGCATTCTTTTATCTAAATTCATTGGTAGGCTCTATTGGATTAATTTATGCTGGAAAAATTGGTTCCAATTTATTCTATCCTCCTCACTATACAAAACCATTCTTTCAATCAACTAAGGGATGGAATCATCAACTTAGAACTAAGAGTAAATATGAATAGTAATACTTCAAGTGATTCTCTGCTCACTTTAAAGGGATGCTCTTTTAAAGAGAATAATTAATTTTTAGCCTCGGCATAGGTGTCAGCCTTGAATAGAAGGTCATCGAAGATTAATTAGTAAAAGATAACCCCCAACTATTAAGATCAACATTTATATTACAGAGAAGATATCGGCTTAGCAAGTATAAGAAAAAGACCAAGCTATTTCAGGAGCAAAATATCCTCGAGTTCCTAATTTTGTATGTTCTCCATATGGATCAGCTACTCTTGCAAAACCGAAGTCAGCAATCTTGAGATTATGAATATGTTACTTTATAAGTACCATTCAGAAATAGAATATTACTTGGTTTTAAATCACGATGGATGATCTTCTTATCAAAGAGTGCTTTATATCCATAGCTTATTTATTTAATGATTTCTAATGCTTCTTTAGGAGTAAATCTTTTTTTATTTATTCTTCTTTATTTGATTATATGAAATAGATCACATTCACATCTTTCTTAGATTATGACGTATTTCTCATCATGCACCAATACATCTATCACTTAAATAATGTTTGGATTTCCTTTTGCCTCTGTTTTTAGTATGCACATTATTTGATATTCCCTACTATATTTTTGATTTTGAATGATTTCAGTAAACTAAAAAATTATGAAACTCTATTACTTTTGCACATAATTTTTGATCAGAGTTTGGGTTAGATAAATCCCTGCACTCATAGACAACCCCATAAGAGCCTTTTCCGATGACTTTTTTTAGATTGATTTCGTATTTCTAATTCAGTGTGATTATATCACTCTCTTAATAATAATCCATTCTTTGATTTCGAATTTTATTTTATAAATAATATTAATATCTACTAATAGAAAATGATTAGCATTTAAGATCTATTATTCATGATACAAATATTTAGTTATTCATAAAATTTTATACATTATTTGTCTAGCTATGTATTGAGCAAATCTATTCTTATGACCCCGTATCTTCTCCAAAACTCTAGAATATATATTATAATTATTAATCAATTTAATCACTTTTGTGATATTATAATGCGGGTAATAATGATCGTATTCTTCTACTTTATCAACGTTAGTTTCTGCATTAAATATCTAAGTTTAATTATCCTCCTGATTTTCTTGGGCATTATTTCCAGTAGGCACAAGTAGGTTTCTATGACTCACTTGCCTCATGCCTCTACCTTTAAATATCAGTCTCTGGTCTGGCTGATTCAAAGAACCCTATTAGGAATGTTAAACAACTGTCTAATCAGGATATGATGATTCATCTTCATCATTTCTTTGAATGCCTAATCTAATTAGATATTTGCTGTCAACAACAGCCAGAGATTTATTTTACTCCAAGATCTGATCCAAGGCTCTCTCCTTAATTAATTAGGAGTTGAACCTTGTCTTCTTTCTCTATCTCGTAAACGTATGTCTCTCATGATCTACACTGCTATTGTAAATTGAGATCACTTTATTTTTGTTTTTTCTGAAGAAAACGAGAGGACAATGTTTGAATTGATGATGACTAGAACATGCCTCACAGATTATTTGATTGTTGTTGTCTCCAAATTACGTTCGATCCAAAGTGAGTCTATACTTTTCATACTATCCGTTGTCATTCTGGAGGATATTCAAGAAATCAGTTTAATTTATGTAGGCTACCTAAACAAAGGTTTAGGCCACCATATCAAACTACATATAATCCTGAAAGAAGAACTCCCTTTCACAAACTAATTTCCCGCTTATATATCTCTTAATTGTCCTGTCTAATAATACTGACTTGATTCTTCCAGATAACACTATGTATAGCTTATCAGGATGGTCATCCTTCTTAATGATAAATTCTTCAGGAGCATACGTTCTTTCATGAACACAAAAGCAAAGTTTCTTAAGGATATCATCAGAGAGATTTGAACCTAACAATTTAGAATTCTTTAAATAACTGTAATACATTGCTATTTAAACCTCCTATTTTAATTTTGGATTCAATTATCCCATTAATTCATCCAAGTCCAACTCTTCCTCCTATTTAAACTGCAAGTAATATTCAATGTATTTTCGAACTCTAAATTGCAATTGTGTATTTAATCCCCTCTATTTTATGTGATTGCTTACTAGTCTAAGTTTGGCATTATTAAGGTTTTATTATTCGGCTAATTTGTAGAAGATGCTTTGGATCATTCCTAAGGCATACCCAAATGTTCCAACTACTAGAAATGTCAGAAAAGTGACTAAGATTTTTTCAGGAGTTGTCACAGGTACTATGTCTCCATATCCCACAGTCATCGAGGTTATGGTAACCCAATACAATGAAGTAAAGTATTTTACATATGCGTCTGCTTCGTATATTCCTTGTTAGTGAAGCCATGTGTGCGTGTAACCGTTATCAACTTCAAGAATTGCAAAGTAATGAAATAAACAGGCACAAAAATGAGAAATCAACAAAAGAGAATAAATCAAACAGAATAGAGAATATATTACAGCTGTCTTTTCCTTGAAATTGGATATCTCCTCTATAACAACCATAGTCCTTCTTACCTTCGTCATGCGTATCAACATTAGATAATTTGCGAATGAGTAGCCGAACCATGACAGTATGAAGGGCAACACAACTGTTAGATCAATAATGAACTCTCCTTTCACGTAATGCCAAAAAATATCGCGTTTAGATGTATGCAATATCCCTCTAACATAGTAGCCTTTAAAAAAGTTCAAGACTAATTCGACCAAAAATATGCAACTTGGAAGAGTACTAAATAATAGGTAAGCATTTCCTATTTCTTCTCTACTCAAATCAAAGGACAATTGTAATGGAACATAGAGAATATTCATGATGGTTACAAACATCAGGATAACATCCCATACAAATAGAAACTTATCCGCAGGTAGTAAAACAGTTTGATTACTTTTTAGAAATGACCATGTTCTCCACCAGATTGCATTGTTTAGTTTTCCTTGATACTTCATTTAACCAACCTATTTCTTAATAAAATGACACATACTCTTGTTGGCTTATTTTCTAACAGTCCACTATAAAGGTAATATTAAAATGAGCTTGTCCGATCCCTTATCAAATAAAAAATGTTCTTATTCAATATCTTAAATCTATAAATAGGCGAATAATGCTTCAATTTAGTGATAAAAATCACTATTTTTTGAATGATCTTTAAAGGCTTCAATTTCCATACACTAATTATTTTATCAATTTACTCACTGTTCTCGAACTGTTAGATTTCTTTTTCAACATTATTCATGGCTTCTAATTCGATCCTCTTATCTTCCTAATGCTTTGCTTCCCTTAAGGCAAACTATAACAAGAATCTCGGCTTATTCATATGTAATGATTTAGATTTATAAATTGCTTATAAAAAATTAACCATTCTTAACACAGATTAAGTTGTCGAAAATTATCAAAAATTTATCTATTATACTTATAAGCCCCATTCTTATTATAAATTTTCAGCAAAAATAGATTACATTTCGATACCCCATTCACACACTGGTATTGTGAATTTGAGTTTTATTCAGTGATGGATTTGCCAATTGGTCAATATTTGAGAATTTGGNAAAGTGACTAAGATTTTTTCAGGAGTTGTCACAGGTACTATGTCTCCATATCCCACAGTCATCGAGGTTATGGTAACCCAATACAATGAAGTAAAGTATTTTACATATGCGTCTGCTTCGTATATTCCTTGTTAGTGAAGCCATGTGTGCGTGTAACCGTTATCAACTTCAAGAATTGCAAAGTAATGAAATAAACAGGCACAAAAATGAGAAATCAACAAAAGAGAATAAATCAAACAGAATAGAGAATATATTACAGCTGTCTTTTCCTTGAAATTGGATATCTCCTCTATAACAACCATAGTCCTTCTTACCTTCGTCATGCGTATCAACATTAGATAATTTGCGAATGAGTAGCCGAACCATGACAGTATGAAGGGCAACACAACTGTTAGATCAATAATGAACTCTCCTTTCACGTAATGCCAAAAAATATCGCGTTTAGATGTATGCAATATCCCTCTAACATAGTAGCCTTTAAAAAAGTTCAAGACTAATTCGACCAAAAATATGCAACTTGGAAGAGTACTAAATAATAGGTAAGCATTTCCTATTTCTTCTCTACTCAAATCAAAGGACAATTGTAATGGAACATAGAGAATATTCATGATGGTTACAAACATCAGGATAACATCCCATACAAATAGAAACTTATCCGCAGGTAGTAAAACAGTTTGATTACTTTTTAGAAATGACCATGTTCTCCACCAGATTGCATTGTTTAGTTTTCCTTGATACTTCATTTAACCAACCTATTTCTTAATAAAATGACACATACTCTTGTTGGCTTATTTTCTAACAGTCCACTATAAAGGTAATATTAAAATGAGCTTGTCCGATCCCTTATCAAATAAAAAATGTTCTTATTCAATATCTTAAATCTATAAATAGGCGAATAATGCTTCAATTTAGTGATAAAAATCACTATTTTTTGAATGATCTTTAAAGGCTTCAATTTCCATACACTAATTATTTTATCAATTTACTCACTGTTCTCGAACTGTTAGATTTCTTTTTCAACATTATTCATGGCTTCTAATTCGATCCTCTTATCTTCCTAATGCTTTGCTTCCCTTAAGGCAAACTATAACAAGAATCTCGGCTTATTCATATGTAATGATTTAGATTTATAAATTGCTTATAAAAAATTAACCATTCTTAACACAGATTAAGTTGTCGAAAATTATCAAAAATTTATCTATTATACTTATAAGCCCCATTCTTATTATAAATTTTCAGCAAAAATAGATTACATTTCGATACCCCATTCACACACTGGTATTGTGAATTTGAGTTTTATTCAGTGATGGATTTGCCAATTGGTCAATATTTGAGAATTTGGAACTCGAACAAGATCGATTGCTAATGAAAGATGAGTTCCTGGACAAATTAATTAGATTGTCTTGAATTATAAAAGAGTTTCGGTTAAAATTGATTAACAAATAATTAAGGAAATAATAAATGGGTCGTTGATATTGGAGAAAATAACTTAATCATTATGTAACAATTTGATATAATTTGAAGATTGATTAATCGTTAGTATCGGTGTCATTTTCTGGGTCTCCCCGTGAACTTAAAAGCAATCGATGAACAATCTCTCTTTTCAGAACTAAATTATAATTAATTCATTTATATAATGGAAGAAGAATAATAAATCTTGAAATATGGAGACAATATTATTCTGAGATGCATGGTAGACAACAAAATCTATTATCTACTTGCTCGAAACGAACAGTACCTTATGGAGACTAGGTTGTAATTAGGTAACTCTTGCACCTTTAATATGTATAATTTCCCTCAACATATGGTGTTTACTGTGTTTCCCAAGCTTTTATACGAAGCCCAAAAGAAATACAATTCCGACTAGTAGTTTGGAGCCTCTCTGGACTTTTAGAAGCAACTCCTTTATACGAGAATGGAGACTGAAAAAAAATATAATCAAAATCTTTTGAAGTAAACTAAGGGACAAAAAATCATGTATGGAGATACGATAATGCTCTATCAACCATTGAGTTAAGTATTTTTGTTAAGAGCAGAAAATAATAATTCAAATTCAAATATAGGAACCATTTTGAGTTCCTCAATGTATTTTACAGTCCAACCTGATCCCTTGGCATTGGACATCAAATAAGGATGTCCAGTCCATTCCTTTGATCAGTTTCTGCTTGTTTAAAGTGACACCATCTTAAAATTTGACACTCTCCAAGAAATTTATCGATTGCCTGAGGTTGTTAAATCTCACAACCTTGATCACAACAATCAGTTTCTAACTATCCCAGCAATGATTGAAAATCAATACCAATTTAAATTCTACAAAGCCCAATACAGACAATTCGCAACAGATTCGAAAGAATCCATAAGCCATAACACACTACAAGCAATAGTATTAAAATAAGACAAAGATAAACTCCATTTGTTCTATGGTTAGTATGTAAGAATAGTCCATATGTAATAAAAAATAAAGAAGGAACGATAGGAATCAAGAGTTAGATCAATTAAAATAGAGGATGCCCAAGAAAATTAAATCAATAAAGGGTATTTGACATCCTCAATCAATGCTGTTGGGTGTTACCCATAAGTGTATCTGTAGATCAATGATGTCTAAAATGCCGATTTAATTGAAAAGGCAGCATCAATTTTCTAGATCTTGCCAGAGAACGATCAAAAGTACAGTGATGAAATCTAATTCAGTGTTGGTAATAAACCAAATTTGGTGGGTTACACTACTTTCTTGCTTAGACACATGTTGACAGGCGAGTTCTTAAGAGTCAATCCCTTTGATAATAAACTCTAATTGTCCAAAGAAATTATCAACAAATATAGACAAATTAATACTCTGTCATCTAAAAAGTTAGATGCTGTAAAATAAACTGAACCAAAATCAACCACGCAAAAAAACTTACCAGGAATCAAATTGTATAGAAATCTGATGAATTAACAAAATAACAATCTTTAAAATAATATCGCTAATCAATAAGATGATCGCATAGCCACTCAATACTAATAAACCTAAAGTAATTAGGAAGAATTTGATCAAGATTCTTGTTTGGCAGATCATCAATTACTATTTGTTACTAAATTAGGCAATAATCCCATATTCTATAAGGATTAATTGCCATTCACTAATGATACCACTTTCAATATTGCTACAAAGGATGGGAAAAGTCCAATTGAAGTTGACAACTAAGAAGAGGGTGGATATCAGGTTAAATTAATTACTAAATTGGGAATGTTTAATCAATATGGTGAAGAGAATGTGGAGTAAGCCTTATATAGATAATTGCATGAAGAGTGGGTGACTTTGATCCCTGATTTGGATTCTTTCATGAAGAAGAACAAATATCAATTGTCAGCTTAAGAAAAGTAAGTTCTTGAGTTTATAGAGTATGAAAAGAAGAGACAAGCCAAAAACAAGGTTGATATGCGACATTACAAATCTGACGATGAAACTTTTAAACCTACTTTCATTAACTTGAATCCTCTTAATACTAAGTACATGGATGTATTGGCATCTGAGGAATTTTCAGGATCGAATTTTAAATTTGAAGTTGTAGACCAAAGTGAAATTGAAGAATTGAGTGAAGTCTTAGATTTGATGTTTCCTATCGTTGCTTTGGCTAAAAACTCTATCCAATTGTCCACTTTAAAATTCAAATTCAAAGATCTTAAATTTAAAGATTCCAAAGAATAAAAAGATCTTGCATCTCAATTTCTTAGATGCCAGGCCCAAACTGTTTAAAATGTAAATCAAGCAGTTAAGTCTCTCATTAAAATTATGTTATGGTTGACTGCCAGTTAGGAAACCTTGGCCTAAGAAAATCTAATCTCTGAACCTTTGGTAAGGAGACAATGCATTGCCAGGGAAATCGGTTGCATAGATTATGTGAATAAAATTATCTATGAATTGAATATCAATGGGTTATTGTATGAGGACAAAGATTCTAATAGACAAGATGAGATTTAGGAGGAAGTCTAAGAGGAGGAAATATTTTAATAGGATATCAATTAATTAATAGATGCACTTTCCTCATTTTTATAATTGGTATGCAAGAATTCCAGTGATAATTCTCTGTATGTCGTTTAATGGTATTGTCTCTATAAGCATATCCTGCTTAGAGGACAAGTCAACGATTTAATGAAACTAGACATCTTGATTACACAGTTATTCCAATAATCTGATGTTATGGTTTCCTTTGAATTTGAAGTCACTCAATTATCGAAAGAAACCAAATTCACAAATTACAACAAACATGCATTTAATTTGTTGATTGCCTTTTGTCTCTTCACCGAATTTAGAAAAAAGGAAGGAATCGAAGGAATTATAGATCATATCTTTAAACAAAATAAGGATTCCATATTCTCTCAATATATATTTGATGGCAACTTTCAATCGGTGTTGAGAGAGAAACTCCAAGACTTCTCAAAAACGATCAGAAAGTCTATTGATTCTAACAATCCAAGTTAGAGTCCATTAATGATAGATGGAGTCAATCTCCCAAACAAATAACAACAACACGACTATATCATATCTTGTGTGAGATTGGCTTCAGAAATATCTAAATCATCTCCAGCTTTGACTCTAAAGGAAATTAAGACCTTGTTCCCCTTCTACACTGTTGCCTAAATAATCCAAGACAATAGCATTTCTTCATTAACAAAATCATACTTCTTAGAGCTGTTCCAGAATTCATACATGGCCAAACACTTAAAGCCTTTGCCAATGGCCCAATTCCCTTAATATTTGAAAATGGTAGTGAAACAGTAAAAGGGGAAAGGATTCTTGTCACTTTTTAAAAAAGAAGAGTATGAGATCATTCTCTATGCTTTTGCTCAGAAAAAGATATCTGATGTCTACAAGAAGGTGGCACAGAAATATTTAGTCGAAAGTGATAAGACTGTGGACTTTTGGCTGTATTTATCAGATTTCATTTCAAATTTCTGGAAAACCAAGTCAATTTATGAAATTAAAGGGAATGATCATGTTTATATCAAATAACTCATTTTAACATTTACAGAATTTTTAAAAAAAGGATTATTTATTGAATATCTTAGCAACGCTCACAACTTCTATAATATGTACCATAAATTCATTGAATTCTTGAAGAACTCTGTTGTATCAGCTACTTTGGAAGAGAAGTACATCAAACATTAGTTGTAAGGCAATAAAAAATCAAAAGAATAGAAACCTTTAGAGGTGAAAGATTACTTATTTGAAAGTACCGTGACATAGAGGGCAGTGTCTAGAACGACGACTTATGCAAAGAGTATGATTTGGCTTGACGAACTAATTGAGATTCTGATTCTGCTAGAATAGTTTTAATAATCGAGGATGGCAGATTAATTTATTATCACAGAAGACAATTAAACTATATTTGATGATCTTCAATACTTATAGAAGTTCGCAAAGGACAAAAAGTATGCAGATGTAGTCTAAAGATTGAGATAAGCCAAGAGAGCTAGTTATCATACTAGAGGGTAGCCCTCTCAAAGCTAGCTTGGCCAGAAGGATATATTTACAACACAAGAGTTGGCGACGATGTTGAGAGAGTGTTCTTATGCTCGTAAGACTGTAATTTTAGAATATATGGGAGGTATAAAATAAACAGATATTTCATTGGTTTACTTTTTAATTGAATTGCTTACATTAAATCAAATAAGATTATCAGCAAAAGTCACTGAGTTATTGTGGCTGATCTACTCATCAAGAAGTAACTTTCTTTAAACGTTGAATTAAACTATTTTGATCGAGGCATTTGATTAAGGTGAGTTGTAATTATTGGTAAATTAAAATATATTTACAGACTTTTCTAACATTTATTGGAAATTACACTTTGCAATTATCGATTTAAAGTCATCTCTGGAAAAGGATTCTAGTAAACACTACGAAACTATTAATGATGCTTTATCAGATATGTTAGTAATCTTCTTTCCTGATTATGCAGCAAAATCTGACATGTAAATGTTTATGGAAATTAACTAATTGGAAAATGAAGAGAAACATTACTAGGCACAAGAAGAGAAGATGGTTAAGAGCAAAGTAAAATAGGAAGTGGCTATCATTGAGCAATTTGTGTCAAAAGCAGAACTTGATTTAATTGATGTTTCAGCATAGAGTCCTATGAGGGATAAGCAAGAAGAATAGTTATAATCTTTGAAGTCTGCCACTATGGATTAGTAATAGAAGTATGTTTGGAAAATCAATAATTCATTATCAATCGACGTGTTGACCATATTTTATAGATAAAAGTTACTGAGATACTTGGGATTTCATGATTTGATGTAAAAATTGGTTGAAAACTTAATATAAGAAACAAGTACTCTATTTAGAGAGAAGGATGTACTTGTAAGTAATGCAAACAAGAAAGGATGGGAAATTAAAAGTGACATCTTAGAAAAGAGCATTTTGTTTTTGATTTATTTTGTAATACGAAATGAAGAAAACCAAGAAATGATACTCAATTTAAGTAAGCGCAAAGATTCATTTCTTCATGAAATGTCTAATGTTAAGAGAAAGTAGATGCAAACTTTAATATATATATTGTTTGCTGAACTGTTTCGAGACAATTATAATATCTTATTCTCATTAGATAAGTACAATGATGAAAATTCAATTTTGGCCAAATTATTCTCTATTTTTGGTAACAATTTTGCAAATAAAAATTATGAAGCAGCCATCTATTTCCTTCAATTTTTACAAATCCTTTTGAAAGTCAAAGAAAGCGATGTTGTGTAAAATAATTATGTTATTGTTCATCTGTTTTAATCTACTAAATAGTTAACCACATTCCCTAAAGACATTGGTACTCTCATTCAAACTATTTATCTCTTTAGATTGGAATAATTCTTCACAGGTAGTCATGCACCTGCACCTCCAACACAGCACAATTAACAAAAACATCCCTAAATCAATGGATTTATAGAAATGCCAATAGAAATTTTGTTCATGACTGAACTACTAAGGTTGATGAGATTTATTTGTTCCAAAAGATCAGTTCTAATCAATGAATTCGTTAAAAAGCTCTTTCCAGTGAATAGAGTGGCTGAGATGTTAAAGCAATTGGATGAGTGGTACCCATTGAAATCTGAGCTTATACTCTATTTTCAGAGTGTATTTTTAGAGAATCTACAATTCATTACATTTGAAGAAAAACAAGAAGTTGTTAAAACTATTACTGAAGTGATTTTTAAATAAATGACTGTAAGTTTTGTGGAGAATTAGAATCTTAAGAAAATGGCAAATGCAAAATTAGTAAATAGCGTTGTGTTCAATATTTTTGGCATAAGAAATCAGTATACAAATTAAGAGTTCATTATGTCAATACCCCATGAGAAAGCAAGTTTCATCTATGTGATTTTCGGAGTGTTGGAAGTTACAAAGAACTTTGTAAAGAAGGTTTGTCCAAAGTATTTCTTTAAAGATGAACAAGAGTACTTTGAGGATTTTGTTTAGAATGAACTTCTTTTTATGGCATAAACCATTAGCGAAACCATTCAGAGAGTTTATGAGTTCGCTTCTGATATCCACAATGGAGGTTCTGGAGGCAGAATGAAAAATTCCAATATTAAAAGGAAAAGTGGATAAAAAACAACCAAACTATATAATTTAACACATAAACTGTTGTCTAGTAATTAGGATGAGTAGAATCAAGAATTAAGTATTTTGGCTAAAGAGGACAATGAAGTTGATAAGGACAATATTATTAGAATAATTGAAACGATATAATCGGTTTAGACTTTAGACATTGCCTTTTAGTTGCAAAGAAACGATTTGCAGTAAGGAGAATAAGGGATTCTAGATAAATGGACTAATTCCATAAAATCATAGAGGACAAAACTAGTAGATGAACACCTTGTAGCTTCGGAGAGAGAGAATGAAATTCAATAATTAGTAAATCTAATTGTTACGTTAAAAAGGGATGACACCACAAAGTTTAAGAGAATGGTAACTGCCCTTATTTAGATGTTATCTGAAACATCAATATCTCCATCAGTCAAATTGAAATCTATCAACATTGTAAGAAAACTATCAAATTATAAAGAAGATCTTCACATAACTAAATCGATTCTTAAAGATTTGGGAGAATTAGGATTCACTGATTTTCTTTGCGATTTAATCAAACTAGAGGGGGATTCCGAATAAAAGCTGGAATACATTAAAGCTTTTGTAGATTATATAGATGATTCATCAAGGGAAATTTAGAACTCCTTCTTATTATATTTGTAGAGAGATCTTTAGAATACGTTTATCAATAATATGTAGAACTTCATCACAGATATGTTCTAAGATGTCAGAATGGCTGAGATATCAAAAATAGAAAGGAAGAATAGAAATATCAATAGAATACTCAATAATAAGATAAATGGATGCATTTTGATTTTTGAAATGTTTCGTTTAGGTTGTGAAGATCATTTTAGTGATATGTAAAACTTTTTGAGGATTTAACCAAATAGTAAACAGCCCATTAATTTTATCATGTTTACAGCTGATCTTTTTGAGAAATATGTTGAAATAATGAATGAACATAATGCTGCTTTAGGTTAAAAAATTCTCGATTTTTTAATTGAATGTGTATAGGGTCCTTGTCTAGAGAATCAAACTGAATTATGTTAATCTACTAAGATATTGGAGGCATTGGAATAAATTATAGTTTAACAAAGAGTCGAGAAAGAGATGTTTCAAAGAAGAGACATTGTATTCTCCTCTTTAAGAAGTAAAGTATTCTTACTTCAATTATCTCTAATGGAAGGTAATAGTGATTAAGAGATTGCTAGAAAGATATCTCATTACTTCAATCCTGAGATTTTCTTTGAGAGAGTATACTTGGTGTACTGGAAAATCATTAAAAAGATAAGAAATACTTAGATGCAAATAAATCTAGAAGTGAAAGTATTGGATAGAGTGAAATCAGAAGCAGAAGAAGCCATAAATCATCATGGGGTTATTTAGACAAAGGACACAAAAGAGACTTTGCCTAATTAGAATTTATTCATGGAATTCTTCTCTGAGAATTTTCATAGTGCTCGTTCACATTAGCACTTGAAAGTCTCGTCATAATCTTTTGTAAATGCTATTTAAGAGGAAGAGATGGAAGAAATGGTTGGCGAGACTTTTATGATGTATCTATTACTCAAGAAACTCAGCAAATACATTCCTAGGATCAAAGATATTGAAAGTAATCCAAAATTGAGAAGAGCTCTTAATTACTACAAAAATGAGACTGCTTCAATTGAAATTGTGAATATGAATGGCAAATTAGAGAAAATCTATTTTTAGGTTCCAACTCTAATGAAATATTTAACAGAGGAAACCAAACTATAATTTATGGAAGAGGTAGAAAGAGATTCTATTAATGATAAGATCAATGGATTACTAGATAACATGGATTATTTCTATATGGAAATGGTGCATTTTATGAAATTAAGAAAAATTGGTATTAGATTTAACAACAATTTCATTGTTTATCTCAGAAATGTATGTATCATTTTGGCTCTCCTTTTGAATATCTTAATTACAATAAATGACACTGAAGAAAAACTGGCGAACTTAGCCAAAGCCATAGCTATATTGGATTGTATTTTGTATGGATTGATCATGCTCATTTGGATATTTATTAGAATGTAATTGGAGTATGATCGAATCTATAAGTAGGTGTCTGATTTGATCTAATTGAATTACAATAAGAAATCCAATCAAGGTTAGTCTTAATAAGTTAATCCAAAAACAGTCATATATCCATTCTAAATTACACTATTGCAAACATTTCATATTGTTAAAAGAATGTTATTCAGTAGTTATACTTTTTATTGGTTTTTATTGCTGGTAGTCAATTTGCTGGGTCTGCTGTATAATAAACTCTTCTATGGATTTCTACTGTTGGATATCATAGATCATTCTTAAGTGTTACGAAACGTTATCAAAAGTATTTCACTCAATTATAAGCAACTGCTGATGACTGCCTTGTTGGGAGTATTAATAATGTATATAAATGTTGTATGTAATTAGGTATTTGTATTCATTGGTAGCATATCAAAGCGTTGATTTTAAATAGTAATTAAAAGAGAATAATAATGGAGCAGAAGATGAGACTTCTGATCCTTTAGATTAAACAGTTTGTTTTTCTGCCTTTTAATGTCTGGTTTTCGTAATTCATCAAGGTTTGAGAGCAGGAGGTGGTATAGGAGATGTTCTTGAAGCACCTCCAACGCATTCAAATTAAGATTACTATTCATAGCGAGTTCTCTATGACGTGAGCTTCTTTATTCTCATTAATATTATTTGGTTGAACATTATCTTTGGTATCATTATCGACACCTTTGCTGAGTTGAGAGATTAGAAGAATCAAAAAGGTAATCATCATGTATTATGTAAGACTTTGATTCTCAGAACAGATGTTATATTTGTGACTTAACAAGAACGGTATTTGAAAAGGAAGGTATATCCTTCGATAATCATGTTAACAAGTATCACAACCCTTGGAATTACTTGGCCTATTTGATATACTTAAAGGTGAAGCAGAAGACTGAGCATACAGGCACTGAATCATATGTCTATAGCAAATTCTTGCAAAATGATATTAGTTGGCTACCCATCTAGAAAGCTCTGGATTTGGAGTTGATAGTAGAACAATAGCCGAAATAGGCAGTTGATTTCAATGCTGAAGACCATAATTAAAAATCGCTTCATTGAATTAAACCTTAAATTAGTTAAAAATATTCATTTAAATTTTCATTGGACTGGACATTATTGAACTCTCCCTTTATATCTTTCATTTTCTAGACATTCAAAGCAAATAGCGAAATCACATTCTGTACAATCAGCACCTCCTGGTTATTTCATTTATGACGAGGTTTTATCACAAACAGTGCATTTCAAACCCATAATCTTTTTCGTTACCTTATGTCTTGCAGGACAGAGTACTGAATTTTCATGAGGATTCTTTGTTAACTCAGGCTCCTAACACTTTAAGCAAACAAAAAAGCAACATATGGGACAACAATATCTACAATTTACCTAAGTTCTTTGACATTTAAAACACTTCTTGGTCTTTTCTTCTCCATTGGGATTCATCCAATATTAGATCAAGTGATTTTTACTACATTGAAATTGTCGTGATTCTACCAATTTCCCTTATGTTAAGAATGGTCCTTGTTATTATTGTTGTTATGTTGATTCTATAACTTATTTAAATTATTATTCTTAGTTTTTTAATAACTATGTCAAATCTGTCATCTATTTCCTTATTTCATTATTCTCTTGTATTATCCCCTTGATTTACTACTTTACACTCTACAATTCATTAGTTTCTTTGCTTGCATGATTTTTTAAATCCTTAATTGAATATTCTGAGCTTTCTTTATATTCATAGAATTTTTCTGTAATCTTTTCGAATTGCTATTTGAGTTCCAAAAAACAATTATGAGTTTGAAATTTAACCAACTTGATATCTTCCTTACAAATATTGCATTACTTTGTTGCAAACTATTAACAAGTTTGTTCCTTAAAAATAGATATCACATTTACATGTTATTTTTATTTCAATTAAGGTCCACTCCATCCACAAGGACATTTAACATTCTTAAATTAACATTCCTCAGCATGTCGAAGCACATCATTCATTAAAATCGGAGCCTTACAACCCTGAGCATCATTTTTGCAAGAGAATGTCAATTTTGAGAGTTCTTCTCTAATCAGTCTATGAGGCTGCTTAACCTTGAACTCCCCTTTACAATCAGGACACCTAACAATATTGATACATATTTATACTAATCCTTTTTACGCTACCAAAGTTTTGCACAATCTTCACAATAGAGTTACTCGCATATTTAACATTCAACAGCATTTATGGCAACATATGTACAAATTTTACAACATAAATTTTGGCTTATTTCCTTGATGGGAATAAAATGCTATCTTATTGATTCCATCAATAATAAATATTATTTAATAGAAACTAGTAATTAAAGCTACTCAATAAATAACCTATAAATCTATTAATTTGAGTTTACTTTTATTTGTGTCTATACAATAACTAAACAATCTCGCCTTACAAGAATAATATTTAAATATAATAGCATAATAATTATACCAGCAATATATATCAATAATTGAATACGACAATGTCTTCCATAATAATATTTGATTTTTATCATTTATAGAATAATTTTATTAAAATAAAAGTTTGATGAGTTTATCCGAAGAAGATTCTTTCAAAGATTTGCTCCTAAAATAATAAGAAATAATTGATTAGCAAGACCTTTAGATTCGATTAAAAAACCAAGAAATAATCACTCTTTATTAATAAATATAGGATTGTCAGAACAGATTAGTTGAGACTTAGGAAATGGTCTTGTAAATAGCTACTCAGGTGGATGACATCAAAGAATCAAACATAGAAAAATAGGAAAAGTATAGAAAGGAATTTCTATCATTTCCAAAAAGGCAAAAAGGAAATAAAAAGTTCATTAGCATCGTTTGAATGTTTTTTTGTTCATTCTTAATTCTAGCTTTTAACTATATATATATATACATAAAATAGCTTCAATTATTAATTACATGTAAAGTTGGATGATTCTGATTGAGAGACAGAATGTAACATTTGTAGGGTTTCTTTGAGAATATCAATGAAATATGGATTAACCCTTCTTCTGTTTTATTCCAAGAAAAACCAGAATGGGTTATATAACATGAATTAGTGTTAATTACAAAAGAATATATGAGAAATGTATGTGAAATCAAACCAGAATAGCTTTATGATATAACACCTCATTATTTTTCTGAAGATTCTTTTAAATCAAATCAAAAAACCTTGCCTAATGCAAAAATTGATTATAATAAATTTTGATAATTATATCCTCATTTTTATTTTACCTTTTTATCTTTTTTCACTCTCTTCACTGGCCCTTAGGTATGCTATTACACAAATCTCAAGCCTATTAAATAAATAATAAAGTAGACCTAAAAATAAAATAACACTGAAGAGTGAAATCAAACCAACAAAGATAATAGCCTGAGTGGTACTTGATAACTTAGCCAAATCAACTCCAAATAGTTTATAGCCTTATGGTTATTGTCTTCTTCTTGGATCCACCTCTTCATCATCATCATCGTCATAGCCTTATTCTTATTTATATTTTTTTTATTATTCTTGCATGTTTTTATCGAATTTCTAGAGTAATTATAATGAATACCTCTATCTCAATTGATAATATCTTTTCTTAATCTGTCAAAGTGAAATCATCCTCCAAACTCAAATCAGTCATCATGAAAACATCCTAGAAATCCTAATATTTAAATGTTTATTGTCTCAACTAATTAAATAGATCAGCCAATTGTTAGTATTAGATTTTTTGGATGCACTACATCACTAATTAAGCTTATAATTTTTCATATGCATTTCTTTTGTCTTATTCATTAGTAATCTATTTGAACAAGGACATCAATTCTTGACTTCTTTCTTGAAGGTGGTATTTTGTCAAAATAATACACCCGTATTGTTATTGCTAATAATAATTTTGTTATTCTATCAATTGATGATTTATTCATACAATCCTATTATTAGAATTAAGCTTCTGAGTCTTCTTCGCTCAATTCATCTTCTTGGGCTCTGAATTATGCAATACTTAAGGCAACCAACAGTAATTTCCACATTAAAAATTAATATGTGATATTAAATTTTATACAGAATTCTCAAAAATAAGTTAATTATATTAAAGTCATCATAATAATTACTATAATAGTTCTTTTATATCTTCCTTAACCCTCTTACCAAATTAGGGGCACTCCTCAATGTGTTTTTGAATCATGGAAAATAAGAATTTACTATCTATTTTTTTCTTTTTTATCAAGGTTTCAAGTTGCTACAATAGTTTTCTAAGTGTTTATTAGTTATTAATACTCATTAAATTATTTTTAAATATCCAATGTTGATTGTCTACACTTCAATTTCTCTTAGATATTTTTTTATTCTGGATTATCTTATGATATAGATGAAATCTATCTTACTTGTTTCTCAGGCTTATCCAAACATTCTCTTATTAAAAACATCTAATTCTAATCATATTATTATTATTTTTATCTTGAATTTTCTTAAATTAACACACTATTTTAATTCCTATTTTCATTTTCTCTCTTTAAATTCTAAGAACTTCTCAACTCTGACATAATATTTTTGAACTCATTTCTCTTATTGGCTGATGAAGATTTGACCCCCATTTTTGTATTTTGAAATTTGAACTCATCTCTTAATTACCCACAATCTACTTCATGTTTTCCAATAAATATATCGGAATATTTAGTTGGTTCTTATGTCTTACTATTTGAAATGTATTTGTTATATTTGCTTAGTAATTCCTTCTCCTAATGGTTTAATAATTCCATTTTTGATTGTTATTTAATTAAAAATTAATATATATCATTATAAAATAATCAAATTATCTACATATAATGAAAATGTTCACACGAGTGATCTATTGAAAGTTGTTAATTTCTCTACCCCTTTGATTAATTCAACTTGTTGAATGGGTGTCAATTATTGAGTAAATTGATTGACATTCTCCTCCACCTCTTATTGTATCGATTTCAATTTTTTCATTTCTGTATTAAACTTTAATAATAATCTACGTATAATGAATGTGAATACTATTGTGATGTCTTTCTATGATTTAATAGTTTGTCAATAATGGGGAGTACTTTATAAATTAAATTCTCATCATCCAATTTAGTTTGTTTTTTGACAATTTCTACATAGTTATTGAATTCATCATCATCTAAATGATGTAAGATACAATAATACAGTTTTTATGATCAGTATTGAAACTAATCAATTGCAACCCGTAGTTTCCTTTTAAGAAATTTCTTTGAATATTCTTAACCGCATATTTTAAATAGTCTCTCCTTTTGATTCCACATGTTCCATATCTCATCTAATTGTTAATAGAGACTAATACCAAGTACGAATCTAAAATAAGTTAGGCTTAATCGGGTTGTTTGCATTGTGTAATTTGATCGATGGCATTTGAATTAGCAATGATCATGCTATTTAGAATGGGATGGGAGGCAAGTAATTAAGTCAAATACTCAAATGATTATCTGGTTGTTTTTTTATATTCCTATATTTTTTAATCTAGATCGGAGACCTAATTGATAAGGGGGGGAGAGTATTACTTTTTTCTCCAATAACTTCAAATACACCTTCTTTCTTAATCGGGAATTCTTGGCACTCTATCTTAAGCGCTTGTTCTTTGACTCAGCACTCAATAAATCATTTGCAGATCCTAAAAGTCCAGCCAAACCAAATTTCTATTCTTTGGATACTTCTTCTGATGAACTCTCTCCTTGTAGATCTTCCTGCAATTCTTCATCCAAGAGTTTCTCACCTTCTACACTGAGCAAAGAGGTAATCTTCTTAATGTATGCGTTCTTGACATTACCTTTAATTTCCTGTAATTGAGGGGTTTGTTCTTTTAAACTAGCATTGGATTGAATTCTCTAAAGTGTTGACTTGGTTTTCTTGATCTTTTTGCTCTCTTGAGTGATTTATTAATTTATAAAGGGATTCTGGAGAACGCTCTATGTGATCAGACTTTGCAAATTCAGCATTCTCTGCTATTCATGCAATTGTTAGAGCAGACGAGCATTTTGTGCCACCAATTAATCCTAAGTGAGAGCTTGTTGAAGGTAGGGAATGGTTGATTAATTATTTAAGGTTTGTATTAATTAATCTAATTCTTCCGCTGGTTATTACATATATATATTTATTATTTATCATAGCCAACCCCATTATATTCTTTGATTGTCTGTCATCATTAATAAATAATATTGCATTTAATAGCAAAATAGTATGAACTATTAATTTTGTAGCTTTTTCTCTTGTGATTTTGCATAAATGATACAGAGTTCGAGAATTAATTTAAAATTAGAAATGAGTTATGAATTTGAGATGACTGATGAGTCTCCATAGTGCATGGCAGATCAGTGCTAAATTGTAAATATTAGTGAAATAAAATTGAAATAATAGAATGAAATGAGTTATGATTCACTTGAAGCAAAAGCAGAAAACTAAACACAATAAAAGATCAAAGTTTGTTGTAGCGAGCGTATGTAAGGATAGAGTACAAAAGGGAGATGACAAGCATTACAACTATGATAATCAAGTAAGACGTGGGTACAAAGTCGAACTGTGCCATCAATCTAACTGCTGCCTCATTAAAAAATTAGATTACTAAAACTGTAGTTTGTATTACTAGTCAAGTTGTATTGAGTATTGATATACAAACACTCATAAATTGTGAACTCCTCAATCTCCTTTCCATCTAAATACAGTTACACATCAAGCAGCAGAATATCAGACTTCGAAAACATTTGTATGCTTATTGGGGGATCCCATGTTTCCTCCATCTTAATTATTCCTCCTCTATCAGAGACTTCTATTTCGATAAAATCTGCCTATAATAAAATGGATGGAATCATTAGGGCCAAAAAGAAGAATGCTATGAGCTATTATGCTATCAATATACACAGTAATATATGCAATATTATTCGTCTCCGAAATATCTAGAAGTACTCCTATAAACTCTCTACAAATGGATCTTTTTTCATTTGCTCCTTCTCATGTAGGAAGTACTTTTATTTGATTGGTTGAAATTCCCCTTCTATTTACCCTTGATGTTCTTTCATTAATTATTATAATTTAATTATATAAATATGTCCAACCACCGAATAACAATTGGTTATAACTCGCAAAGACAATTTGTGTTCAATCTTTCCTCCGAAGAACCATCAACAATATAGATCTGTTCTCAAGTATCATTAATGATTCCATCATCTCGAATAAAAATACAACTAGAGGACAAATGAATAAAATTAAACGTACATATTTGATGAATTGAATGAAAAATAATCCAAATGGAGATTCAAATTAAATGACGAAGAAATATAGAGGGTCAACACTCTTTGAAGCTCAAACCAAAAAAACTGCAACCCTACAAAAATATAATTATTCAAAATATGATAGCAGACTTCAAAAGTAAGGACTTTGATGTAACATCAATACCAATTTAAAGGGAGTATTTATTAATTATAGAATACATATGTGTTTTATATTTGCACAGTGAAAACTTTTCAATTTCAATGATAAAATTGAAATGTCAAAATTGAACTGATGTTTTTTTCTTTATCTTTTTGTTAACCTAATTACTTTATTAATTATTTTTCTATTTCTTTTAAGGTTATCTTTTGTTTTCACATTCTGTACACTAACAATGCGATGTACACTTTTTTCCCCTTATAAAACATTCACAATAACCTTTTACACATTTTGTCTTTTTGCACTTACATCCCCACACTTATTTAGTATCAAAAGAATCCAAATCATGATGTGAGGCTCTCTATTCTTTCATCTTAATTTGTTCAACTGCCTTCAACACATCCTCTTCATGTTACCCATCATTATAACAATCATTGCACTTACATTCACTCATGCATTGACGTCTATTATGGAAACATGAACAATATAATTATAAACAATGAGTCTTTGTGCAATGACAAGGTTTCATTTCATCCTATTCCTCAGGAGAATTATCCACATTATAATTTGCTTTATTTACTTTTCTTCTTGTTTAAATCTATAGTATATTTTATACTTCCTAGATTTCCAACTACTTTATTTCCTAGACATTCAACTACTTTATTTCCTATGCGTCTTATTTGATTTGATTTTCTTATTTCTATTGTGGAGAATACTTGGTGGGACTCAGAGCTTCCAATGACATTTGCTTTTTGTAATAACCTTGATTTTCTTCAAGGGACATTTACGAACTATTCAAATCATGCTAATCAATACACAAATAGGGTTAGTCTGGGCACAGGAACGTCTCCTATTAATTCAGAAGATGACAATTAACTCTATGTTTGTGCTTGCAAAAATTCTTATTTCTTGTCCTCCCTTTATTCATTATCCTTGGGTACAAATAAATCTTCATCTTTTGACGAACCATTAGACGATGAAATAAACATCCCATTTCGACTATCTTTATTAATCATTCTTAAATTTAAATAAAAAAAAAATAATATTTTACTATTTTTATAGAACAATCCTAAAACATACTCAAATCTCGACTCCACTCAAAAAGCCTTTATTTTTAAATCCCTAAATTTCTATTTATTCTAATTTTCAAATCGCTCTTCAATTAACACACTCGATTTCTGAAATTAATTTCTCATTTCAATTGATAATCTTATTATGTATCTTATTATTTTCGATAATTTAATTAAAACTTTAGATATGGAAATTACATTTTATAGAAAACCTAAAAAAATATTATTAATTAAGACATATGCAATAAGTGGAAACTCAATATTGCTATTATAGTAATTTCAACTTATTCGAGAGCACATCTCAATTATTGAAGAAAGACAAGTTTGTTAAATCGTTGTTGCAAACCTTGGGAGAAGAGTGGCGAATATATGCTGGACGAGCAATCACTATAGAATTGGATGGATAAATAAATTATTTGGCATGGTAATTTTGTTTTGAAAATTTACTCTTCGCCTGGTTGGAGAACGAAGACTCACAATATGAAGAATTTTACAATTAATCAATTCAACGCATAAGTCCTTATAATATTGGTATTAAACAAATAAATTTAAATTAGATGTTGTTTATTTTAGGCCTGTGTTCGATGGCTTCTTTTATTCTGCTCAACAATTGTGGCAAAAGATGAGATTGAGTAGACCACCTTCCCAAGAGTCTTTCAAGTCCCTAGATCAGATTAAGTAGGAGGATATCAAATCAATGTCCAATATTCTGAAACCTTTGGTAATTGTAAGCGAAAGGATTATCAATTATTTCCGAAAGGAAGAACAAGCTTAGCCCTAAACAGTCGAGTATCCACAATACCAATAGTCGAGTTGGAAACAAATCTCTAAATTAACAGAAGACTCTCTGCCACTTGATTTAGTTGAGAATGCATACATTTATGTTAGTTAATTCATCCAGAAAACCTACAAGAATTGCCAAGTAGCAAAATCATTCATTGTTAATATCATTGAGTTAAATCATGATGTATTGAGCAAATTCTAGATTTCAAATTAGTAAATTAAAATCAGAATTATGTAACCATCTTGTTTAATGTACGATAATTTGTTATCAATTTGGACTTTGGCAAATTCAGGGGTTTAACCTTAATATTTCGATTTAATAGGCAGGGCAAAATCCTTATTGGGAAACAATTGGAAAGATAATTATTAGTAGCCTGTTGAAGTATTTTTTTAGTTGATGGGCAAATTGTATGGAAACATTATTCTAAATCCATAAATAAAATCAGAAGACCAATTAAACCATTTGTTGAAGAATATGAGAATTTAAATGGCCTAATTGTGGGAACAAGAAATAGTTAATTCAACATTAGAAAAATAATGATTAATATATTATTGTGTATAACATGTGAAATATTAAATTTAATTGATAAATGATTGATCCTCAATTGATGGAAAAGTGGAAAACAGAGCTTTTCTAAGATCAAGCACTCAACAAACTCTTTGATTAACACTTAACATTGGAGGAGTTTGTCCTATTAATCCTCAAGAATTGTATTATCTTAATTCCATTAAAATAGATAACATGGTTTAATTGGGAGACATATTTTAGAAGTTGACTTCGATTAATCAATCTATTTCTATGTAGTTGGATCACTACATTAAAAACAATTACGAATTGTTAATAGAAGATCTTAAGGATGTAATATAGACAAATATTGCTAGAAATCTTAACAATGTGACAATGATGTCATTATTGAAGCTTTGTAGAAGATTAAATTTATACAGTAAAGACTCCAAGACAATTATGTTACTAAATACAATAAAATTATAAAACTATTGCCAATCAAGTAAAATAGCGAATTAGCTTTGCAAATGTGTAAACAACTACAAAAGTTTAGTGTGCAATTAAAATTGCTGAGATCCTTAGCTCAATAATAAAATAATAGTATCAACATAACAGATGCTCAGAGAGTGGCTAATGCTTTATTTGAAATAGATAGATTGCCTATTAAACAATTTCAATTTTACAAGAACAACCAGACTTACATTAAATAGGTTGAAGAAACCTTATAGATTAAAGTAACTAGAAAGTTTGAGGATTCACTCTCAGCAAAGAGTGTGCCAGATTTAACACAATGTTTGGGAATATTTTATAGTCTTGGTAGATTATCTGAAATACTTGAACTCAAATGTAATTAAGTATTAAAATAAATAAGTGAACAATATAAGATATTATTCTCAAATTCTAAATCCTTTTTACCTGACTATAGAAATCAAATAAAAAATGAATTAAATTAGATGATTCTAATTTGGTTAATCTATCAAGCTATGAATTAAAGTAATATAATATCTCTATTTCAGCTGATCAATATCACTTAATCACATACTAAGAGGAACTCAAAGATTAATTCCCACACTTATTTTTGATGGTATGGAAAAAATATACAGATGTCATCCAACAGTCAATCCAAATTATTATCGATAACAAGTAGAAGTATGAGTCTACTTACAACAATTTGGTCCATTTTTATCCCATCATCAAAGATATCTACTATGACTAATTAATTATGTTTAGTGAACAAATAGTAAGCATTCATATCAATCTATTTAGCTTATCTTTCCCTCATCAATACTATTAAGTCTTAATTAAAATGAAATCTAGGGACAATTGATGTCTTCCTTGAATGTTTTGAGACCTTTGCATCAAATGCAATTCATACTGTTGTTGAAGGAACAAATCACAAATCTTGCTAATGATGTATATGTTTAGGAGAAAGGACAGCCCTATGTTGAGAAAGTAAACTTATCATTTTATATTCAGGCTTTGAATGCTTTGACTTCATTCATTGACTTTGTTAAATTAGAATTTGAGTAGATTAAATATGATGGACAATCATTTAAATTTATGACTTAAAAGTTACTTCATGAATACAATTCTTTGATTGAATCTTTCCAAGGAATGACTTATACCAATGAATGTTTAGCTGTCTTATCTGTTTCAATGCCCTACTTCTGGAAATAACTTTTAGATCATCCCTTAAATCATGAACTTGAAATGTCAGAATTATTGGTTAAAAAAGAAGGACTTAAGTAAATAGATTCAAATTTATAAATCTTATTTGATTAATATTTACAAAGACGCAAAATTACATAAGATTTGATTAATGCCTTATTAAAAAATTGATTTTAATGTATAATACAAATTTAATAAATATTATTTAAAGATGTTAAGGACTATCCAATCTTTCTCTCTAGATAACGATGTTAAACCAACCTTTTTACCCAAAAAAAAGTCACATTATTATCTAAAATCTTTAATAAAAAATAGAAATTTGAGACCAAAAAGTCAAGAGGCAGACGATTCTAATTAATAGATAATCAATCAAAAGATAGGCCCATCAAGAAGAAAAAGTTGCTATTGCAATCTGTGTGGTTTCACTAGTAAAAAACAATAAACATTTATGGATCTTAAGCTAATCAAAAAACCAACAATGATCAAAAAACCACCTATTCATAGTGACAGAAGGAGTACCTATAATCTACAAAGTGCAAGTAAGAATTACTGATTTATACTCAGATAGAAGTGTTTTTTATAGAAGGAACACTCAAAAAAAAGAGGAAAAGGCAGATCTTCCAAAATCACCTGCCTATGATCTCGGAGAATCAAAAAACACTGATTGGTATGTTCGCCAAATTATTAAAAGAAATTCAAGAATTAATGTTCAAAAATTCGTTGATAATTCATTTTCAAAGAACTCGTAATAGCAATCATAATCAAACAAAAAAATAAATATCGATGATTTGATGAATGTAAAAAGTCAATAAACTATACATCTTCCTTATAGTATAAGTATTCTATATCTTGATAATGGAATTAGATAGTCCTAGTGTTAGAATTCGAACTATTGGGGCCTTTGACTAAGATAACACAACTACATCTCCAAAATGTAAAGACTTTACTAAGTTATCTCCATATCTAAGCTTTCGCTAACTCAATACAAATCTCCTTGCTCCCATCAAATACAAATCTAATATATCTATGTCAAGAAAAGCCAAAAAAAATATAGTTTCATATTCCAAAAATTGAATAGTTAATTTGTAACTTAATTATTTGATTTCTGTAATAATTATTTGATTTTATCTTTAAAGATTCAATATCTGGATATATTAAATCTATTGAAATGTATCTTAAATATTAATTACATATAATTTAACGATTCTATCTGTTTATATATGATACTAACTTGAATAATATTTGCTATTCAAGAGAACATGATAATAAATAATATAAATAAAACAAAAATTGGATTAATTAAACTACAATTTTAATTATCATTATATCTAAAGATTACTACTTGTTTTATATATTCTTCATTAGTTTATTTTGATAATAATTATATGATATTATGTGAACATTAAATAATCATGATCAAATTTTTTCAACAATAATTTAATCTAACATATCTTTGTGTGTATCAATGGTGTAAAATTCCTCAATTTTTTTATCTGGCATAATCTAAGAATATGTTTTAGCTTAAAATGTCGATACTATTTTATAAATTTATCAATTACTTTTTTCTTAAATGTTTCTTATTCTCGATGACAGCATACATTAGTAATTGGACAAAGTTTAAAGATGCATTAATTTATATTATAAAGCTTCATCTACATCCATATTTGGCTATTTTTCATAATATTTGATCATTTTATCTACAGTATTAGTCAATAATTCTAGTTGTTCATGTTATTATAGAATTAATTGTTCTTGATATTTTTGAGGAACAGAAAACTACTAATTAATTCGAACAGTTCCTGATAATTAATCGTATGATTCCTTCATTGTTTGTTAAGCCTTTTAATAATCATTGCATTGAGCCTCTTCTTTTTTTAAGACTTCCAATCCATCCTCTGTTATTTTTTACACCAATCCAACAGTTGAGATGTATTCATTTAGATTCTTTGACAAATCTTTTTAACCAGCTAAAATTTATTCAGAAGTGTCAAACACAGATTTTGTGTCCATTTGAAAGACTATCTGTGAAATTGGCTAGATCATTTATTGCCATTATTAATTTTAGGCTGGTTGATTAGCAAAGCTTTTTTCTGTTTCTGTGATCTTTTGAGTCACTAAATTATATTTATCTTTAAAAGCATTTGAATCATTAATAAAAGTTTGAATCTAGTTTTGCTATTGATATTATAATCCATTCTACATCAAGCCTGGTTGTTATTGCTAAGGGTTTGTAGAGAATAAATTAGTTTATCCAAAACCAGTTTATGGATTGCCAAATAAATTTGGAGCTGCTGGTTATGGCTACCCGAAGATGCCCGTATTTTAAGGTGGCTATCCCAAATTTGGATTTTATCCAAATCCACCTATTGTATAAAATGTCTAAAAATACCTATGATTGGTTGAGTTTAATTATTTGGTTATCCAAATAGCATATTATTTTGTTGTGTTGGTTATGAATTGCCGAAAATATTACTTGGCTATTGCTATGCAGGTGCAGCAGAGAATAACATATTTGTTTGAGGGGGTTTGTTACCAAATAAATTTGACGATGGCGGATTTGTAGCCATTATAATAATTACTTAATTATTAGTTTAAAAATTTGAAAAATTCTAATAGTAAATAATATGAATTAACTCTCAATTTTAGGGATAGTTAAGAAATTATGAAAATTGGGGAATGTATTATTAAGGATAGTGGCTGCCATAAGATAAGTAAAGGATTGTATTTTGAATTCTTTCCTAATCAGTCGAATTTAGTGGAATCACTTTAAAGGCTAATGATGTTAGCCCGTTTGTATCAAAGGATCCACTGCAGCTAGAGAAAGTATTGCCTGGGTTACTTTAATCACATTACCAAAATTTTCTATATTAAATTGATTTCCCACACATGATGCTTTAAAATGCGCCGATTAACCATTATATGTAGCAAATTATAATGAGGTGATGTATCTTCCATCAAAAGTACCACCCACTTACTATAGATCTAGATATGTTTCATATTTACAATCATCTTTTTCTATAATGAACTCTTCTTCCCATACTTAGAAATAAAACTTGCTAACAGCGTTGCCACAAAAATTATGAAATTTATAGATTTATCTTTAATCATAAAATACACCTATTGCCACAATATTTTGTTTGTTGTATTAGATTCTCACTTTACTTATTTTATCCATCATTCCATCATCAAAATCATCCCCTTAAGATTATCCCACTGATAGAGATTTGCCTTCCATTTTTTTAAACGAAATTAATTTAATTATATATAAATTTTCAAGAGTCAACTGATTTATTCCTGTTTGATTTCTGATTAAATTGATTAAAGGTTATGCTTAGCTTCATTCAGTTTATTCTATAATAATGATTGATCAAGATCACTTAACTTTTACTCAATAGATGCCCATTATGGTAAATTAAAGTAAATAAGATCAGATGTGATCCATTGACGCTTCAAATCATCGTCCTTACTTTGTAAGCATTTCTGCAATAAAGCTTTTTATGATGAAGGTGATTTCCCTTTCTTTGGACTATTCTTAATAATAGATTTTGATGTGTTTAACTTCGATTGCACTTTCTTCTTCTTCTTTGGTTCTTACTCTTCATCACTTGTATTCTACACTTCTAATCTTGCCTTATACTTATGTTTGTCACAAAAAAATTTAAACTGATTCTCAATCAACTTGCCTTATCATAAGATTCATATTTTACCTGTTTGGGAACTCTTCATTAGACAGGTAAAATGAAATGATTAAGGACATACTGCACAACAGATAGTGGCCCCGGATCTACTACACAAGAAGCATTTCTAATAATATATATTATATTTACAGTTTTCTTTGATTTCTCAACTTCATCATCAATGTTCTTAGGATCACATTACTCTAAATTACTAAAAAAGACTAAGTTCTAACTCCACAATCCACACATCTCATGTAATTGATATTTATCACTTTAATTACTATTAGAAGGTATTAATAAAAGAGGTCCTAAATTTTGATCATTTGCTTCCAAACTACAAAATACACAATTTCCTTCATTTTATTTTGGATACATTAATTTCTAATATTGAAATTTTTATAATCTCCCAAATGTTATTGTCGATTCCTTTATCTCTTATTTCTATTTCAAAATGGGTTTGATTGTTTCCGTCTATTATTCCAATTAATTACCATTTGAATTTTAAACTTAAGTTGTAACCTTTTATTAATTGTTTTCTTTTAATGTGTTTTAATTTTATTAAGTCTAAAATTAAGTCAAGTTTTAGGATTGTTAGAGTTGCAATTAAGATTGTGTTTAGCTCTATCCCGTAGTAAGTTGACTCTGGATGAAAGAGCTTTGAATTGAGGAACCTGTATTTTTTGTTTATTTGAATAATGGGTAAAATTTTTGTTCTTATTGAACTGGTTTTGGAGGGGCTTTTTAATCAATGTGTTTGATGACTTATTCTTATTATTTTAATTCTTCAATAACGTAAGTTTAAGGATTAGAGGGAATCAACTCTTTCAGATCTCTTAATTATTTATCGACATCCTTATGAAACTTATTAAAATATTCCAAAATCTTCAATTAATTATATGATTATTTATCTAATTGTTTCATACTATTAGAGTCTTCAGTGATGTTGTTTAAATGAAATCTTCGCTCCATTTTTTCTTATTATTTCCTTTTCAAATAATTTGTGAATTTCTGAAGTGTAGCTTTTGTTAAGGCCAATAATTGATCAGCATCTGAAATAGCCTATTCAAGCTCTTCAGCTGCTTATTCTAAATATAAATTCATTAAATTATATATATTAATATTATCAAAAAATAAACATGACTTTGAATTGAACTAATTAATTTTTAATTTTGTGTTATTTTTTTTTGTTTTTTTTAAATCAACCAATAAAATTCAATAATCACTCTTCCACTTCATCAATTTATTTGTTTCTTATTCTCCAAACTCGGATTTAAGGTTTCAATTCATTTACTTAACCAACACCCTATTCTTTTTTAAACTCCATAATTTAGTGCAATTACTTTGTGAAACTGTACAAAATTATAAAAATAAAATATACGTTCTATATCTTCAATCTCAAAAGAAATAAGCCATCCATCTATCCTATCAAAAAATAAATTTTTGAAATATTCTACGATAGCATCTTTTTTAAATGTAACTAAATGCTTTTTGCTATTAAATATTTAACGTATTAAAAATAATTTTTTTAAGTAATAATAGATATTTACACTAATATTATCATCAAAGGACTTCATATCATTTTAAATTCTTGAGTATCGACACTTGACTGAAATTAAATAATAAATTCCTTGGAAGATACTATTCTACTTGAAAGAGTGGAGATGATTTTGTATTTTAAAATTCTATTTTCCTATATTTAGGTATATCTGCATTTTTTGGGCTTGGGCTTTTTTATTTTAATATTTCCTTTGCGTATATGGAATATAATAGTCTTAGCGGTCTCGTACTTGATACTTAATCTCTTGGCAGCCTTTGATATTGTTAATTCAGTATCATACATCTTTGATTTTAAAACCTTCCTTGAATACAAGCTATGCAAGCTATTCCTTGGAATTAGATGGCACTTTGACATAAGTTCTTTTATATTCCTAAAAGGCTCCTGGGACTAAATTATTTCGAGGCCTAAGCTCCTTCTTTTCTTATAACTTCTCTATTTCCGAACTATCATTATTTGAGAACTCATTTTGATTAGGACATATAAAAATATTCATTATAAATAATAATTTTGATCCAATCTACATTTTTTGAATATAAGGAGTCATTTTAATGCGTCATAATTAATGAGATAAAAGTAAATTATATAAAAAATATGTAAGGAATTACACAATATTAATAATGTATAACATTGTAATACATAATTAAATTCTAAATTTAAATTCTGAGCTAATTAAAAGTAATTTTATCCATTTTAGAGTAAAATACAAGTTGCTGAATAAATTATCACTTAATTCATGAACACTCCAACATTAATTATTAAAAACATTCAAAATGTTTATAGTCGTAGTGCGTTTAGGATTTGTAAAGGAAATATGCCAAATATCTGAGCAGCGATAAAAAAAATAAATTTTTAAATTCATATAAATTAAAATAATTCCACCTATTTGCCTAAAAACAATACATTCCAAATATAAGTACCTGCAACGCATAAAAATAAAGGGAATTCCAATAAAATTCATAATGACAAAGTAAGTTTATTAGTGAATTGCTGACATTTGTGCTTAACTAGTTGTAAGACATTTAAACATTGCGATGGTTGATTGGAATAAGAAGCTTTAAAAAACTTAAATTTCTATTTTTAATGAAGAGATTATATTTCAAAATTTTTGTAATTTATTATATTAATTAATTAATTTAAAAACAGTTTTTATTATTAATTAAGTGATATAGATTTATTGTGAATAGTTGGTATTTGTAAATTTAATGATTTGATAATTTTAAAATATAATCATTTTTTCTTTGAATTAATTTATTATTTTGAAGGAGATAAGTCGTCTGTTTGGAAGGGGAGTTCAGATTGAGGAGAGAGGATAGAATCATAATCGAATATTAAAGTGGGCAAGCCGATCACGAAAGTTACATAATTGAGAATAGAAATATAAAATTAATAATAATATAAATCAATTTAGTTTAAAGAATCAAATAATTATGGACATGGATTTGCTCAGTTTTACGTGTATTAGACCTCATACTTTTTTTTCTAAAACTTATTATTTGAAAGTGATGGATGATGAAGTTTTAATATCAGCTGTAACCTTATGATTCTAATATTCAGTTTAGCAATTATTAGAACCCGAAATACCGCATAGAACTTAAATTAACAACATAAATTTTATGGAAAATGGGAAAGCAATCATTAAAAGCATTTGGAATAGTTTACCAGAATAAAATTAAATATTTTGAAGCATCTCAAATGCATCTTGAATCTTTGAAAAATACTATTGGTGGTAGGGTGATTTACAGAAACATGGCTTCATTTTATGAACCAGTTAAATTGATAGGAGAAGGATTGTCAGCCAAAGTAAAATAATTTATTAAATTAGGTATTTTAAAGCATTGATAAGAAAAGTAAAAATGCAGTAGCTGTAAAAATGATAAAACAGGAGTTTGGAAGGGAAGACCAAGCATTGGTATATAAATAAATTTAATTTCCTTTTAAGGACATTGTCAAAACGGAAGTGTCAATCTTAAAGTAGTTAAACCATCAGAACATAATAAAGGTACTCGAAGTCTATGAGAACGATTAGACATTTTGGATAGTCCAAGAATTTGTAGCAGGGACTCCACTGAGTGAGACCCTGAAACAAAAGCTTCCTAGCGATCAGATTAAAACCATAATGATTGTATAATTAGATAATAAAGTGATAGGGTCTCTTGAACACAATAAGTTACTTACAATCTCAAAAAATAGTCCATAGAGACATCAAGCCAGAGAATATCATAATATAGAAAGACAATTCTATAAAAGTGATAGATTTTGGATTCGCAGCAAATCTGAAGTTCGGGTCAGTCAGTAGTGTTTGTGGAACTCCAGGATATTATGCACCTGAGGTGTTGAGACAGAAAGAATCCAGCTACAATTCAGACATGTTTAGTGTAGGGGTTGTTCTATTTAATTTGTAAGGAATTCCTAAAAAATTATTAGAATAACAAATCAACCGATGCTTAAATCTAAGATGTACAATGCATAACAATATGTGCCAGATGAAGAGGCAGCGGATCTTCTCAAGAGGATGTTGGAAGTGGATCCGACCAAGAGAATTACGGCCACACAAGCCTTGGAACATCCTTATTTCAAGGACAAGATGGAGAAAACTAGTTATGAGAAGTAGGATAGTCATTACCCTTCAGAAAATAAAATTATATAATAATAATAGTAGTTAAATAATCAATAATATCAGCAGAAGAAAAGCAATAAGAGCCTGGATGCTAAAACTACGAATGTTATTGACTAATGAATTTATAAATTATCATTTCTACTATTTCTTTGCAGTATTTTATTGTCATTTAATAATTTTCAGTTTAAATAAATTCTCTTTAATTTATTTATTGAACTTATGGATATTCTTATTTATTCCTCATCTCTACACAATGCTTAACAATCTAATCAATCCATAAGAATCTAAACAATAAGAACTGACTAAAGATCGAATAGTTAACATTTCAGAAATATTAATGTGATCATCAAAGAATTGAATAAAACTCACACCAGAAGGAAAAGCTGCTATTGCACCGAATGCGGATGCTTGGGAAGGTTCTAATTCGAGAATATGAACACAAGATAGCAATTTAAAAACTAGAAAAATAGAGAGGTTGGCAATACAAAAAGTGCCTTAACACTAACGCTACCAAGTATATAGTTCCTCCTATATCTAAAGAATAAGAGATCTTCTTTTAAAGAAAGCGAACAGTTAGAAAAACAGATAAAAAAACAACGATTATCGATAGCAGCACTACTGGTGATAAAATGGATGAGCAGAAGACATAATATTTCAATTTCAATACGCAGTCGAGATCTTCTCTCCTCTCTAATATTCTTGGAAAAAGAGACTTACAGATTAAACAAATTAATAAAATCAGTAGACCATAAGGTTTAATACGATTGGAGCAAAAAATGAGATGTCTCATTCCTATCACCTAGAAACATATTCCACTGCCCTTCCCAGTCTAATGTTGTTGCAGTCGAATCAAAACTGAAAATCAAAGTTATCACCATCAACCTTTGAGTCCATCCAATAGAACAAGCAGTAAATCTAATTATAAGAATTCGCCTTATTACTATACTTATCGATAAATATTAACCCCAAAAGTTAAATATAGAAATGAGCAGAAAAACATGAAATCAACAATTCAATAATGATTAAATTTTGATCAAATTTTAATTTTATTTTATTTAAATTAGATTCTTTTAAATTCAGACAAGATATTCAAGTATCATAATTAATGTTTAAGAAATCCATTAATTTATAAATGGAATCTTGCAATTAAAACTTGATCAATCCATAATCTGGAATCAAGAAAATGCATTAAACACAAATATATATAGTAAATGTATCAACAACAGGAGTAATATTTATTATCAAAAATATTGCACTATTCTTTGATTTGATCCTTTGGCGGTGGTATCCAATGAGATTGAAGGCCTTTATGAAAAAATGTTATTTTGATATTTTCTATGAATCCAAAATTATAAGGATGATAATATCTAGGATAAAAATTCAGGTATGAAATCTTATCTCTCTTTGTGTGTTCCCAAGTAGTTTTACCAGTCAATATCAACATGGTGTGATATAAAAGCAAAGCCCCTGTGAAAATTCCAAATCCGAAGGATGTTGCTGCAGTTAACAATATAATAAAGTATTAATATTCGTATTCATCGTGTCCGAATTCTTCATCATAAGTTGAATAGTAAGGAAATTGCTTCTTAAACTAACATAATCCATCAAAACAGAGCAAACATTGAAAGAACAAGAACAACCAATACATTCGATGATTCAATTCACCCACACATCCCCCAATCCAAAAACAATGATGATCGTATTTAGGTATGCATTTCTAGCACTTAGAACAATGCTTTGTTCTGTAAGATTGAATGATTTTACACTCCTAACATTCATTTCTATCAGGTGTTTAAGATTCAAATTATTCATAATCTCCCCTCAAACTAGAAAATGACAATTAAGATAATTCGTGATCCTCCTATTCTACCACTGGCTCTCCTGCTGAATCACTACACTGAAGATAAAAATATCCAGCCGCGATTGTCTCTATCAACAACCGAATTCCAATAAAGAGTGTCAATTCGTTTTCAAATATTGTGAGTGTGAGCATCCCAATCACCTCTGCCGAGAACAGAAACCTTTTGCAAGCATTCCCTAAATTATACACTTATGTTGGCACTGCCATATATTTAATTATTTAATAATGGCATAAGAACCTAATCCATTTAGTAATAGTATACAAATATCATCAAGAACATGTGACATTCATGGACACTAACTGTGCAGCCAAAGCAGCAATGGTCACTGTAGCTGGAGGTGCAATGGGTTTTTTGATGGCTTTGTTCATGAATGCCGTAGAAATGAGAGACATGGATTATGGTAGAACCAAGTAATCAACTCGATATGTTTTGAGAGTAATATCATCATTCAATACTAGAGGGATATAAACAAAATGTTTGGAATGGCAAAAGGATTCGCTATTTTTGGTGCTTTTTATTCAATATTTGAATGTCAATTAGAAAAATTAAGAATTCGAGATGATGCAACTAATTCATTTCTTTCTTGCATGTTTTCATCTATGGTACTAGCTGCTGAATCAGTCGGATGGAAGGGTTTAATGATGTCAGGATTAGGTGGAGGTATGTTTGGAGGGGTTATGTATTATGTTTAGATTAAGTTTATGAATCACTGATATATTTTATTATTAAAATGAAAAAATAATTTCAATTCTAAAAGAAAAATAAAGAATGGCAATAGGAATTTTAGGATGTAGATGATTAAGCAGTACTAGAGAAAATTTAATTGCCTCCCTCTGAAGATGAAGAATAGCCAGTTGAATAATAATAATAACAAAATCAGTAAAAGAGTTAGGAAGATGGAGATGAGATTGAAATAGTGGAAGAAAAGGAGGAGGTTGTTGAACAATCAAATCAGAAATAAAAAAAAATAGAATGGCTAGACTCCGATATTGAAGGAGTAGATGAAATCGATGATGAAGAAGAATTGATAGAAGATGCTGATGAAGTTGATCATGATCAGAAAACCATTTTTGTTTAAGGACTTCCCTTAAAAATAAGTGATAAAGAGATCATTGATTTCTTTTCGTAATACGGAACAATTGTGTCGATAGAAATTCCTCGAAATGAAGGATCTTAATTTACTAAGAGAAGAGCATTCGTTGAATATAACACTGTCAGTGAAGCATAGAGTGTGGCCATGCTTGATTTAGAATTGAAGGGATGCCAACTTAAAATCAGAATTGGGATTTAACAGAATGAGTTAAATAATAATAATAAATAAAAAAATAGGAGTAGAAGTAGAAGTTAATCGAAATGAAATAAACCGAATGATTAATTTATACAATTTATATATTTCTTTTAATTAATAGTGTATCATATAAATTTTAATTAAATATGGATTTCTTAGGAATCAAAAACAATAAGTTCGTTAAGAATAAAGAACTTAATAAACAATATGAGGAAATGCTCATGGTGGAAGATCACATTTTGTAATCAGATAATGAAACAAATATAATTGTTCCAGAATCTCCAGATTTTAAATTCATATAAACAATAAAAAGGAGGAGAATTAGATGATGACTAGGAGAGCAAGTTTGAGTTCATTTTTATATTATCTTGTACTAACAATCTTTTATATATATAAAATTTGTTTTTTTACATTCAGACAAGGCCAAACTCGTCGTTTAGTAATTTGATGAAATAACTGCTTATAAGCCAAACTTTGGTACTAGTGTCCATATGATAAAAATATATATAAGAGTTCATTATATTAGTTTAAATTGAGTCTATTTGAAATTCTCATGTTTTCAGAACTCTTCTAGGGGAATAATCAAAAAATTTTAAGTTGAATATTCAAAAATAAGTAGTTATTAAAATATAAGAATATAGTCAGTTGAATTAAAAAAAATATCATTTTATTATTATGGAGATTAGTCTTCACATATCTTTATAATATTATATTTATTGATCATTCATAAATATTAGTGGTTTTCTCTTAAAACACTCTTGTAGAATCTGTCAAAGTTTTATCCATCCTTTGTTTTTGAAAAAGCATAATCCTCCAATAACATCATCAGTAAACTCTCCTATCTCATATTACATTTGCAAATTTGAGGATGCAAAGGAGGTGGTTTAATTAACCAATCAGGCGACTCAATTTCCATGTTGAAAAGACAAGACTCTAAATAATCTAAAAATAATTCTTCGCCGTCTCTAATCTCAGTGACGCTTATGAATCCTAGGCCTCTAATGTGATTTTTGTAATGTTGATCAAGAGAAGACTTTGTTTATAAAAAATCTTGGGTGGTTGAAAAATATTGAGTCGGCCAAAATTTCATTAACTCTTCAGGAAAGAAGGTTTTAGGAACAAATATATCGATCAAACTTACATTAGTTGATTTATTCCTTGGAGTATGGTTGATCTTATGACCTAGAGCATAAGGGTTTATGTCCTCTCCGTTTACTAATTCATAACCCCCCTTTGATTTATTTCTATAAGGCCTGTTAGATCGAGCAGCTAATTCTTTTATATCTGATATTTTTTAATCGTATTCATCAAAACCATAGCCTGGCACGTAAGGATAGTAAATTCTGGATGTAAAATCGAAGATTGGTCCATCAAATCTGAAGAAATGCATGTCTGGGGGAGTCTTCTCACAATATGATTAATAGTTGTCATAGATCACGCCTGGTACGAATCCTAATAGGGTGCCTGCAGGAACACTTAAAATAAAATAAGTAACAGCCTTTTATTTGCAGGTAATGTCTCCAAGAATACGCCTTCCCCTGCATCGGAATGATCAATAGTACTCTCTCTTAGATTGAGTTTGAATCCCAAATTTTGAGTCACTCTTTGAGTCTTTGGCTTATCCCAAATGGTCACACTGTCAGAAGAGTGCAACTTCAAAGACAGATCTTAAACAGGGAACATATTTGGATCTAAGAGTGCTGTAATGCGATTGACTGCTTCTATTTGTGGATACTGAATCAAGCAATCAGAACGGGTGGATCTGTGCAGATTGGCGAGTAGGGTAAAGATTTGTGGTAATAAAGACATTTTACTAATATCCCAATGTTCGATGGGATCCAATTGATGGAGAGCCTCGAAATCTAATTCTTGAGTGCGCAATTTGGCTAGTGCAGCATATCGGAAGGCTAGCTCTTCGCTTTTGAGGTTGGTGTACTCTTTAATTAGGATTTTAGATAAGATGGTTGGATTTCGATATAAATGTCTATACATAAATAATTCATAATTTCTCATTTTGTAACAAGTACTTAATTGGTTAGCCTTCCTCTGAAATCAAGAATTTGCAGAAGTCCTATTTGATTTGTCTTCCATTAGCCAACTTCTCATCATATAATTCAGGGGTTTGTCTCTTGAGAAATTTGTATAATGGATGGGTATATTACCCATTCAATTCCACTTTCTAATAGACTTTGAATCCTTGTAATTTATCAGCAATCTGCTAATAAGTGAATGTGTGATCGCATTTAGGAAAGAGGAGTACTTGATACGGTAGAGATTTCAAATAATTCAATTGATCATTCAATTCAGGAGAATCGATTGCAACATTAACTATGACTACTTTTTGACCCTTATATTGAGAGAGTGATTCTTCGGACTTATTAATATCGATGACATTGATTTCGTGTATCGATTTAAATGAAGTTTCAACAGGAGAATCCAAAAACCATAACTTTCGTATTCCCGAATTTCCCATAATTAATTTATTAATTTTTATATTTTCCCGTTATATATAAATATATATATATATATTAATTCGTTAAAGATGGACGACAAACTCTAAGAATTGTTCCAAAAAACGTTGATGGAAAATTCAAATGTGAACATCTAGAAGATTGTATAAGGATAGGCAAGAGTGATACAATAGAATGCTCAACCGCTGGGTTAAAAGAATGACGCCATTTCAATAAAAGATGTTTAGAAGAAGTTGGAGGCCATTGAAAAGAATTTAATGATCTAGGATTCAGCCAGGAAAAGAAGGACTTCTCGTTTTCATTCGAAAAGAAGTAGCATTAAAATCAATACTTAAAATGGATCAAATTCTCCTTCTCCATATTAATTGGATATTGAAGATGCAAAGGATTATGAGGCTGATATTTTAAGAAAAGAGAATCAGCGATTAAAAGTATGTCTAAGGTATTCTAAATAGGAACGTTTAGAGTAGCTGAGATCATAGAGTGGCGATGATAACTCAGATGATTTGAATAGAGAAAGGGAGAATCTCTAGAAAATGAAATTGGAATATCAAAGTAAGGATGAGGAATTCAAAATTCTGCATAATAAATTAGATCTCTTAGAAATTGATTTAAATAAAAAACATTCACAATTATTATTACAATCTAAAAAATTGGAAGTTTAATAATAGACTCTGCAAAAGAATGTATAATATAGTAGATTAATAATAAATAGGAAGAATAAATTAAAGAAAAGAGAGATTGCATTGATGCATTACAATAACAAATCAATTTAAATATATCATAAGTGATTTCTCTCAATAAGTTTTATATATATTTGATATTTGTAGAAGCGAATTAAAACAAAAATTACCTTAAAAACTTGGAGTCTAATTAGATGTTGTTGAATAGCTTATATTATCCACTTTTAAGGAAAGATAAGTAGCATAATAAGAATACCTATGTTTGAGATAACTGAAGAATGTGATTAAAGACCAATAAAAAGAATATTTAAAGAAGATCTAAATCTGAATAACTTATCAATCATCATGATCCACATGAACTTATTAAATACTTTTAAAGTACTAAACAAAATTAATTGGAGAGAACTTTTATTCTTCCCTTTTAACTTATTTTAGTTATTATCTTAACGTTTGTTTTTTCCCACCAATTGTGTTTCCCAAGAGGTTTGTTATTTAACTGGACAGATGCGGTAATTCAACTCTGGGATCATAAGGTGGTTCATCTCCATCAGTAAACGAGTCCTCTAATTTCTACTTCAAAGATTTGAAGTCGTTGATCATACACTTATCTACTCCTCGTATATCTGTGTCATTGGGAGGCAATGCTTGTTTCATATCGTTTCCAATAACCAAGTAAACATACAATAGAAATCCATCTAATTTAGATGTTAGTTCTTTAGCTCTTCTATCATCTATATCAATAGGTTTATCTCCCCTTATGATTGATAACTTCTCTGCAAGTCTGCCTACACTTTCAATAAATTCATGAAAATTCATCTGGTAGTGTTTGCTAGAATAGAGTTCATCCTTTTGAGTTATCATTGATTGTAAATAAATTAGATAGCATTCTCTTTCACTCAAGTCATCACAAATCAGCTTTGATTGCACAATCCAATCCTTAAAATCCTACACAGAAATATAATCATATTTGCACACTTATTTATCCTTCTTACTCAATTTGCATATATATTTAAAAAGAGATTTCAACATAGCCAATCGGTCATTCAGTATGATGTCGCATTTTTAATTCCATAGCCTACTCTTTCTCCACATTTAAGCCTAATCGAACTTTGCAAAGTAATCTTAGGCTTATTTAGTAACTAGGGTTATAGCCTCGGTCATGGTAGTACAAATTCCTTGTCTGATATACTTATCATTACACATCCTTATCATTATTTCCAACAATTAGCAACGTACCAATCCCTTGTCAAATGCTTGTGGAAATGGAACATCCTTAGCTGCAGTCGTTGAGGTAAAACTAATATCAATATCATTAGTCTTGTAACCATCCATCAATGAAGCCTAGACTAAAAAGTCGATATAGTCTTAAATCATTATGCATGGGATTGGAGCGGCTAATGAACCAGAGGCGTGATATTTGTATATGTGAAACAGTTGACGGTAAAGAATCTTTAAATTCTCTTTGATTTCCTATAGTTCTGTATCTTTTACTAACCGAGTAACTTTCGAATTCTGGAAATCAAATTCAAAGCATTCATCAATTAATTAAGGTGTATCTGGTTAAAAATGTTTAAATATTGAACTCTCAACTGACCATCTGTGTTTTTTTATATTCAAATAAGGAGAGAAATCAAATTTAGCCATTGGTTCTCTAGGCTTACACTGTACCATCGGCATATATTTATCAAACAATTGTTGTTTATTGGTCGTTCTTAAAACATTAACTTAATCCATTATATTGCCATCAACCAGGATCTCATCATTGTACAAAAATGGGATTGATTAGATTTGCATGCTCTTAATATTTTAATCCATGGCTGGTTGTTGCACTCCAAGTATTGGATTGGTAAAGAAGTAATGTATTTCTTTATTTGGAGGACACATTTTAATAAAAAAGAACTCATTATTAAGAAATGTCATTAATAAAGGTCGATAATCTTCAAAATCAAAATGAATAAAGATAGGTTCATTGTATAAACTACCAGATTTATGGGCTGTCCATTCAAACTTAATTTCTTACCATCCTTCACATATCCAACAAGTATCCAGCTTATTTATTTCATTCACCTTCTAAACATTCAATTTAGTCGATCTGATTTTTCTGGATCTACTAAAAGGCATCACCAAAGACTCCTCTCTCCTTATCTGAGTTTATTCGACTTTAGCCTCTTCCAGCAATTTGAAATATTGGGGTTATTTGTAGAGTTGAGTCAATTTATCCTTTAATTAGGAATGGTAAACGATTTTGTTAATCAAAAATCCATTGGGATTGACACATAATTCAGCTTAATTGCCTTCAAAATGAAAACCATAAATAGTTTCATTCTTTTGAAGTGCATCCGCTATGATTTATGCTTGTGGGTACGTGAATTTGTTAAAAGAGAGATCTACATGCAATAATTCATTATAAGGTCTAGATACAGCCTTGTTAATGGATTAAGCACATTCAAGAGATGCAATATTGTTATGAGACAAGTCCAATATTTTCACACTGGTATTTTTATACATGGCTTTCCAGATGGTTGTACCAGCACTTGCATTTAGATAGTTGTAACCAAGATACAATTCTAAAAGACGTTGAGTCTATTTCAAGAGATTCGAAATTGATGTACTTGAACATTCTGTGATTTAATTATTATTAAGATTTAGTGATTGTAACGTATTATTATTGAGAAGGTGCTTCATAATTATTTGTGATCCGAGATCACGAATGTTGTTGCATTCAAGGTTCAACTTGTAAATTTGGTTTTTCCCCACGAATGACATTAAAATTTCCATGTGCATATAATTTAATTTGCAATTTTATAATTCCAAATCTTTCAATGTAATTGGAAATGTAAGGAGGATATCTCTCAACTATTTTGGAGTGAATTGATTATGATTCAATTACATCGCTTGAATTTACCTGCTTTATTAAGTAAGCATGGCATTGGAGAATGCATTCCCATCTTCACTATTTTTTATTGATCTGCTAGCATTTGCAGTCACTAAAGATCGAGTATTTTGAATCAAACCAAAGGTCTTGGGGACTCTTTCAGGTTAAGAGAAGTTTAGACTTAAGTAGAGATTGTGTGGTTGCTATTTATATAATTTAGAATAATCTTCGAATTTCTAGGAGTATCGAACTGTCTTTAAGAAATCTTGAGTACTGATAACAGATAATTGCTTGCTTAAGTTGATTAATGAAAACATACTTGCCTAGTTTCATCTTATAAAAGTAGTTTGTTCTATCATTTGTGGGACTTACCATACTTGGGCTAGTCTTCATCTTTAATGTTAATGGGGATTTGATTTCAGTTTTAGTTATATCTTCGTTGTTGATTTATTAAATGGCATTGTGCTCCTTCTCTAAAAAACCTTACCAATCGTTAATTTCCATTTTTAACAATTAGTCTTGGGCCTCAAAACTCTCATTCTTTTCTTAGACACATTGGAATCTCTTCTAAAAGAGTTATTTCTTATTTTTCTACTAAGCATTTCGATCATTAGTTAAATCAGTATACAATTCTGAAACGTCACTCTTTTGCAAGAATACTAGTCTACGATATGCAGAGGAACTCGAAGTACCCAAGGTTGTTAGTTCAGAATAATCATCCTTCATGTTATTATTATATATAAATAAATATATATATAATCAAAAGTCACGCTTATTCCATCTCATTCTGTAACATTTCCTCCTCTCTTTGCTTAAAGTACTACACAACATTAGTCAATAAGAAATTCGATTTCAATTGCTTCTGCTGTTGCATCTACTTTATAACAGAGAAGAAAGACAAGGCCTTCTTCAATTTGGACCCAGTTTAAATTGTCTGCACTGGGACTTGCTTCAATTGTTCCTCCAATGACGAAGCCTCCACTGCTGGATTATAAGGTTTATCCTCTTCCTCACTCCCCATCTCCTCTATCTATTATTATAAGGTCTTTTGCTTTCTGGTCATACACTTATCAAAATCAGTAAAATCTTCAGCCTCCTTCAATTACTGTTTGATAGCGTCTCCAGCCCTCAAGTAGATGAGGAGCAAAAAGGCATCGATCTTCTTGTGGAGTGGTTCTTGTCTCCTGTCATCTATACTCAAGATGTCCTTAGTTCTGATTAATGATAGTTTCTCAGCACATCTACACAAGGCCTCTATAAACTCATAGAATTCCATTTAAAAATGTCTCAAACTATATAGCTCATCTACTTGGGTTTGCATCGATAACAAATATGCCAAATAGGCATCTCTTTCAACAAAGATGTCACAATACAAATCGCATCTGAGCATCAGATCTCTGAAATCCTTAAATTGAATCCAAGTGTGTTTATAAAATTTCTACTTAGGATTCAACTTGGATGTATATTTAAATAATAATTTCAGCATGGGCAATCGATCCTCTAAATTATTAATCATGCTTTGTTACTTATTAACATATCGCTCTGCTCATTCCACAATCTCATATCTCTCCAATCCTGAGCTCGATCAATCTCTTGCAATCTGGCCTTGACTAAATCATCTTCAAATAACTTCAGGACGCTCAATTTCATTGATTTACATATTCCAGTTCGAGTATACTTATCCAAAGCTATTCTTACGAGTACTTCCATAAATTGGTATCTTACTAATGCCTTCTCATAAACATTCGGATATTGAATATCCTTGACATTTGATGTAGATATGAAATTTAAATCAATGTCTCCAGGTCTGAATTTGTCAGTCAACACTGTAGTCTAACCAATAAAATCAAAAAACGCATTCGATGATATACAGGGAATCTAATCATATAAATCAACTATTTTACACTGGCTCCAATCAGAGTAGAAGCATAGAATTTAAAACTAGCAAAGATATATGGGTAATATTCCCTTAGGATTTCCTTAACCTCCATCAATTCCTAAGGATCACGGACTATCCTGTTAATTTTTGAAGTCTGAAAATCATATTCAAAGCATTCATCAATTAATTCATCATTATCAGGTTGGTAATTTTTGAATATTGAGATTTCATAACTCCAGAATGCTTGTTTTTTATTCATGTACTAAGTTAAATCGTATGTTCGTTCCTCCTCTCTGGGTTTACTGAATATCTTAGGAACATATTTATCAACTACAGTATGTTTTCCTTCAGTGAATACTTCATTCACAAAAGTCATTTTGTTACCTTCAATTAAGATATCTCCGTTATAAAGGAATTCTTGTAAACCTTGAGAGATGGGGTCATTTTAAGGAGTTTGCATAATCATTTAATTTTTTGCGGTTGTTTAGATTCCAAGAATTGGATTACTGAAGAAATACAGAATCCTTTGATTGGGTGGACACATTCTATATAAATGATATTCTCCTTGATGAGGGTTCATTAGAACAGGACGATAACCATCAAAGTTGACATGCAAAAAGATTGGATCATTGTTCATACCTCCAGATTTGCCTGGACTCCAAGTGAATTTGACTTCTTCCCATCCTTCACAGATCCAACAGGAATCTCTTTGTTTATCAAATTATTGATTCTATTTAACAGGTTTCATTCCCCAAATCCTTCTAAATCTATGAACCTAATGTATTTCTTCTTTTTTTTGGACAATCTTTTTCGGTTAAACAGGAGCATCATCATCCAATAATCGAAGTGAAGTTTATGGGTTTTTTCTGCATTCCTCTATTTTTTTCTGTCTAATTAATTCTTCTGCTTCTGTGTCTCTGAGATGACCAGTAGCATCAACAGCAAATTTGGGACAATTTCCTTCATAATGAAACCCATAAATATTTTGGTTAACATTCAGCGCCTTCATTATTTCAATAGAGGAGGGTTCATCGAATCCATTATGTGACACATCTATGTGCATCAATTCAGGATATGGTTTAGCAATGACTTTGGCCATTTATTGAGCACACTCAAATGAAGCTGTGCGATTGTATGATATATCAAACACTTTTACACTTGAATTCTTGTAAAGAGCTTTCCAAATGTTAACGCCTCCTTTACTATTAATGGAATTGAAGTGTAAATATAATTCAAAAAGTACATTTGATTTCTTCAAATAGTTGGATAGATCATTGGTACAATTGTCTAAATTGGAATAATCGTAAAATTACCTGTCAGATTGTTGCGACTCAGATTTAATAAGGTCAGGTAATCATTGTCTTGCAAAGCCACAAAGAGATAGTTGGCCCCTAAGTCTCCAATCTTATTGTTTTCCAATGAGAGTTTCTTCACTCTTGATTTCTGCATGTACTTGGCCAAGGTTTCACAGGCTTTGGAATCCAATCCATTATTATTGAGATCCAGATCTTGGATTTGTTGAGGGAAGTTGTCGACCAAACTCTTGATTTTTGGTGAGGTTAATTGATTGTGACTGAGTTTCAATTGAGTGATCTATTTGCATTGAGGAGACTAGAGAGCTTCTGTGAATACCCTGATTTTAGACTCATTCCTCAACATTCCCTGGGATTCAGCAGTTTGGATTGTGTAATTGGAATTAATTAAGCCAAGACCAGATTGAAAGATATTGTAGACTGAGGCTCAATATAAAATTAATACCTTGTGAGCTCTTATTTAATTGCAAATAGATGTTGGGTTGTTGTTTATAGAATTAAGCATATTCTTCTAGTTTCTTGAAATTTTTGGCAGTGCTTCTGAAGTCCTTTTGATTTATCTTCTGTAGGTTTTTACTATTCATGTAGGATAAAAGTAACTTACTTCCCCAATCTATAATTTTTTAGAAACTTTCCTCGATCTGATAAATCATCATAGGGTAGATCCTGACGATCCTCATAGAGATAAGGTTATTGTCTCTTGAGATCTTCAAGTTTTGTAGGAGCTATTACCGTAGCACCTCTTCTCTATGGTCTTTGAGTTTAATTTGGTTAATGATGTTTACGATTAAATGGACGCACAGGACTAATCTCCTCCTTGATGGCGAGTCTTTGTGATAAAACTTGGGCTTCCTCGTTTAGTTGATCGATGAGTTTCTGATCTCCTTGATAGAGATCCTGCATTGTCTCCATCCTCAGGTTCTGTTGCATCTCCTTCAGTTCTTCGGTGTCATTGATGCGAGCAGTATGCATTTGCATCCTCTATCGTATAGGTATCTCTGTAATACGAGTACATGAATTCATTTTGGTGGATGGCATTCGCATTTTCACAATGTCGAGTTGCGATTTAACGATGGGAGACTTCTGATTAAGGCTGGTCCACGTGCTTCGTTAACTCGATTGCCTCGCTAGATAAGGGCTAAGTCGTAGTACCGATCTTCTATGTTTCTGGGACCTTGTTTTACGATCCCTATTATTCTTCCTGTTCCTATTGCTTGCGAACTTCACGCAATTTCTCCAATAATTTGGCCGGAGTGTTATAGATCTTGAGTTTCTCAAACAACATAATTTTATTAATGAAGTAAATTGGCCATTATACATACGATGAAATAAATTGTCTCGGATAAGGAGCATATGGCAAGGTCTATGAAGGATTAAACACTCTCAACAACGAAACAGTTGCCATCAAGAAGTTGGACTTGATACTCTTCGAAAAGGATAAGTACTTGCGTAAACAAATAGGTAAATCATCTATATAAAATCATCCAAGTTTAGGAGATAGAAATCATGAGCAAACTCAATCACAAGAACATAGTCAAATTTGTTGAGCTCTTGGCCACCAAGAAGTCCTTATTCATTGTGACTGAAATGTGTCGTAATGGAGATCTTAAATCATTGATTGCCAGCAAAAATATTAGTGAGTAACAAGTACGCTCATCAATCTATGACCTAGGCCATCGACATTATGCTCTAAATACTCGAAGGCTTCAAAGAATTGATTAAGAGTGGTGTCATTCATCGAGATATGAAACCAGCCAATGTTCTCAATGACATGGGTACTGTCAAAATTGCAGATTTCGGATTTGCCAAATACGTTGAGAATTACTCCTCACAATTGCTTAAGTCCTGTGTTGGAAGTCCCCTCTACATGGCTCCATAAGTCTTGGAAAGACATCATTACAGCACTAAATGTGATATCTGGTCACTCGGCGTCATCTTTTATGAAATGTTACACTTTGATGTACCATGGAAGGGCAGGGATGAAGATGACCTCCTACACAACATCAAAACTTAACCCTTATAATTCAAAAACGATCTCAGCTCTTTTTCAAAGCAATTTCTAACCATCGTAAATGTTTCTATTTATCTAAGACTCTTGTCATTGAAGAGGAGAATCGAGCTTCATGGAATCAAATTTTTGATCTCTCCAATACTTCTGAATTACAAAAGTCTGTTTCTGCTGAAGATATCAATGAGGAGAGCATATAAAAATTACCTACTTGGATTCAAAGACCTAGCATTTCATAACGATAAGACAAAAAAGTCGACGAATAGAAGTACCAATAGATTGAGGAATTACAATCACTAAGAAAACAGATAGCTTATTAGCACTTCATTATGACAGAGTGCTATACAGAACAGATTAATAATGAGAATAACGGGGAATTACAATAGGAGAGTATCAAATAATTGTTGAATTATATCAATGAAAATGTTGTTAAAGAATCATAAGAATTGATCTAAGTAAGTTACATGATTACAATAGGCTAGCATTGATCTGTATTAGAAATTGTAATAAAAAAACTTGCTTTGGAAAATGCAGGAACAATTAAATGCAGAGCATAATTATTATATGTAGATGTAGGTTGATGCTAAGAAATTGTTTGCTCTAAACTAATATTAAGGGAAACCTGATGATAAATAAATTATTGAAGCAAAAAATTAATTGTAAAAATGCAAAAATTCAAATGTAAACAATTCATTATTGATAACATAGATAGGCTGCTTCAATGTTGTTAGATTTGATAAATAATTCAAATTGGAAAAAATGATTCTTATTTTAAAATAGAAAATCAAAATTACAAAATTATCCTACATTTATTTTCTACTAACTATTATACTATTATATTAATATCCTCTTTTCTTTAGGGAATATCAAAAAATATATATATATTTTGACTTTATAAGATACTAAATATCAATTTAATAAATTATAATGCCATGAAAAATTTAATAATTTTCATATTCCAAGACTATCACCTTAAGAATATATATTGTCCATGTGTGTTATCGATAATTAAGAAAATGAAGAGAGAGAATAAGAAACAACTTCAAGGATAGAATTCGAATGACTGCAAAAGAGAGCATTATTAAGATTGAAGGAATATATTATTTTCTACCGAAATCTAACTGCTTAATGAACGATTAATCTGCTCATAACCATTTAGAAACAAGAAAAAGTCAAAGTAAATTAATAAAATTGTGGATTAGGACTGTGAATATATTAAATATAATGAATAATATTATCGATTTTATAAAAAAAAATGGGAATCCATTTGAAACTCTTGAACTCGACATGACAGCAGATATAAAGGAGATAAAATCATAATACAAAGAATTGGCTAGGAAATATCATCCTGATAAAAATTTAAATACTAAGGAGATATTCATAAAGATTTAAAAAGCATATGAGTTCATTGTGAATAATTTGACAGACATCCATAAATATGTTGAACATTAGAAATTCAGACAACAAGAGCATAGCAAAATGAGCAACGAATAGAAATAATATGCAGAGGATTTAAAGAGAAGAGAATAATTTGCTGAGAAATAGAGGTAATAGGATGAAGTAGTAAAGCAAATGAAAGTGAATGAAGAAGTATTAATGTCTTATATTTAAGATAGCTAGGATGGAAGAATAGAGAAAATTTGAAGAGAATGAGAAGAAATAGAAATAGGAGAAATTAATTTAATTTGAGTTGCAAAATCAAGATCTGTATAAGAGATTAAATACAATTAAGATCAAGTGGGCAAAGGATTAGTTATATACTTCTGATTTGTTAAGTCTATTGTTTAAAAACTATGGAGCTATTCAGGAAATTAAAATTTAGGATAATAAGAGAAAAGCAACGATCACTTTCCATACAACTGAAGCAGCTGTAAATAAATAAATATATTCTAGAGTAACGCAGTGTTACAATCTAATGATGGATTTCTGAAGGTTAAGCACTTTATGAAAGAGGAAAAGAGGTAGTAAGTTCAAAAGCAATTGCAAACAGAGAAGGAGAGAATCAATAGGAATGATCAAAATGTCTATAATCTCAGTACTGATACTTTGAATAGAATTTCGCATTTCTACAATAAGGATTCCAAGATAAAGGAGGGATTGGACGAACTTAAAAGAGAACAGGAGAGATTAAAATTAATAAATTAAATCTATGAAGAGGAATTAAATAAATGAGTGTGAATGTGTATTAAGATTAATGTAATTTTATCTATTTTTTGATTTCAAAGAGAGGGTTCGAATGAAATAACTTAGTTGGGTTGAATTAATATTGATAAATTTTTAAGGTTATTTTTATATAATAATTAAAAAACGAATTACAATTATGGATTAGTAAAGATTTTAGATATCTTATCCCTAATTGTAAAGTATGTTTGACACAGGCAACTTGTAATCTGGTCAATCGACTGAAATATTAGATCAAATAGGGTAAGTTGTAATGTAAATAGAAGGGGTGTTGAATAAATATTCAGAAGTTTGGAAAGTGATCCAAAAAGTGGAATTTAAGATGTGAGTGATAGAGTAGAGCAATTTGGTAGTAATAAGTTGGATCCACCTGCCTTATCTCCCTTTTATATGTGTATGTACAAATAGAGCAAGGATTTCTGTATTCGAATCTTAGCACTTGCAACAGTAATAATGTTTCTGATGGCTTTATTCTCTGAAGAACCATTCGAATAGATAGTGTAAGCATTTTCAATTCTTATTGCAATTTGTGCAGTGGTTATCATTGGTGCAATGACCGACTATAGAAAGGAAAAATAATTTAGACAATTGTATTTGGAATAGGAAGAACAATAGAAGAAACTATTTTAAGTGGTTCGAAACGGAGTGATCTAATAATTGAATCATCTTGACCTTGTTGTAGGAGACATCATGACAATAAAACCAGGAGATAACGTGACTGTAGATGGAATACTCATTGATGGAACTGAAACTGTAGAAGTAGATGAAAGTATGATAACTGGTTTAACTGATTCATTATCCAAATAACCTATATCAAGAGGCAAGAATTGTTTTATAAGAGGAGGTAGCAATATTTTTGAAGGAACATCAAAAGTGATAGTTTTAGCTGTGGGTAAATTTACATACTCAAACAGAATGAAGCATGATAATTAAATTAAGGAAGAGGGGGAAGAGGAATTGATTCATGATGAACGATCTCCACTTGCAAAAGCATTAGAAACGTTGGCTAAATTCTTAGTCTTCATTGGTTGCATGAGTGCTTTGGCTATGTTTATTATTTTAGAATTGTATATGGTTAGAGAACTATAAGAATTACAAGAGAAAATCTTCTCCTAATTTACTTTAAAGAAGGTCTTATCAGATTTTATTGATGCTTTCCTTATCATAGTACTCTCTATTCCAGAAGGATTGCCATTAATTGTGACATTATCTTTGGCTTTTTCGATAGCTAAATTGAGATAGCAAGACATTGTGATAAGAAATTTGCATGTTTGTTAAGTTTTGGGTGGTATTGACACTATTTGCTTTGATAAAACTGGAACGTTAACCTATAATAATCTCAAGGTTAGTAATGTTCACATTGCAAGTGAGGAAAGGTTCCATAATCTGCAATCTAAGGATCCTATTTTTAGAATGTTAGCAGAGGCAGTATTATCTACAAATTCAGCCTTTTTATCAGAAGAAATTATCAACTAAATCAAATAGGGTGAACAAGAGGAGGGTCTATCTGAACATAGTGGAAAATCAAATAAGAAATCTTAAAAATCAAAGAGTTCCTCTTCAAAATCTATTAAATCCACAAGTGTTAAAGAGGGATCCATAAAAAGTGATTGGAGTGGTAATAGATTGGATGTTGCTCTAATTGATTATGTGGAATAGAAACTGAAAAGGGAATTCGTTTATGAATATTTAGAGGATCTAAAGAATCAAATTAGAAAAACAATTCCAATTAATAATTATGGATTCCATACTGAGGTTTTGTAGATAAGAGGTGACAAATACAGGATCATCTTGAAAGGCAAATCCAAAGAAATTATTGAAAAATGCAGTTAACTCAATATCTCAATTCCAGATAATAGAGATTTCGAGTTATATGAACCAGGACGATTTCTATTGTAAGATTGTTGCAATCAAGTGATGAACTAAGAGTTTTCAGAGTTAGAAAAGAAGGCTGTTTTAAATTACAATTCTTAATCGCTAAAAACAATATCATTTGCTTATCGAGATGTCTAAATAAACAATTTGATTGAATAAGATTGGAACCAATTAATCACTTAGAATAACTTTACTTACATTGGAACAATAGCTATGAGAGATGACATCAGACAGGAAGCCAAGAGATTAGATAGTGCTTTGAAAATGGGCAGTATGAGTGTGATGATATTGACTGGAGACACTAGAGTGAATGCAGTTAATGTAGCCAAACAATTAGGGTGGGTAAGTAGTGATCAAGCAGATCTTGAAATTTAAAGAATTAGTGAACATTTACCAAAGTCTTCTCAAATGGATTAACCTAATATCATCGAACCACCATTCATTAATGCTGATGAGTAATAAGCTATCAAGATTACATCAGCTATAATGGAATGTCCACAAGATGAAATTGCTCCACTCTTGAATAATAAGTTTGATCATTAATAAATTCCATCTTCAGCAGCATTAAAGACCATATTGATTTTGAATTTCTAAGAATATGTCATTAGAATCAGAAAGATCCTTAATGATTCCAAAATCTATTACACTCATTAAGAAGTTAATGAAAAAAACATTGTATCCAAAATTCCAGAGATTTTAGATGATGCCATTGCTAGCAAAGTATTATTTAATCTATAAATCTTAGGCAGTCTCAAATATGAACAAAGTACTATAAATCTTAGCCGATCTAAATTAACATTAGAAGCATCAATTTTTGGAGGTGTATTCCAATATCAATGAATCCACTATTGGATATGTTGGAGATGGAAATAATGATGCTATTGCTTTGTAAACTGCAGCTGTTGGTATTACATTAGGAAAAACTGCCACTAACATAGCTAGAGAATGTAGTGGAGTAATATTGATGGATGATAAATTAGATGGCATCGAACTATGTATGAAATATGGCAGAAACATCTTCTTAAATATTAAAAGATTCATCTATTTCTAATTGAGTTTCTTTTTGAATTCAATTGCCATCATGCTAACTGCTTCTATTGTTTTGAAATAATAACCATATACTGTCTTAGAAGTCATTTGGTTGAGCTTGTAATTTTAAGATATCATTTTTTAGAGTATAAGATATATTTTCAGCCATCGCCCTTAGTACAGAGATTCCTTAGGATGATATCTTAAATAGAACTAAGCCTGCTAAAAGAGGAGAAAATATCATAGACAAGTTTTTATTATAAATGACTTGCACATAAGCTGTATTCCAATATTTGGCTACTTTGATTGTTCTCTTTTTGACTCCATTAATTTTTGGCATTGAGTAATTATAATTGATATGCAAATAGACCATCTTATAAGCATGATTTACATGCTTTAGGAGCAGAGTTTGTATCTGAATGGGCTGTTCATTATACTCTTGTCTATCATTTAACTGCTAATTTCTAGATTGTCAATTTAATATGCAGTCGTAGAATTGGTTAACATGAATACAATGTATTTGAAGGTATCCAAAAGAATAAACCATTTACTGTCATGATCATTGGATTGATAATAATTCAATAAGTTATCATATATGCTGGAGGCAAGTACTTTAAGACTGCTCCATTAACCATATTGTAAAATCTGTTTTGCCTATTTTTATCATTCGGAGCCATGATTGTCTTTTGGTTGTCTAAATATTTCTATTCAATTTAAAAAAAATGACATATCAAAATAGATATTTATGTAAAGCACAATACAAATATTATATTATTTTTATCAATATATAACACAACTTACTTAATTTCTATATTAGAATTATTCTTGTTTGAGCATCTTTGATGATAGGTTCTTTATCTCTTTATATGAAAATAAGTTTATGGATTATTAGTTAAATCATAATCTTAGAATTTATTAAAATATCTTAATAGTTAATACCATAACTATAGAACAAAATCTATAAATGCTAAAGATGGGTAGATTACATGCATGTTCATGTAAATAGTATATGATAAAAAAAATCTTAGTATAATGAATATAATTATAAATATATACTTAGTGATTTTCTCCCACATTTAAGTGAATTTTTACATAATTTATATTTCAAATTTATGATAAATTTATTGCAAAGTTAGAAATAAATCTATTAATGATTACAAGATAATAACAAAGAGAACTTCAAATTAATAAATTAATCATAAAATAAAAACAAAAACAAAAATAAAGTTAATCATCCATTGATACTACTCCATCATCAGAATTACAAGAAAATTCTTTACTTGAAATGCTAGAATTTCTCTAAGTTGGAAACAAATAGTTGATTGAAAAGGATGATCAAGAATCTTCTTAAGATCCCCAGATTAAAAGAATTGAAGATTATAATAAATCATACTAGAATGATAACCTCCAAAATTTACTAGATGATTAGAATGTCTCTAGTCAATGTCTGGCTAATCATAGAATAAGAGAATGGGCAAGAGGCAAAATGATTGATTGGATGATTGAAGTTTTTGCATCCAATAACGACGATTACTCAAATAATGATCTTACTTTTTTTAGAGCTGCCAACTTATTGGATGCATACCTGAGGAGCTCCTACAATTTAAATGAATTGGATATGTATTTAATTGGAGTAACTTGTATACTAATTGCATCAAAAATTGAGGATATTTATCAACTCTCCATTAAAACTATTATCTAAGATCTTTCTCATAATAACTTCTCTTTGTTTTAAATCAAGTAATAGGAATAGATAATCCTTGAAACTTTAAATTTCGATACTTGTTTTCCTACTGTTAATGACTATTTACAATATTTATTTCTCTAATTATTTGGATAATCAAAAAAGTATTCTATATTATATGATATTTTTAGCCAAGCACTCTAAATAATTTAAGAAACAGCTGTGTACACACTCAAGATGTGTTATCATGATTATGCCATTATACAATACCAATAATATTTATTAGCAGCCAGTGTCTTAGGATTTACTATTTTAAATTATGTTGAATTGCATTTTGAATAATTACCAATCAACTTTAAAAAATAATTATTATAGACTGTATGTAATATATTATAAATTTACTAGTAGCATACCCTTTTGAGAATTGGATAATTGGAGTTAGCAGATTATGTGGAATGTATACAAAAAGTTGAAGAATTAACTTAAACATTTCATAGTAAATACCCTGAATATTTAAATCTTTAAAGATTCAATTGATTATACTGTAGTATTTAGTTTTTAATTAAATGTAATTAATTTATGAATTATTAAAAAATAAAAAAGAACCGCCCTCCAAGGGGGTCGAACCCTTGACATTTGGCTTAAAAGGCCAACGCTCTGACCAACTGAGCTAGGAGGGCTAGCTTGACACTTGTACACTTCTTTCTATTATGAACTAATCGAAAACTAATTTTTAAATTATTATTCATATATATGTATTGACATCTAATATTAAAAATTTATAAACTTTGTCAAGGAGAACACCAATAAGTGAAAGCTCTAATTGAAATTGTAATCATATTGAGCAAAAACAAAATATTATTGGATTTTATGAAATATATATAGAAAATTATGAATCAATATATTGAATTATTAAAAATGAATAAATTATTTCGTTTTGCAAAAGTGATTGCAAGATCAATTTATAAACCTGCTTAAAAAACTCTCTATAGGATTCCACAGATTAAGCAAGTTCTTAATGATGATCACCGTTAGAAATACTAGTTTAATACACTGGCATTTTAGTAATTTTTTTATAAATATTTCTAGAAATCACTTACAGTTGATTTAAGTCTAGAATTAAGAACAAATTAAATAAAAATTCTAAGTTGGCCTGTCGGAATTAGGTAATTAATTTATAACTAATTCTAGCCAAAATAAATGCTTAGCTATTGAAGTAAACAAATTATGTCAGGTTTGCTGGGGACTTTAGTCCTTGTGTTAATCCTGAATAGTTTATTCATGCACTGTAGATTTATAGATAAGGGGCTTTGGCTTAGTTCTATAGCATTGACGATTTAGAGACCATTAACAGTGTTTATCAATCAGACTCCGAATTTGAGTTTTAGGATAGCCAAATATTATGAATAACCTATCAGATATACTTATATTTATAAATAATATTTCAACAGTCTCTCTCCAAAAAAACGAGATTCTAAATAAAACTTTCATTATGATAGAATTTTATGCAGAGACTCTAATTCACATAAAGGTTGTGCTTACATTGATGGCAACTCTACTTGATATCCAAAATTTACAGGGGAGTAATTAAAGATGTACTAATTGATAATATCAATTAAAGTCTAATAATATTAATATGAATAAAGAGACTGTGCCGATGTTTAAGTTTATAGTCGTAGGAGATCAATGTAAGTGGGTATGTCAGACTTAGCTGTGGGCAAAAGTAGCTTTGTAAAATAATATTCCGAATCCATTTTCATAGAAACTCATAAACCAACTATAGGAGTAGAATTTGTAAAAAAAATGGTTGTTGTGGATAAACGCAAGGTTGAGTTATAGATTTGGGATACTGTAATATCAGGTCATATAAAATAGGCTGGATAAGAATAATTTCGTAGTATGATAAAGAGTTTTTATCGTGGCGCAGCTGCAGTTTTTGTGTTATACGGAGTAAATCAAAGAGATTCCTTCGAGAAATTACATGAATGGTTACACGAATTATAGGAGAGTGCTCATGAAGAAATCGTTAAAATTTTAGTAGGAAATAAATCGGATTTAGAAAGAGACGTATCAAAGAAAGAGGCAGAAAAATTTATGAATGATAATAATTTTAGTTTATTTTTTGAGACTTCCGCCAAAACTGGAGAAAATGTAGAAAAAGTAAAAAATAGTGATTCATTTTTAAGGCTTTTGTAGAAGCTGTTAAACTGGTGATTATGCGTATGTTTACAAGCGAATCATTTAAAAACTCAATAAAAACAATCAAAAAGACTCCTGCAAATTCGAGACAAAATACAAGTAGAAATGAACCCATAGATGATGTTGCTTAATTATCGAAACCTTTACAACTATAAGTTACTCCATAAAATTAATAATAATAAGAAAAGCAATGCTGTTGAAAATTTAATATTATAATGTGTTATAAAATAAATCTAATTTTACAGGCTGTTAAGAATGAAAACATAAAAGAGTATCCTTTCTTAGATCTTTCATAGAACATGGACTCAATGTTTTCCTATCAAATTCCTCGTAATGTTCTTATGTCTATAAATTATTAATTCAGAAATTTTCTTTTATTACTTTTATTATTATTCAATACTAGTCAGTTAATATAAAATAAAATAATAGTATCATATTTAGAATTTTCATACATTTCTTTTTTTTATTAATACTACTATTGTATTTTCTGATATAAGTCAAGGTAATACCATAATCAAAAATAAATTTATTTCCCTCCTAATTTGCCTAAAATTTATTAATCTTCGTGTTTAAAACTCCTTTTATACAGTTTATTGAAAATTAATATATTTTTCTTTTAAATTGTAATGATTCAAATTAGCTTCCAAATAAGGCAATAACAACATATAATGATAAACCTGATAGAAATTATTTTAACAAAGTTGATTTTTTTTTACTGTTATGTGCAACGTTGTTTCTATTTAAACAATTTTTCTCGAATCTCATTTATTTCTATTTTTTTTAATTTTTTTCTTCCATTAATGATAAATTAGAGTAAGTTAAAGTCTAATATAGTTGTGAATTAAATATAAAAACTAAAAGTTTTTAACTCTCTTTGAACTCATAGTTTATTTTGCATAGAAGCTTATTTCTCTAAGAAACTGTATCTAAAATATTTAATAGATGATGTGCACCTCATTACAAAATTAAATGGGATCTCACCTCAATCATCTTAAAATAAGTAGAGTTTTGAATAACCTAATTAATGAAAATGTGTAATTAGGAATGATTATTTATCCTAAAAATTTTTAAATTTACAAAATATTTTTGATTTCGCCTTCTAATTGCATTAAACGAAGGCAATGTTATTAAGATTTATTTAGATTTAATTATTTAATAAAGTATCTATATAACACTTCTCATTCAAAAATGAAGGAAAAAGTTAGTTTATAATTTATAAATATCTGTTCATAAATTTGAAATATAAAATAATAACAGTTAAAAAATTTAAATGCCTTCGCTAAACTGTCTAATATTTGTACATTTAAATAAACCTCATTTTTATGAATAAACAATTATATTTATGATATTGTATTTAAATACAGAAAAGATGATCAGAAGATGTATTTGAAATATATATAAACATAAAGTCATTAATTTTATTCCAATAAGCCGCTAGAATTGCACCGCTACATGGATTTTTTATTTATACTTCTCTTTCTCAAACGTTCATTAAACTAGCTTTCTTGTTAATTGACACTCTTTTTTATCAGAGAGGCGTGTCTAACATTTATTGAATTTATTACTAATCTAGCTTCTCATGATACTCATCTACCATGCCTTGAACCTTTTCTGGTTGATATTTTACAACCTAAATGACTTATTCTTAAATTGCAAGCTTAATAGATTTTTCTTTTTTTTTATTGCGAATATAATGCTCATCTTCTTCTATTAGAATAGGCGATAGATTAGTAATTTTTTAGTTAACTGGTGATTATACTTCAGTAACAAGCCGAGTCTTTAGACAGCTAATTTATTGCATTTCATAAAGTGCATTTTAGATTTTGTCAACAAAGTAGTACTTGATGTCATCTTTTCGACTGTCATAAAACTCTATGCATTGCTAATACATTTGCACTACTTGATTAACACGTTCAACAGTGCATTCCTTAACTATTTTTTATTCAAGAGTAGACAGCATTGTGAAAAATTGTCTTGTAAGTGGTTGAGGTCGTTCTTATTTGAAATATTCCTCAGGTGGTACTATACATACGTCTTCTTGTTAACGAGGATCAGACTTAGTGCGTGATCTACTACCACCTAATTATTCAAAAGCTTGTCGAAAAATTCTCATTCTTAAATTTAATTTTAATTAATTATATTATTAAATGATGTAAATTTTAAAGGAAGAACTTTGCTAATAAATATTTATAGTTTTTATTAATTATTTTGTTATTTTGCATAAATATTATAGACCTTGATTGATTAAATTTTCAACCTCTACCCGTTTTTATATTAAAATAAAATGAGTTTTATTATTGGAACATTAGGAAGAATTGAGATATATATTAAATAATATAAAATATTTATGACTCGATAAGAGATGTTCAGTTCAAAAAAAATTAAATATTGAATCTATATTTCTGTAGATGATGATGGATAACTTAAATAAATGATTCTATTTAAGGGTTACAATATCTAATCTTTGGTTACACAAACATGAATAAATTATAATTAAAAAATGATTTTATATGAATAACACTTTATTCAATTCTAAATTTAAATAGATGTAATGATTTAGATGGATCATTAATAATTTTATTATAAGATAATTTGTTATCATGGTTCTCCACAATATAATAGATAATTAGGTGTTTTCAGAAGTACCTAGTCCAAAAACAACAAATGTAAAAGACAATTAAGTAATCGAAAATATTTATAAGCCTGTAAAAGAGAAAAGTAAGAAATATATGAAGGTGCCACTAAAGACTAAATAAGAGCTTCATTAAATGGTTTAGTAAGAAGGAAAGAAAATAAAAGAAGTAAACAATTAAGAATTAAAGATTATAGGCTGCAAAAATTCTTGGTATAAAATATGCAACAGCAAAAACAATAGTTTTTCATAAAAGATAAAAACGAAAGGCTAAGAGGGAGTATGGTATCAAAATGTGCGGTTATACTAAAAAAATTAAAGATAAAGCTTCTCGTTTCCAGATAATTTCTGTAATTGGTATTGAGAAAAAGCATTGTATGGAGTATGTTTGGTGAATCCCTATGATGATTTTTTATTTCTATTTGTATAAGAATATTAAATATGGAAGAGTTTTTAACAATAATATAAATTATAGGACGGAGACAAAGAAGAAAATTTAAAGGAAAGAAAATGAAGTTTTGATCAAATGTGAGGCCAGTTAATTGTTTTCGATTGGGTTTTCAATAGGTCTGAGATTAAAATATAATTTTTTTTGATTACATTTTGAATAGAAATATTAATCATATTTGTGTCGTATCTTCTTGTTGAATGGATTTTCCATATCTCTTGGATGTCAAAAATCTTTAAAGATCCATATAGAGTATTTATGAATTTATTTGAATTATTCATTATAATAATTATAATAATAATAAAATTATCTCATTTATTATTTGGCCATTTGATTTTCTTCAAGAGATAATCAATCAAAATTTCTGGATTGTGTGTTTTCAGTGTATTTTGATTAATCCATGATACTTTTGGTGCTCGGTTATTTTTTTGTTTCCATGAGACCTAAAATAGGAGGTTTTGTCCATCGTTGTCCTTTCTAATTTACAAAATTTCATCTGCGGAATCACCATCATCATAATTGCCCTCTCCAACTTCTTGAGCTTATTTTTGTTTCAAAGCCTGTTCGAAATCAAGCACATAAGTCATAACAGATTGTAGATTTTCAATAGGTTCCCAAGTTTTTTCATTATCAGAATATCCCTACCATTTTACTTCGTACTCAGTTCTTCCATTCTTGACTCGTTTATTCGTAATTGCTTCGACCATATATTCTTCTTATGATGAGACTGACACAGGAGAACCTGACATCTTAATTAAATTAATGGTGCTCATAATAAACATCTCGTACTTAAGAGTCTATTAATTTCCTGGTTTTAATTGGTTAATAATCACATTATAAAATGCCTGTCAATGATGTGAAACCTCAATTCTTTTTAAAATAATTAAATATATTTCTTTTAAGTATAAAAACATTTAATAGAGGCATTTCTATCATACATAACGAAAGTAGGTGGTCAATCAGGAGTATTCTGAAGATAGTAAAAATAAGAGAGATGTCTTTGAAGATATTGAGTTTTAATGATTGGTTTACATTATAAAGGATTAATTAATATAATAAAAATGCCACCTAAAAAGGATGAAGTTGACTTGAATGCATTACCACCACTCAAGCATCTTTGCGTGGGGATTCGAATTGAGGCAGGAAAGGCTCGTGCTGGAAAATTATTCAACTTACTTAAGGAATGCAAATCATTTCAGAAGAATGTAACTAGAGAAGAAATAATCAACTTTTGTAAGGAGAAATAGTTGTATGTCGATCCTGCTACTTTGACTGATAAATAAAAGAAAGTAGAGTGTTGGTATTGATAATAGGATTCTAAATTTATGGCAGAAGTAGCTACGGAATTGACATCAGATGTTATGAATAAGGGATTTTAGATGTTCATTTAAGATTAAGTCTTGTCAATAAGGAAAGCCAAGTATTAGGCAGCTCAAGCATTGGCAGCAGAGAAAGCTGCTCCCCCAAAGAAAGACGACAAGAAGGATGCAAAGAAGGGAGGCAAAGAAGCAGCGGCAGTTGCACCAATTCCTGAACCTGAAAAGGCTGTGCCTGAAAAGGAGTACACTAAGAATTTTGACATTGTTTTCATTGTCCAAGGGTTCCCTCAGGTACCATAAGAATAAATTGAATTAATCATGCATGTCAAAGAGAAAGTAACTAATTGGGGTGGAGTTGACATGAATCTCTTGGAACAAGGAGAAGATTTCTAAGAAGAATTGGAGAAGCGCATGGAGGAATTCGTATAGCCAGTTACAATTAAGAGATCTTACTCAGAAGAATCTCTACATTATACTGCTGCAGAAAGGGCAGTCATTGAAGAAATTAAAAAACAAAGAAATGGTTCGCAAAAGACAGATCCACTTAGATAGCTAACTATTAAGGAATTGATCTTGGAAATGGATTTGGAAGTTGAGGAAGAAACACTTAAATAATTCCATGAATAATTGATTGAGGAGATCTGCCAATTTAGCGTAGATCAATAGCAATTTAATGAATGGATTGTGAATAAGAAACCAATTCCTTTGATTACCAAGGAAGCACCCAAAGATCCATTCGATTTAGAAGTTGAACGTATTAAGCATGAGGCTCATCAAGCAGAGGAACAACAGAAAGCAGCAGAAGAGGCAGTTGCTGCAGAAAAGAACAAAAAAGGAGCAAAGAAAGATGCTAAGAAAACTGATGCTGAATTAGAAGCTGAGAGATTAGCAGAAATAGAGAAGAACAAATAAAATGAATTGAGAAAATAATAGATTGAAGAAGCTTTGGAATAACAACAGAAAATGAAAGCCAAATTACATTTATAATATTATAAGCGATAATTATCTGATGTGCAATTGTCAAAAGTAGGACCTTGCATCCTATTAGAATGTTTATTAGATTAATTATCTGCTGAGGCTGCTTATATTTAAAGTTCTAAAGTACCTCCATGTTTAGAGGACTAAGAGGATGCAGAACAAGTTAATAGGCTTTTGGCAAACCAAAAGAAAGAGTAACAATAAATAGAAGGTGCCAAATAATTAATATTGGACGAATGTGATTGGATTGAATTAAGAGGACATTTTGGTTAATTACATGACTAATAATTTATCGTCGAGAGAGAACATAAGATCTTTGACAACTTATGTTTTCCTGGTATTGATAGACAAGGTATGCCTGAAATAGCAGAGAAATCAGAGAAATTACGAAAGGCTAATAAGGCCAAGTTGCATCCATTTATAAATGTGGATGTAAGTGAATTTGAAAGAAGGCAACTTCTCTTGTCTTTTGAGGAATTACTCAAAGAAAATGAACCAGAATAAGACTGGTATTTAGGTGATCGTATTTACTTAGAGAGACATAATAAAAATACACTAAGATAACAGTTTTATGAAGCATTATTACACGATCCTCAAGTAGTTCTAAAATATTTACCTGATGATGATGCTCTTATGGTTTGTTGTTATTATAAGAATCCTCCTGGCAGAACATTAAGAAAAAAATGGTCAGCTGAATGGAGAGTTTTACCTAATTTAGAATACTTTATCCAAGTTCGTAACTTTAATAGTGAATACTATTATGATATTGACTACTAATAAATTGGGGCTATTACTGAGAGATCAAAAATCATGTATCCCACTGATAATTCATTAATAATTGCCACCAAATTTACTGTAGGAGAGGTAGAACGTATAAGATACAGAGTTATTAAAGAGAATGTGGTTTTTGGAATACAAGGAGGTTTTTATGCTTAATTTAGAGATTTGAGAATGAGTGCCCAAGATCAAATAATGAATTTGACATTTAAAAATGGTCTTTGTTTAAGGTTTACTCAGAAGGGAGAAGTAGTTTAATAATATCTTTATCAAAAACCATAAGAGTAGACTCAGACATTGCTAAATTTATATGATAATGCAGAAATCAATCATGAATTAGAAATTAAAAGAGTTATTACAGGATAAGGAACAGTAATAGTGTATAAGAAAGATGGATCAATCATAGTGTTATATGCAAATGGTAATGTCTCTATGTACAAAAATGACATGTGGATAACGACTAATAATAAGGGAGTTAGAAAATCATAGAAGGGAATAGAAAAAGTCCCATGCGCCACAAAAAATGATCCTGAGAGTGGTGCCAAAGTTTATATTCGAGATGATCAAACTCTCATCATTTATTACAAGGATGGATCTCAGTATACTTAACATTACGATGGAACCATAATGCTTATAAAAGGAGATAAGGTGATTGTGGAACATCCTAATTTTGCTAGTGTTGTAGTCACAATCGATAAGGTCAAATAGAGAACTGGAACTATCATTGGAATGGGCAGTGCTTATGCAAATGTGGGTTTTGACAATATCTTCGAAAGAAGTAATGATGGTAGAGTGGTAGAAACCTTTTATTCAGGATGCAAGGTGATCTCTTATATCGAAAAATAAGAACTACCAGAGTACAAGTAATATAAGACTAATCGAATTCATTTGATGTACACTCATGATGGGAGTGTTGCTAAGGTAGTTGATGATGGGGAAATAGTCATTGTCACTGCTGAAGAGAGAGTCAGACTCAATAATAAAGGAGAGAAGAAACCATTGGGTTAAGACATTGACTATTGGTTGTAATTGTTTTCTGTTTCAGACGAACGTAAAGCTGGAGTTTATACAATTGATTTGACTAGAAAATGTATCTTTACTAAAGATGAAGAATCCAATTATTTCTAAATTGATGAGGATGGAAATGTTACATCTAAGATTTCAGTATCATTAAATCAAGAACCCTCTACTCCTGATTACATTCCAGATGGCTTATTTGTTGATGAGGAAAACAAAGTACTTCCACCACCAAAATCATGGGTTCCTCCCAGATTATTTTTAGTTAAAAATGATAACACAGGCGTGGAATTATTTAATCAAACTCAATTATAGGATTACTTCAGACTTAAATCAGAAAATCCATTCTGTAATAAATTGATTGATGAATTACCAAATAATGTCAAGTCGATTTCATTTATCACTGAATTGAAGAATCTTACCAAAAAGTTCATCGAAGTCAAAATACCATAAACACTTGATATTGTACCCAAAACAGTTTAAAAAACAACTATCATTCCTCATAAAGTCTTTACCTATCGTAATTTCTTGGAGTACCTTCCTTTTGATAAAGATCAAAGAGCTCTTCATGAATAGTCATTGTAAAAATATGAAGTTTGGTAGAAGGCTATGTAGAAAGCTTAAAATGAATTTGGAGTTATACAAAAGTCAGAAGATGAAAGAGATGCTGAATTTATTATCCAAATGAAAATTTTGGAAAGCAGAAGAACTGATTATTCATATGAATCCTATGATCAAGCCAAAAGTAAAATTGCTTTGCCTGATATGGCATCCAATGCAGTCGAACACCTTGAATAGACTCTAGTTAGAACAACTAAAGTCTAATAAGTAGTCTAATAAGTATTTGTTGATGTACAAAGGAAAGTACAAACTATTTCGCTCCAAAAATCCATAAAACCAACTGCTGAAGCCAAAGGGTTTGTCTAAAATTACTTTGATACAAAAGAAGGACATGAATATTTGAAAACAGCTCCAGAAAATCCTCCAATCAAAAAGCCAAGAGAAAGAATAGTCTAACCTACAGAGGAACAATAATAACAATAGTTAACATAAAATCAGCAAGAAGCTTAAAAGACACTGCCTGAAGGAATTATTCCATTAGAATAACCTTAATTGCCTACACCTTAATATAATAATACAAATAACCTCACAAAAGTGATCATTAAACCCTCTGTTTTTACTCAAGCAGAAATTGATGATGAAGTTAAATAAAGAAAACAACTTGATGACTCAATTAGATATAGATAAGTAAAGAAGAGAGATTTTGATGTTTATGGAAAGGAAAGAAAAGATATTAAATTAGTACCTTGTCTTCTTAAAACTAATCCAAAATCTGAATTGAATTAAAAGTATATTCTAACAGATGCCTCCACAGACAATAGAATAAAAATTAGTTCTATGGCTACAAGAGTTTATCAATAAGCTGCTCCTATTAGTCAACTTAGAAATGAAGGCATGCATCAAACCATCATAAGGACTTTAGATAAGAAAAATAATTTGGATGATCTTATAGATAAAAAGAATCTCATGGTTACAAGCGATATCAATGATAGGTTAAAGAAGGATCTATTGATTTATCCCATAAATGTTTAGTTTGGAGAACTTAAGCAAGGTGGATCATACGAGATTAAAATTTCGGTTAAAAATGAGGATATCATGGCTTAACGCATAGTTTTAAAGTAACCTTTAAATACAAATATCAAAGCTTTAATGAAATAGATGGGCTCGGTATCCTAATTAATTAATTATTTTTAGATATCTCTCGGTTTAGTCAGAGAAGTATTCGTTCAAATAGATGCAGAAAGAGTTGGACAATTTTCTGATGAACTTTAAATTATGTCAAAACATTCCATCTATACAATCCCAATTACAGGCAATGTAGTGGAGTAGAGCATGTTTGATAAACTCAATTCAGAATAGATCAAACTCACTAATAAACCTCTCTTAAGAAAATATGTTAAGGACTTGAAGGCTGTACTATATTTTTATTATAATTAGCAGTCTAAACAATAAGACATAATTGGAGATAGTCAGGATTCTGATCTGCTCCCAAAGATAAATTATGACAAGAATGTCAAAATTGATCCCTTTTAGAATCAAAAGAAAGATGAATAATCATATGAGGAGGAAAATTGATTATTACAATTTATAATATATTAGTAGATTTATAAAATATAAGAATATTTCGTAATAGTTATTTTAATTAATCATACTCTAATTTTCTTAATGTTTTTCCGTAGTATGCTTTGCATGGATTTGGTCTTTTCCAAGAAGTTTTTGACTCTTTCATCCTCTTTAAATTTATTGGAACGTTTTAGATTTTCAGCAAAACTAATAGAATCAATTTTGACATTATCTTTGACACATAGACAAGTTTTTGCTTCTAAGAGTAAAGGTAACCAGTTAAGAGTGGCTAAATTGACTGCTTCAGCAACGTTGAATCCACAGTTGAATCCTTAATGGTAGGCTCCGGCAAAAATAAACATAAATTCTCCTTAATGATGAGCCATTTTTGAAATTCTAATTTCAGGAATTTTCTCCTTAAGCAAATACGGATTTATAACTGTTGTTTTATGTCTCAAATATTCTGAACACTTAGTAAAATGATCTCCATATATCTATTTAGCATATTTTTCAAGAAGATGACTATCAGCTTCAGGTATTGAATACCAAAACCTAATAATAATTACATAAAGTCTTTACTTGTCTTTGCCAACGTGAAGGTAATTGACACTGCAAAGATCTAAATCTTCTTTGTGCCAAGCAAAAAATGTTTTCCAGGAACCAACATAAATATAAGGTTCATTGACTCCTGGGATGCGATTCTTGAGTCCAAAATTGAGTAAACTTGTAATTTGGTTAAGGTTCCAAGAATTGTCAACATCCATAAGACTAAGCTTTATATCGGCTCCATAAAGAGGAGGACTAAATGCTAAACTTTTCCAGTAAAGCCTTTCAAGTTGATCTGAATTTAGTCCTTCGTGTTGTTTATCTATTTCTGTTTGCTTAGCTCGATAATCTTTGAGGGGCATTGACTTTTTTAAGATGTGCAAACATTCATAGTTGCCACCCTTACCGTAAACATTCTACTCAATAGGACCTTAAATAATAAGATTGTCAAGAGATTTATTGTAATCTTGCTAGCGAATTCGGAAGTTCTTTGGGGGAATGATCTACGAATTAATTTAAATAATATAATTTACTTTCACCATCCCGTAGTTGGGCGAATATTATTTATCTATTTTCTCGATGTAATCATAGAAGTTTTCGAACTCTTAAGATGTTGGCCGTAATACAGGGCACTCCTCGATGGTTGTCATGTTTTAAATAATACTTAAAAATCTTGGAATCAAACACGCCCTTTGAGTACCCCGGTATGACAATATAAAAGTTTATATTAAAAGAAAGGGAAAGTGAGAAACCTTAAAGATAGACAGATGGAACAATTCTGGAGTGAGATTTTGCTGAGTGTGTTCACTTCGTTACCCTTGTTTTATGGCCATTGCATCTGCTCCCCTACAACACTTTAATTAATTGATATATTAGAATCATTTTTCCGTATCTTCTATAATGTATTCCACACCTCGTTAGGCTTCTCTCCTCTAATGAGCGAGATTACTCTCAATTTCGTTGGCAGCATCAATCTGGAAATGCGAAACTACCTACTAGATCAAATCGCTTAAATGAGCAAACCTTACAAAATTAGCAGTACTAGTTTCTGCCATTTGCTTGGATCAATCAAACACTTACTTGCTATTGATGCATAATTGTGTTCATAATCATAAAGTTTTATGATGCCACATTTTGAATTAGACTCTGCAGACTTTATTGTGTTTATCTTAGCTGATCAATTGATGCATTGATATCTTCCTGATCAGGTATCTGCTAAACCATTTCTATCTCATTTCTTCTCTTGATTTGATTCAAAAATTATCCTAATTAACTTGCAAGCCTTACTTCCCATCCCTTCTAAAATATTTATGTTTAAATTCCAACAAACCATTGTTGTGTCTCTTCTTGAATCCATACATGTTCAATTATCTATCCTTAGTTATGCTGTAATACCTAAGAAAACTAGGTAAATTCTTATGTCCAAAATATTCTGGAAGCAAGTACTATTGCAATCTCTCCTAATCTGCTAACACTAGAATTCGACCACTTTCATCAAATCTTAGTATCTCTTGTTCTTAATTCCCTTATACGATCGTATAAAGCTTAGTCAAAAATACAGGTATTGAATGTCCATTCTCCATTAATTATAATGAATAATACATCATTAACTCAATCAGGAAATTATAAACTAGCAAAATCAGATTTTCTTTTCGATACGCCCTTACATACTTTTGCATGGGCATCCATTAATGAGGCTGTCCCTAAAAACAACGTAAACATATCTGAGCTCATCTTCTTGTCGCAAGATTTATTTAAATGTCCAAATGGCAGAATTCAACTAGTTCTGGAGCAACTTCATAGAAATCTGGAACTCATACTATTTCTAAGACTAAGTACCTGTTTATCCTGACAATGGAATGGATAACTTATACAGCATAAGATAATAAATAATCAAATAAAGATATTTTAATATATATATCACAAGACCAGACTTAGGCTTTTATTAATCCTAAGCAAATAGGAGAAAAATTCCTTTTTGTTACTATTCTATAAGAACGTCAAATATTAATATTTACATAGGATTTATTCAAGACTAGTAGATTATTTTATAAAGTCTTCTTCCTTGTTTTGTTTATCATGCTAAAATTTTGAAAGAAGTTTAGCCACAATTGCAATTATAGAACCATTTAGATTCTAAATCTAAAACGTAAATGATGCTATAAGCTGTTAAAATGCTGTTCATATAATTAATATTAACAATAACACAATAACTATTATTGTGTTGTTGTTAATATAAGACTATAAGTATATTTAATAAATTAAATGGAAATTACTCCTGCCCATAAAGAATTAAAAATTTATTCTCCTTATTATAAAATTACAAATTTGTTAAAATACATTCTTATTAAAACAATTGAATAAAAACATAAGGTTAATACGATTTAGAATTTAATATATTTTGAAGATTGAAGATACATCTCAGACTTTTTAATGAAAAACCAGCCTAAATTACAAATTTATAGGGAATTAACTTAATTATATGATTTTCTCTTTGCTTTTAATAACAAATAAAGAAATAGATTTAACATTGAATATGATTGATTTGTAATTCCTTTTAAATTAGTTTTACAAAATGCCTTTTGGATTTATAAATGATAACTTTTCTCAATTATCCTGAAAAAATACTTTAGTAATTAGTAATTTCTTCTGAATTAGAAATTTAGAATTTTAATATCATTCATATATATTAATATTGAGTTGAGCTTAACAAATTAAGTTATTAATATTTTTATTCTAAATCTAATTAATGGCTTAAAATGATTCTGAAGCTACAAAGTAATCCTGCGATTTGCAGACAGTATCCAAGAGAATCACCAAACAGCAAGGTCATTGGAATCAAATTGAGCACAATACTTATCTCAATTTTTTATTGGAGAATGCCAACCATACCAAAGGCTAAAGATTGTTCAAGAGAATGAGTTAAGTTGTTGGCACTCGTACACCTAGTTAATGCAGGTAAGAACCCATAATATAAGATCGCATCACTAAAAATTTAATCCATAAAAGACAAAATCTTCTATAGATACAAGTTTTTGGAGATCCAAACAATTCGCCAGAAGCTACTTCGCTCAACATAAATAATCTAATGAAGATAGTAATTGATTTATCTTTGTAATTTACACTAAAATGTTAGTGCCCTTTTTAAAAGATAGTATCATTACTTATTTTAAAATCTATATATAACATAAAAATTCAATTCAAGTTTCTCCCTTTCTTCCCTTATAAATTTTACTCTTCAAATGGTAATTTCACAGCAATCAGACTCAGCCCTTTTAAATTGTTGCTGCTCTTAAATTTGCACACTTGCTAACATTGATAGGCATTTAAACTTACTTAACTTCCCATTACTTGATTTTGACCATTTATATCTACTGCAAAGTTCTTTTACACATACTCATGAGAATTGAATTCTTACTCTTCTGCTTGCTATTAAAAATTCATTAATAATTTCTCCTTCAAACTTTAATACTTCTAACAATTCTGCCTAATATAATTAATTTATAATTTAATTTACTTCAGCAATTCAATCATTTCACAATCATATATAGTTTATTTACTCTCATATTCCCATTCTAACTATTCCTTCACTTCCAATCTCTAAATGCTGAATTCCTTTATTAATTCAGCATAAATTTAGTTTTAACTGTAATTCTTTCCTTTATATTTATATCTATTTTATATAACATAATGAATTTGTGGAATCTAAGGTTTTTTTGGTTTAATAAACGATTTCTCTATCTTTTTGGATTAATTCAACATTTGATTAATTTTTTTAAATTCATTTAATTACTCTTAATATTTCACTTCAAATTTTTCAAATTATTCCTGGTAATACCTTTGTTCCTCATGAGCCAATTATTCCCATTTCCTTTACAATAAAGTCCCTACCATATTGATCCCAACCCCATTCTACTAAAATACCTTGGTCTATTCTTTGTAGAAAATTTAGTAAGCAGATATATATTATCTTTTTGGCAACTAATTAACCATTTTCACTTCAAATTTTTTTTATTTACTTTTTCGATTCTTTATTTCAAGAATAGAGATGGAAACATGATTAACTGACTCCTTTTTTAATATATTGGATGAGCATGAAAAAGGATTCAAATATTTAAATATATCAAAATGATTTATTTTGTTTCTTAATTTTAGAGGATAAAATAATATTGCATGAGAATCATTGTAATATAATGTGCCAATTTAACTTTAATAATTGAACAATAGAATTTGATAACTCTTTACAATTCTATTAAATTGAGTTTATTTTTATGAATCAAAAGCAATAGATTAATACATATCGAAATATTTCTCAATTTGTTTAACTAATAAAAATTATAGAGCTTTGTATTAAGACAGTCAAATTCTTAGAATTCCAATATTTTTAAGTATAAATATAAATTTTGATTCATATATTTATGGATATATCCTAAAAGAATTAGTTAGCAAATTATTATAAAATGAAGAAATTAATCAGATTTCGTTATTAGTAAAAATTTAGATAATAATTTAAAAAAATGGACTATTGTGATTCTTGCAGAACTGTGTTAGAGGAGAGAACTTAATTGTTAAACAATATTAGAAACTTGAGGGGAAAACTGGAGAAGGCTGAAATCGAATTAAAAGAATTAAAAGATGAGAACTAATACTTAAAGGACAAAGGACATGCTTCCTAAAAATTGAAAAGGAAAAATAATATGTTTAAATTAGAATTGGAATAGAGTTACTAAAAAATTGAATAATTATAATTGATTATTCAGCATAAAGATATGATAATCGATGAATAAGCTTTAAATGATAATGCTACCGAAAATACTCCTAAAATAGAAAAAAGGAAATGAATTGCTGAAAGTTAAATGTATAAAATTTATACTTACTTTATATTCTAAATTTAATAACTTAATTTATAATCTTAAACAATAAATTATGAGTCTTAGTGATTTGAGTATACTTTGTATCTAGAAATACTTGATAGAATTTAATATATGCAAAATAATTGAATTCAATAATAAGAGCTACTTTATTTAAATGAAATTATTTCTTAAGATAATAATAAGAGAATTAGAAAATTTGTAATATAAATAAAAAAGATATAAAAAAGTGATATTAGAATTTTTAATTATTTGGTTGAGATAAAACTGGGTGATATGATTAACCTGATCGGTAGATTTTTTTTGTAGTTGATAAAATTATTTATATATATATACTTTTTGTAAGAGATTAAAAATGCGAAATTAGCCTCTGAAATCTATATTGGAGGACAGTGATCTGGAAATAATTAAGATAAAAGCATTTGATTCAATTTCTTAACCTAATGCAACTAGTTTTTTCTCCAACATCTCGGATGAGCATGAATAATTTAGTGATGGCAAACGAATTCAATGTGATACATCTAGTTCTAATAGTAGTCTTCGTAGTTCTAGAACTTTTGCAGATGAATCATTAATGTAAAATTATTAAAAGCGTCTTGGTAAAATATATAAGTGATATGTAAAAGATCCTGAAATCCTTTCGGAATAGGCTAGATATGTATTCCTCTTAGGAAATCAATCTTCAGATATTGTTAGAAATTTTTATGAGAAATGTTTAAAAGTGAATAGTTTTTTTAAAGAATCTCTTTTCAACTCCTTAGTAGAAACTGCATTTAATGGGGATGATTCAAAAAAGAAACGGAAGTTAATTCTTACTTTAGATTATTTTACAAATCTAACTACTTTTACTTTCTTTCTTCTTTGGAAATGGATTAAAAATGAAAACTAATAAGACATGTCAAATTTTGTTTCGAATTCAAATTCTATTAGTGAATTCATTGTCTTGATGATAACTTTAAGAATTAATGAATTTAGAATTGAACAACAATTGGTTACGATGATAGAATACATAGTGCAGCCTTTCCCAGAAAAAACAATATTAAAACAATGTTCAGAAACCTAGAGATCTTACTTATCGGTAGGAATGTTTTAGCCAAAAATAACTTCATTTGGTGTCAAATCCAAATCAATGCTACCGTGGACAACTGATGAAGTTGCTTTTGTATTAAGTTTCATGAATTAGTCGTTTTATGCTGGGTTATAAATAAAAAATGTTATTGTTAAGGGGGGATTAAATAACGTATACATTTAATTACTAAATTTAGTATTTCAGAAGAATCAATACTATCTCCTAGTTTATCATATATTCAGTAGTGAGAAGCCCTAATAAGCATGACCGCTAAGATGCATTGGCATATTGGATAGAGTTAGCAGAGAAATTATAGAAAAATCATGATCTAGAGGGATTGTTTATTGTATACAAATATGGCATTCAATTACTCTTAAAAGACTACATAGGAACGATGCCAATACTATTTCGAGATCAAAACAGAATCCCTCGCATTAATGCTTTTTATGAAGAACATTTAAAATCAAATTATAATGAGATTTAAAAAAATGAACAGTATTTCTACATCCCTTCATTTCATAAAATTATTACATAAATTAAGCGTTTGGAATAACAAGTGAAAATGAATAAAACATTGTTTGATCAAATATCAGATATCTTATTGTAATTAGTCTTAATTTCAAAGAGATAATACAAACTTAATCAATAGATGAGTGCAAAAGTAAGTAATTAGATTGAGTTTCTTTTTAGATTTATGATCATGAGGAAGAAATCCTTCATTATTTTATCAAAGGAATTGAAAAAGAATTGGAAACAAATCTTTAAATTCCATTAGATAAAGAGACTTTGGTGTACATAGAATTGATTAAATTGGCCAAAATTACTAATTGACTTCGAAATGATTATAAAAATGATGAAAATTGGTGAGCTTGTTTCATATATTTTTTTATCTTATTAAACAATTAATAAATTATGAGATAACAATCGCCTAATTTGAAATAATCAAGGGCAAGTTCGGCTTAGTAAAATAATTCTGTAGCTGTAAGTCAAATTGAGAAATCAAAAATAGAAAAATAGTAGGTAGTCTCTAAACATGATAAGATGAAAAGCTATGCAAAGGAACAATAGAATGTTTCAAAAAAACATGAAAATGTATAATATCAAATTGACCTTATAGATAGAACCTACTAAATTAATTGAACAGAATGTGAAATTAAAGGAGTAGTTGTAAGAGCTAATTGTGCATCTTGATAATATTGTTAAAAATTAAAAAGAAAAGTAAAAGGAAGAAAAATAAAAGAAATTTGCCAAACCATTAGAACCTGCAGATAAGAAGTCTGTTTTAAATCAGCAAGAAAAATAAATTAATGATAATATTGCACAAATCAAATTTTTGTCAAAGTAATTAGAATAAACCTATGATATAAATAAGTAATGATCATTGTTAATTGTTAGGATTAAAGAGAAGGAAGATAAGAAAAGATACTTGGAAAATGAATATTCTAAATTATACAAAGAGTATGAATCACAGCAGAAGATTGATCAAAAATAAAATGAAGGATTGAAACAAATGGACTTGAAAGAATAATAATAGATCATTGCTTCTATTAAGAAGGAATTGTAGGATGAATAAAAAACTTCTAGAACCTTAGTTGAGGAAATCAATAGAATTGAAAAAGATGTTCAAAAGTTACATAATGAAAGAGTAACCAAATTAAAACAAATATCAGATCTCTAATAAAAAATAGCATAGAAAAAGAGAAATAAGTAAGTTGAAGAAGAAGTAGATGATAATAAATTGAAATAATTGGAAGATGAAATTTTTGAACTCTAGAAAAAAAAAGATGAAACAATGAAAAATTATAGTGAGAAATACAAAAAATTGGAATCAGATAGAAACTAAATTAAAAATGAAGTTGAACAAAAGAGAAATCTATTGATCAAATTAGAAAGAGATACAAAAATCAACAGGGTTTTCATACATGAAGCAAATCGATATTTGAGATTGAATGAGAAATCTTCATAAAGATCAAGTAAACCTGTATTTTCAGCACCCAGGAAACCTACAACTCCTAGAAAGGAAACTCCATCTCCAAAATCGGATAAAGGATCAATTAGGAAAATTCCCTCTTAAAATAAAGTAGAAATTATTAAGGAAGAATAATTTGAAGAAACAGTACCAAATTTAGATGTTCAACAATAAAACTTAAGATAACCAAGATCAATGGAATAAACTAACAAAACCACGCATGAACAACGAGATATTAAAAACGAATAGAAATAAAAGTCTATCGAATAAAAGGAAGTTTAATAAGAGAATACACAAATAGAAAAACCAATTGAATAATAAAATTCTCTACATACTAATAATGAAGAGGAAACTAAGAGTCTGATTGATCAGAATGATAATAGTACTCAGCAAAACCAATAGATTCAATAGCCAAAGTACATTAATATATTTAATTTTAAGCATATATAGAAAACCAATGATGATGGTAAAAAAAAAGTGATAACATTAATTTATTTATTTATCAGCCAAATTTATATATAGATATTCAATATAATTTCATACAGCAAATGATAATGATTTTGATTCCTAATCTATACTCGAGTTGTTATAATTATAATCTTTTGATCTCCTATTTGTAAAATATCGAATTTCTAAGCTTGGTAATCGAACTCTCTCAACACTATTTAAACTGAATTTTGGTTTCAAATACATTTATTAGTTTTTGTAATAATCTTGTATTGAATTTAATAACTAATCTAAATTTAAGAACTTTTCATCTTTGTTTTCATGCAATAAGGATTTTAAAAATAACGAAAACTTAGATTAATTCAAGTTTATATAAGTTTTGAGAGACTTGTAGAGATTGATCTCTTCTCTTGGAAGTTCTATATACCTAGGGTTTATTTTAGTAATTTTATATTATTTAAGAAGCTCTGTTTAAGCTTAGAATTCTTCATCAAGTTCAGAATACTTAATTTATAAACTTGCTAACTTCTTTCTAAGTTTCATGAGTTTAACCAACATTGATTCATGTTAGAATTTGATACTTTCTAATTCTTTAGTTAGGTTTTAGAAATCCTCAGAACTTAGAATATTATATGATTTAACATTTCAACACTTTCTTATTTAATGATTATTCTTTCAGCAGTGCTTTACTTTTAAGGAGGCTTCATTTTCGCTTACAATATTTGATCAAGTGATTTTATACAAAACTACAAGCTAGAATAGAGTTGTTAAATCTTTGGATCTTCGTTTAGCATTATTAATAATAATCTTTATTATCTAATAAAATACTATATATTAAAATAAGTAAATATATTTGATCCGCACTGAAGTTTAATGTACTCTTAGAAGAATTAATTGTACCATTTATTCATGGATATCTGATCTATTTTCTATAATACTCTGATGTATTTGCTTGAGTGATCACCTTTCCGATTTCAAAGAAATATAACTAAATAAATATCTTAAAGGTGCTTATTCAACCTTATTTTATTAATTTTCAAAATAAAACCTAATATTCTAATGCTTCTTTACTACTTTCACAAAATTAATAAAAATTTAGACCAGATTTTATGCGATCAAACTAATAGATTTCTATAATTTCGATCTTAATTGATTTATGGAAATCCGTAAAATGAGAAGATAATATCTATTATTAAGTATCGATACTTCATCTTTGACACTTGAAATCTATTAATTAGTTAAACATTCTTGGTCGAAAAAAGTGGATGATAGCTAATATCTAATTGCTATTTTGAGCTCTATGAAAAATAGCGAAATATAAAAGTTGTAGACTCCATTTTAAATATATAATTGTTATTGTAACATATAAGTGAATTAAATATAAATTTGATTAAAAAGCCGGAAATTATAAAATATAAACTAATTAATTTGTTTGAGTAACAAGAGAATCCATATTTTTCATAAATTAAATAAGAAACTTCTTTGATAACAATGGAAAGTGTATAGTATTAGAATGCATAAAAACATTGTGTTAAAGGAATTGTTGTTATCATCTAAATATGATGAATACACATATAAATTTCAAACTTTCAAGGTATGCTATCTCATTTTTTCCATCAACTTCTTAACAGCATCTGCTTGCATAGATACTCCAGAATTGATTAACATCTTTGGAATACTACCTTTGGGATCAACATTAGCGATGATAACAACTTGGCAAATGTCTTATGAAATCTATTTAATCAAAAATGCTGAAATAATAATTTCGCAACGAGTATAATTTTTCTTCTTAGGAACGGAATCTAACTCGACAGATTTAGCTGAAATAGATTTTGATAATATTACAAACAACCATATGAGTACCATCCTTAAGAACGATTCTTCTAGTGAGAGCAACCATGTCTCTTGGGTCAACCAAGACTATGGGGGATTTACCAGCTCCATGATAAATAACATTATTTTCGTCTATTTTTTCTACAACTTTGGCCTAAAATGATTGATTTAATTACTTCCAAAAAATACTCATCGAATTCAGCTCTCCTAGTCATATCGAAGATAAGATCCATAGCCTTCTTTGGATCCACGTTCAATTTCAGCTCGGTTCTTGTCATCTTTAGTCCAACTTGATTTAATTTAGTATAAATGATGCAGTCATTTTTATCGTGTTCCTTGTTCCATTAACCTTCCTATGGCTATTAATAGGCCATTTGAATAGCTTATTCTTAGATTTCTAGTAAATTAATTATGAATATTGATTACAGTCCAATTAAGCAAGGTAGCTGTTTTACATTTCAGATTATATTATATAAAAAATGGATTTCTCTTAATCTTAAAATGAAATTTTTTGTATCAATTTCTATATTGTTCAAATAAATAATCAGAAATGGATTCATTATTTAATTATAAGCTTATAAGAATGTTTATTGAGTTAAAATTGAAGTCTGAAAGTAAGCTTAGGTTTTTTGGTTTTTATTTATATTAGTTGATGTTAATATTAACTTTATAATTTGTCATCTTTCTTTGCTATTGTTTTAATGAAGAAGTCTAAGTAATAAGTTGAAATAATCATAAAAGAGTACCCTAACGAATCCAATAGAGGAGTACCATTTAATAGAATGTGAAGTGGATGATTAGTGCAATCGATGCACTTATGCCTAGATGAATGAAATAAAGCAATGTCAAGTGAGCAGGCAGATTCAAAAGATGATTTGCTATTATTAGTTGGGAGAAGACGAATAAATTAGATATCCCTAGATAGATCATAAGGCTTGCAATTTGCATAAGATTGGAATATTTTCAGGTGAGTTTCTAATAGTTGCAATTATCTTTGCAGTAACCTTGTTTTCCTGGTATGTTGTAAGTAAAGAAAAAGATGAAACGGAGAAATAGCTGCTTTATAAAATTTTAAGGAGCTGAATAACAAGTTTGAATTCATTATAATTCATGTAGAAAGATTATAATTGATTGATTTGAATTATCTTCTAAAATACTAATATGATAATATGTTATTGCAAGTATCTTTATTTAAAAATGGGAAATTTAATGTGAGAGAAATAATTACATAACATAAATAATTAATGGAAGCAAAGAAGATTATTGGATTAGGCAGTCCATTGCTTGATATTCAAGCAGAAGTCCCAGCAGAATTCCTTGAGAAGTACGGATTGACACTCAATAACACATATTTCGCAGAGGAGAAACATTTACCACTGTATGAGGAATTGATTAACATTCCAACTCACTCTCATGTTCCAGGAGGTAAAAGATAATAATCTATTCGAAGGATCCGCACTCAATACTATTAGATTGGCTAGATGGATGGCTTAAGCAGGTTAAGATCAAGTCAAATTTATTGGTTGTGTTGGAAAGAAAGACAAATTTGCCAATATGTTAATTGAGGTTACAAACAAAGATGGAGTGACAACCTTATTTGACGAATAAGATCAACCTACAGGAAAATGCGGAGTGTTATTATGCAATAAGGATAGGTATTTATAATATATAATTACTATTAGATGTTTGGTTCCATTAATAGGTGCAGCAGCTTATTTGTCTGAAGAATATGTTGATTAACATATCGAGGATATCAAAACAGCTACTGTATTATTTAGTGAAGTGTATTTCTTATATCCAAGAGCTGAACTTACAAAGAAAATATATAAAATTGCTTCAGAAAGTGGAGTGAACACATGCTTGACTCTTTCAAGTGTAAATGCCGTAAGTGATAGATTCAATGAAATATTGGCTGTTCTCCCATATGTTGATTACTTGTTTGGTAATGAGGAGGAAGTTGAATAATTTGCTAAGAATTTGAAGTTTGAGGGAGATCTCTCATAGGTAATGTAATAAATAGCTGGATATGAAAAACATGGACAAAGAGAAAGAGTGGTTGTATGCACTTAAGGTAAGAAACCAACATTGATTGCTAAAAAGAATGAAGCCATAACCGTTGAAGTTTAATTGGTTGATGTTTCAAAGATTGTAGATACAAACAGTGCTGGTGATTCTTTTTGCGGAGGGTAATCAATTAAGTTTACATTCCTTAGATTTATTGCAGAATTACTGAATGGTCCAGATCTTGTTAAATGTGCTAAGGCTGGAAATTATTCGGCATCGTAAACAATCCAACATGAGGGTAGCACAATTCCAAAATATGCACCAGTAAAAACATGGTGAAAAGATATTTGTTAATACAAAAAATAATAAATATAAAAATATTTTCATGAGTTTGAGTTAACAATTAAAGGAAGAAGAAGGAGTTAACTAACCCATTCAGCCTGTTTCTACAGTTCCTTATCGTAGGAAAAATAAAAAAAGGCAAATTGTCAATCCTACTTAAAACACTGGACATTGGAGCCAATAAGAACATCAAACTTATTTAGATTTTCTACAATAGCATAAATAAATTATGGAGTCTCAGGATCAAAAGAAAAGCAATAAAATCTTCAAATAAATGAGTGAGCTTATTGGCAGTCGTAGTCCTTCTTAATGTAGGTATTATGAATTCAATTTATCAAATTAGATCGCATCATTAAAAATTCAATCCTTTCATCCACCAAGTCAAGAAACGATAAAAAGGTGCAGGACGAAAGAGAAAGGACAATCAAATTACGTAGCCAATCTAGCATTTCTGCCCTTTCTATTAATAACCCATTTTATCTTAACATCAATTAGACTTTCCAATATTCCAGCCAACATACCCTGAAGAGATGGTCTACCCATAACCAATAACATCAGATAGAAGTCTCCTTTACAATTTTGGTTTTCTTCCATAATTTCCTCTCAGCTTCAACTATTACAATGATTTATTTGTAAATTAGACCATGTACTAAAATGATAAAGAGAATTAATTCGAAGAGTAGTGATAGTATTCATAATTCAAGTTTACTCAATACTATGATAAATCTATTTTACTTCATTAAATGAACCGAGCCCTCTTTACACTTTAGGCAGACATTATTGGACCAAAATTTTTCAATTTGGTTTTTGATTATGTGTGGATCTCGTATTTTAATTCGCCATGCAATTCTAACCAATAAAGAATAGTAATTGAACCTTCTTTTTCATTTAAAAATTCTTACTATTCTCATCAGATTCAGATTGATATTTTATTATATAATTCTTTAGTGTGTCATGTAACTACTCTATATTTTAATTTCCTTTTTACTTATGTTTATTAAAGCCATTCATTTTTCAGAATAAGAAGTCGGTCGCAACGTTAGAAGGTAAGTTTAATCATTATGGCAACTTTAGTTCAAAAAAGAAATATGTGTGGAAGTTCTTTCTAGATAATGTTGAACAGGAAATCGCCCTTTTGGTTTCTTCCCTTTCAGGCAAGAAAGAAGTTAGACACAATTAGAGATCAATTCATTAAGAATCTAGGTAAAACTTTTTCCATATCATTATTTTCAGTTTTTTTGGTGATTTTAGATACCTTCATTACATTTAAAAGTGTCTTGTAACTATTGCCCCTAGATCAGACTCTTATGAACTTTATTTGGACAATATTCCTTTCGCTTAATATTATAATCCTCACAACGATGTTAAAGGTCGTACTACTCAAAATAGGCCTTTAAAGAATGAGGATAATGATGAATATGATCTCAGTCCTCTGAAGGGTCCAGAACCTCCAAAAAAGATATCATAAGCTCTATGGTAGAAACTTAAATTAGATGTGCATTAAGAATAAACAAACAACCCTTAAAATAAAATAGCCCCAAAATAATAAGAACTTTGGTGGAAATAAGGAGCCAATGAAGAGTTCGCCAATTTTGGTACACCTTCAACTAATGGAACAGACAATTATTTTGGCAACTTTGGTTTCACATTTGACACCCCCCAAAAAGAATCTAAAAAATCAAGTTAATAAATTCAACAGCAAAATAATCACAATTAAAATGAAAAAAGTAATCCTTTTTTTGAGTTCAATTAAAATTCTTGGATTGGACAACCATAACCGTAAAATAATTGTAATTTTGGTTGCACTCAACAATCTTCACAAATTAAGCAATTGCAGTCACCATAATAATATTCAGAAACCAAACCTCCCAATAAAACAGATTCATAATCTAATAACTTGATTACACCGCAAATATTAAACTCATAAAATCAAAATCAATTATTTAATTAATATAATTTTAGTAATCAATACTAATAATAAGAATAATTAATATAATAACAATAATAATTATTATTTTAGATTCAACAATAATAATTATAATAACAACACTAGTAATAATAGTAATAATAATAATAGCAATAATATCATTAGTAATAATAATAAGCATTGACTTTTTAAAGTATCCAACCATAATCAAAATAATCATAATAAGTTGATCTCTTGGATCTTTTTGAATCTAGTTAGCCTTAACAAAATTAGATCAATTACTCAACTCAGTAATAAGAATTCAAAAAGAGCCATTCCTAAGCTTCCTTAATGCCAATTCAAATTTAGTCCTAGATTACACCTTTATAATATTCGATGCAATCAAGCCAAATCTAAAACAATCAATTTCCTAATCAATTTAACTATTAGTCCCAATCCTAGTGTTCAAATCAGCCCTAACCCACACAACAGTATTATAGAACAACATAGTCATTGTAACCTATGACAACTTCATATTAATAATAAACACAAAAACATATGTCAAAAGAATTGGAGGATATGTTTGACCAACCGGCCTAAGTAGTTTAGCCTCCAATTTAAAGAAGGTCAACGCCATTTGATGATGATCTATTTGCATGAATTATAGAAACAGAATGAATAAAAATTACAATAAACAATTATTATTTTAATTAAATTAGCACAATTTATAATTATATCAACCAAATCCATATCCTTCCAAACCAATAGTAAAGGCAATGTCTAATTTTTATTTCATTTAGCCATAATTTGCATATAATGGAACTTCAATCGATTTAAAGCACGTATGAGCTAGAGGCAATTTACGAATATCCAAATTACTCTTGAATTCAACTGATATTATATATGAACTCTAATCAAAAGGAATAGTAGAAGAACCTATATATTAATTGAATAAAAAACCAGTAATGAATTTTAACATGTTCTTCAACGTTTATGGATCAGCTTGGTTGATGTACGTTTCAAAGTAAGATTTGTGATTAGCCTTTCCTCCAGAATATTGTATTTTTTGTAATACAACATCAGGCTTAATCTCAAGTAATCCTTAAGTAAGCAATGATATTTCAAAGGGCTTCAACCACTTTTAGAAAATCTTAAAGCTATTTAAATGGAAATTACCTTTAAATCAACTACAGTTGTAAATCCTTCAATAAAAGCTTTATAAATTTCTTGGAATTATTTATAAATAATATATTCTGCTGTTTTGTCTAAATATTAATGAACATTATTTGAAGTAACAGGCATGGTAGAACCATTTGGAATCAACTCAATAGTAGAATTGCCTATTTAATAAGTGAAATCCAAATAGAGAGATTCTAGTGTCTCAGGACTCATGTTTTTAAGATTAGCATAGTTAGAATAAGTTTATTTATCCCAAATTAAGACTAGATCTTCAAACACTATCTTCTCATCATAAACAACCTTCCAAAATGGACTAATAATATCAATCCCAATTAAATAGCCATTAGCTATTGCATTAGCAATTAACTAAAAATTAATTAAAATAGATAATACCTTTCCAAATAATAAAGCATACTCTTTTTTATTTTTTATTTTATTAAAATTGCTATGCAGAAAATACTTCCCCAAATTACCTTGAACAGGCTGGAAGAATTTGTATGTGTCATCTTTAAGAGTGTTGCCTATCATATCATAAAATTCTCTCTTGAGTCCTCCAGCATCAATACCAGGCTCATCTTGAAACTTAATAGTGAAATTATAATTCATCTTCTTATCAGCCAAAACTAATAAATCCTTTAAGAAACTCAATCTTCTAATCACTAACGAGTAATCAGTTCGTTTAAAACTTTTTTCTAGTTCTGCTTCAAATTTCTTTCTTCTTTTTTCTAAACAAACTCCTGAAATCTTAATGGGTAGAACTTTGAAATGTAATAATAATTTTCATACCTTTTTTAACTTGATTGTTAATAAAAATCTTTAATTCAGTCTCTCGCTCATCTGCTTATGCATCTTCAGGAGAGAAATGAGCTTTAGCATTCATAGATCCACTTTTTGTCAAGTTTTAAAAATTAACTTATAATGAAACTCCTTCATTACAAGTAATTGCACATTTGCAATCCAAATAAATGTCATACTCAATATCCCCATAGATGTTCGAATAGGAATCTCTTAATTAGAATGTAAATGGAATGTCTTCGTAAAATGGTATTGTTTGCAATTCTTAAGGAGTCTCAATTTCACTCTCCTAGAGATTAGGCATGTTGGCCAATATAACGTATCTCCCTTTGATTCTGATATCATCTATGTACAATTTATAGACTCCTTTGAAAATTGGAGTCCAAATTAAATTTAACCCTAATCCTACCTATTCTTATTTTGGAATGTATTGAATCTAATTGAATAAGGAATGCACAAAAATTAGAGTAGTGTATGAGAAATTATTGATACGGTTCCCCAGACTATCTTTAAACACAATGTAATCGATTCTTTCCTGTCCAGCTCTCGATGCCACTCCAAGTTCTTGTTTACTCAACATATTAATTGTATTGCTCAATTGCAAATCCTTAGAATGAGCTATTGGTTCACATTCCTTATGGAATAGTACCTCGTCCATCTTTTAATTTGACTTCTTTAACAATAGTTTCATCATTTTGGCTTCCCCAATTCCAAAAGCTACTTGCTCTTCTTATTCAACTTCAACCAACTTAATTTTATTTTCTATTGTAACTTGCATATGTGTTGTTTTGCTTAAATCCTATGTATTTTAAGTAGTGTATTCAAATGTTATTTGAGATCCCAATTGATCTTGGATCATCGATATTGTATGTGGGAGCAAAGCTTTCAACTGCATTTTTAGTACTTTATCGCTGAGAAATTCCACCAACAGCACTCGATTTGTAATAAATTTATAGGAAACCTGAAGTTGTCCTTTCTTTTTTTCCTTTTTTATTAAATTGGATAGATTTGTGTTCTTTTATCTGGCCTATGATATTTCTATCTTACTTAATTGAGGTTCTAAAGGTTTATTAGATTCCACATCGAATATCATTAAATAGAGGGGATTGCAAATATTTTATTAGTAGGTGTTTTAAGAGAAATAACCTGGTAATGATTTTTAAGTGCAACTTTTCAAGGTTTAGAACTTAAGATGAATTCCATCTATCTTAAAGATAAGGAAAATTGAGTTAAATTGCTATGGATTAAGTACTTCTAAGCCTTAGATTCTCCCCTTTTCTAAATTAAATACCAATAATTCTATTTGAGATTTGTCATCTATTCCACTTAATAGTTTTCGAGGATTAAGTTTTAAGCTGTCTAGAATAATCTCTGGTTTTTCGAATTTGATCTTGTCATTATATCTATTGTTAATGTAAAATTGATTTTTGTTAAGATAATCTAAAAAGAAATCGCAGATATTGAAGTCGGCGAAGGTTTCATAATTAATTATTAAATGAGAGCCATCCTGAAGAAATTAATAGATTGTGTTTTTAAATTCAGTCTTGATTTCCTTCTATGCTAAAATGGATACCTTTAGTTTAATATTTGGATTAATCAGTGTCAACAATTTAAACAAATACTTGACCAACAATATTATATCAACCACTGTCTTAATGCTTTCTACTTAAATGTCTCCAACTTCTACTATGTGTAAGTTTTCATAAGTAAAATAGGAGTCCATTTTATTCACCTAGAATTTCAAGATTAAATTAAATAGAAACTAAGCAATCTGATCTGAATCAGGCACTTGTATATTTTCCTTACTGTCAATGAGGGTATAGAATTTTAGAGTCCTATTCTCATATTGAATTAGTGATTTTTGAGTTTCAATGCTTTTTTCAAAAATGAATTCAACCTTTTCAATAAATGTCTTTACGAAATTGATTTTGATACTCTGAATTGATTAGATTTCAAATAGATACTGTAGTGAGTTATTCAACTTTGGATAAGAGTAACCGTCTTTGAATGTTTAGTAGCCATATTAAAAGGATTCGAATATTGTTCCTCCAACAAGGAGACAATCTAAATGGTAATTGGGATTTTAATTCAACTAATCATCAAAATGTAGAAAGATGTTTGCCAATTCAGTGTGCTCATTAAGGAATTTAATAAAGTTTTTTTATAACTACTGAGCGACTACATTGGTTTCAAAGTGACAGGCCATACTTACAGATGCAATATCAATCTAATCAAATTTGAACTTGTCTCCAAAGATTCGTATGTAGACAGTTTAACCTTAAATTAAGGATTGCTATTTCTTTAATTGATGGATGGCAGCAAAATCGAAATTGATTTAATCAGGGAAAATTGGAGTCAATTATGTTAAACTTAAATCATTGTAGGAAGAAACGAGACCATTTCCAAAGAGATTGTCAAGCATGTCTTATTTATTGAATTCATCTTATTCGCATTAGATTTAACTCATTAGAGACACGAATTTAGGTTCATTGCATATTGATATATTTCCATCTTGATCAGTGAAAAATACATTTAGGATTGATTGATTAAAAATAGGATCAGATGGCCAAATAGGCTGAAATAATACAATTGATACTAAGTCTTCAATTTAAACGTAAAGCAGTTCATGATGTGAATAAGTATATCCAGAATAATGTGCTTGATTTCTAGTTATTCTATCATGTGTTAAGAGCACTTCGCTCATGTAATCCAATTAAGAAAATAAAAAGTGTCCTGGTTTAGAATTATACACCAATTAACAGGACACTAAATTGTTTTTCTGATTCTCACAATAAACTATCATACAAACATCTCCTAATTTACTATTATTTACATAATAATTTTTAGATATCTAAAATCCAAAATGATACGATAATTTGATATCACTCTTCTGTGTGACCTAGCATAATCTCTATAAAATCTTAGACTTCTATTTTAATTGTAATTATCTAGTATTCGATACAATTATGTTCATTAACGGTTTATTTTACCTCAAAGCAGATAACAAACATGACAATCTAATATTAAACATTTCATCAAATCTTTCAGCTTTTATTTATTTGAGTATATAATTGTACAATTCCTCTTTAAAATATTTATTCAATTTTAATAAAATATACCAAATCTGTTCCATCTCCTTTAATCTGCTTTTGCTATTCTTATTCTGGCAAATCTTCTAGATTTCACTTGAGAAGATTGAAGCTAAAGATTAATGATCAACTGATAAGGTAATAGTTTTATTTAGAATCTTACTCAATTAATTTGAATAATTCAGCAGATGTCGATCAATGTCCAATTTATTGAATAAGTATTGCACAAGTTATTCTGGGTTGAATATTTAATTATAGAAATCATACTCATTTATGATGCTGTGGAAATATTCCTATATAATTGGATCTGGTTTAAATACAATTCTACTACTCTATTGAATCTAAGCAATTTATTTATCCTATTGATTGATTTGTTCACTTTAATTGCATATCCCTATATTCAACCTGATGATCAGGATATGATTGTAAAGAAGATAAGTAGTATTGCCAAATTAGAAGATTCTATCTAATCCTTTCTTTTATTTATTCTGTATGAATTCAATCCCTTACTATTCATTGAATTCAACATAAACCCCTCTGATCACTTTTAAAACCTGCTATGCTTTTATCAAATTATGGTAAAGCAATTAGTGTAAAATCATAATCAAGGTGTCCCAACTGAATACCGATTCAATTATTGAATAGACATTAATCACTTTATTTGTTACTTATTACATTTCAACTAATTTGCTCACTATGACTTCTAAAAATGATATTGTATTTATTCTCCAGACCAATTTGCTCTGATCTTCACTTCTACCCAGCAATTACTTAACTTTCTCTATGAATGTAACCAATTTTGTAAATATCATTTAAATGTTGTAGGTTGAAAACAATTAATCCTAAAAGACAAAGTGTTAGTTTTTAATATAAAATGGAAATTCCAATTTCCACACTTGTTATTGCTTCTGTTCAATTACACTACTTATAAATTCATTATATCTATAAAAATCTTATATTATCATTGAAATTACAGTATTCCCATTGTATTTGGTAATGAATTCCTCTTCTGATAGTTTTAGCAAATTAATGACTACTTAGGGTTAAATAAAATGATAAAATTCAGCGAATATCAATTCTTTCTAGTTTTTGTATTTCTTCTTCTATCTCACCTAATAAGTATTATCAGGTAACAACTCAAACATGAATTGGAAATCTTCTTTCATTATTTGTTATTGATTTATAGTTGATTATCTCTGCAACTGAGTGCCTTATGATGATACACCCACTTGACTATGACTCTAATGAATTAGAGAAGGAGGCTGATTTTGGGATTGATATAATTGCGTATCGGTTTATCTAATCTACTCATGCTAATGAGGAGCGAACACATCATCTATTTAATAAATACCCACTTTATCAAACTCCTATTCCATCAGATTCTTAAAGAACAAACATTTTTCTAACACATTCTCCTTTGAATTGATAATGATCTCATGAAAATCGACTGTTGTGATTGAACTGAAATCAAAGTTCTTCCAATTCTCCTAGATTTCGTAATATTGAGTTAATTCAACCTCTATGTTCATTTAATAATTTGCCATCTTTAACTATGGAATAGCTTTACAAATATTGGCTTCGGATAAATAAAATGAATCATCATCGAATTAAAGTGGGATAGTGAATCCCTCCTATTCATAAGTTATCTACTCTTATCCAAAAACAAGAAGTACGTTTTTCTTAAAGTTAGTCATCGTTGTAATCTCTTGGCTCAACCTGTTAATAAACCCATCAATGATTTCATTTATCTATTTTATATACATTATTCCCTTTAAAATGGCTAATTCCTTTGAGTTTTGCTTTTCTAAAATCTATTCGAAATAGGAAGTGTCCTTAAATTTATAATTTTGATTTAATAGAGAAAGCAAGAATATCTTACTATTTTCAGTTAAAAATTATGATTTCTTTGAGGTCTTTTATTCAAATTTGAATAGATTTAAGTAGACTTCCTTAATGACAATTAACTATTTTTATTGAATAACCTATTCTTCATATTGATCCTATTAGATGCAAAGCAATAAATAAAAGGCATAAGCAATGTTTTAGGGCATCTCATATTAATTTGTTTCTATTTCTAACTCTTTTTTATTTGTTTCTAATTATAATTCATTTTTATTTGTTGCTATTTCCAACTCTTTGTTATTTGTTGCTACTTCTAATTCATTTTTATTTGTTGCCATTTCCAACTCTTTGTTATTTGTTGGCATTTCTAATTCATTTTTATTTGTTGCTACTTCTTCCTCGTTTTTATTTGCTGATAGTTCTAATTTATTTCCATCTTATGATTAATTCTATTCGGAATCTTCAAAAATAATTTCACTATCCTCAGATTCTGGCTCGAAAATTTCAAAGCTTAATTCGGTCCATACCTCCTTATAAACAAATCTATTATTGTAAACTTTCTTCTCATTTCTTTCAATCTACTCCTTATGAACATCAATTTGTTAATCGTTCTAATCTACTGATTTGTTTTGTTCTTGTTATTCTTCTTATTTAATTGATTCCAGATATTTATCCTTGTGATAGGACACATATTTAATTAATTCAGGAGTTTGGTATAAAGCCTGATTCACAACAATCACTGTTGATATAGTAAAAAATACAGGATCCGTAACTTCGATGAATAATTTAGGATACATAGCAGCAAGTTTATCATAGATTGGATTCTGAAATGTAGTATATTTCTAACATTATTCAAGAATCATCCTACATCGTTCCTAGGTCAAATTATATGATCCATCACTTTGTCTATATTCTTCTAGGTATTATTATAAAAGAATAGGATTGAATTAGTAGTTACCTAGCATAGTCCATTTTTTCAAAGCCATATGTATAGTTAATAATTTATTATTGAAGTAGTAAATTGTATCCAATTTAAAAATCTAATTAATGCAAGCCTACTCAAATTTGATGAGTTATTATATTTATGCTTATCTAATATTTTCATTTGAATTGTATTCTAACAAAGTACAGCATAAAGGAAGATACTTTTAGTACAACTAAATGAATTTGGAAAAGGGAGTGTTATTAATTTCAGGTTAAATTGATTAAAAGTAATTAATATCAAAATGTAGAATGGACCTTAAATGAAAATATTTGATGATTTTTGAACAATAATTCAAAATAAAATAGTTTTTTCTCATCAATGCCAGACTTAATATGTCTGTCTTAAAATTATCTCTATCTGACTATTATCCTACTTCACTCTTACCTGATTAATCCACATAATTAAATAATAATTCTTACTTTAGAATCTTGATAGCCTTAATTTATCCATGAATTTGAATCATAAATGGTAAATATATTTCCTCAAACAACCTTTGTCTCTTCATTAACATTAGGTAATACAGAATCGGTTAATTATCAAGTACGAAAATTCTGTTTGTTTATTTGACTTCATCTTTAATGTAATGATTGTAGAATTTTATAATCTCGTTGTCATTATAATTTCCATAGATGATCAATTGGAAAATGTTCTACTCATAGACCAACTGATTTGGATTTAAATGAAGTGATATTATATAATTTATTGTTTCAATATTCCCACTAATAAGAGCAAGAACCAAGTTTTCATAACTAAATTTTGGTTTCTACAAGATGTGATTGTGTTTACCATAAATCAAGAAAACCTAATTTGAAGTCAGATTCTGTAGATTAGCTCCAACTCCACTGATGAATTTACTGAAGAATTCCATCCTTTTTTAAAAGGTGGGAGTGTAAACATCATAATTCTTCTCAGGTAAAATATTAACTTCATTTTTTGCATAAAATAAAGTAGCCTAATTGAATTTGATTGTGGATAATCCTTTATACTTCTTTCTCATAATTGGTACCAATTTAATATTCTGATATTTCATAGTCATCATTATATAATCTAAATCCTCATGACTGGGATCGTATTTCCTATCCTCACATATGAATTCAGACACAAAGAATTCCTGCATTTTAGGGCGTATATTTCTAAAGTTGTCAAGTACATATTTATTAATTGAGGTTGTACAATTTACTTTCAGTAATTCAATATATTCTTTTGATCTATAATCCAAGATTTTGGGTCCATTCTTTTTCAGTAAAAAGTACTTGATCAATATTTCTACTAATACTTCCTTTTAATGAACCTATTGTTTATTTGGATATCGAAGGGCATACATTCTTTCATAAAATGGAGATAATTAAATCAGATTTTTATGATTTGCCCACCTTTAAACAATCTCAAAACACTTCTCATAATCTTATGATTGTGAATTAATACTAGATGAAAACAAACAAGAATAATTTTGGTTCTACTTTGTATACGCTTTATCTTAAGCATACATTAATTAGGATTCTAAATTGTTGATATACTCTTGCTTTTTTTATTGATGATTAATAACTTTCTCAGAGTTATCAAACTATTCCTGAGCTCTTTTAGAGATGAATGCAATTGAATTCTTTTATTTTAATTATTTTCTTTCCAAAGTATACGGATGATTCAAACTGAAAGACTAATATCTCTCCATTTTATTCATTTACTAAAGGTACGCCTTTAGAAAATCTTACTAATGATCCAATAAGGATTCGTTATAGGGCTAAACTTTAGCTTCTATTAAAATGGTTGCAAGAACCTTACAGAAAGTCTCCTTATTTTGGATATTGTCAAATGAACCAATTAACTCATTCAATATTTCGATTTTCTCATTCAATCCCTCCCTTAAACATAATAAATAATCATTGTATAATTTCTTGATGTTGAACTTGTTCTAAATCAGATACCGTTTATATTATTAACAGTTTAACGCAAAACAGGGTTTATGTTTTAAGGCCAAAAAATAATTAATATATTCATCATCAACACTAAACTGACTCCCTAACATGAAATTCATCTTCCGTTTATTTTTCTTAGCATCTTGCTCCAAAAATCCCAATAAATAATTTAAATGCTCCTCGTCTTTATTCGTATAAGCCTTTGCATATAAATTCTATATTAATTTTATCCGATCTTTCAATCCTTCTTGCTTAAGTAACTCTATTATAATATTGCAATTCTGAGGATTCCTCTGATCAAATGCAATTAGAGATAACACCTTCATAAAAATCAAGGTCTTTTTTTCTAATATAGCTCCTTGAATTCTTTATAATTGATGGGTCATCAATTCATTATCTCTTTAGCATATCCTTACCAAAGAAGCCCCATAAAATTCTAATTGATCATCTGCCATATTTTTTATCAATTCAATTTTCACTTCCTTAGACCTACAGGATAGTATAATAGCTTTCAGATGACCATTTTTCATATAGTCTTCTATATTTGGCTTAATAGTAATATAAGACTCAAAATTTATGAATTAAAAAAGGAAGCAAATTTCATCTCTCCTTAACCCAAAAGACTTTTAATCTCGATGATTTCCATTTTCAAATAATTTAATTAAATCTGCATTAAATTTCTCAACTTCCTCATCATTTTACTTACAACTATAACCTATAGGGAAATATTCATGAGCCAAAATAGAAGCTTATGTGTCGAAGCCAATATCACACTTTAAAACTAAAAGATTTAAATTGACAAGGGCATTATTCTGTATTATATGTTTTAATGATAATTAGCCAATCAAGATCCTTTTAATTTTGGGTAGATATACTTTCAGTAAGTCCTCCAAACATTCTTTTATTGTTATCAATGATGCAGCAAAGGGCTTACGGTTTTATAAGGCATAAATAACAGCCTTTTCTTTGTAGTTCTAAGCCACAGGATATTCCTTTGGATACACCACTAAATTTGGGCTCAATCCACGCAATGCCCAATTATAGTATGTTTCAAATTGATCACCTTGAATGCTAAAAATTGTAAAGTTTATTGTTTCACCTTTAACAATAAAAGAAAAATCAGACTTAACCTTATTTGCTTGAATGAAGAGTGAAGAACTCCAACGTTTAGGATTATTGCTGATTTCAAAGTAATCATTCAATAAATGCAAACCTGATGGGAACTTACCAAAGTTATCATTGAAGTTTAGTTTAATTAGTATTTAGGCTTACTTTTCATTATACAAATAACATATTTCATCAAATAACTTTTGTTTCTTTACTGAGTATTCAAACTCCTTTATTTTCAAGAACTAAATAAATTCCTTAAAGTTATACGTTTGACAATTTGTAGCCTTAAATGTATATAATACTAAAACAACTCTTTTTCGACTTGTTTCACTAGGTTAAGTTTTCTTTCCCTTTTTATAGGAAGGGTCATCCTCTGTTTGAAAATTAGCAACAAAAGTGATCTTCTCATAAATTGAATTAATGAAATCATCATCTACTAATAACAGTTTATTGTTTCGAAAGAGTTTTCTAATGATTTGTAAGCATTCTGGTTCGTTTTGCTATAATTATAACGCTTTATAGCATTAATCAAACGATTTATCATCCAACTCTACAAGTTGGTTATAAATACAATCAAAGCAATACAACCTACATTTTGATTTTGCTTCTAAGTATCCATGTAGAGGCACTTTTAGCAATACAGGATTTGAGTTTATTGATTCTTTGATAAATTCAATGATAGGCCTTAATTGAGATCTATCTTATGATTATTTGATAATTTAGATCAATTTAGATATGAATTGCGCTTTAATATCGATTTCATTCTCATTCTCGAATTGTTGTTTATAATAAGGTTTTATTAGTTCAACTTATTGGTTGACTAAATCAAAGTAATTGAGTTGAACCAATTAAATGAGCAATGGTCTCACAATGCCATTGAATTCATATGGATAATGAGTGGAGTGCACATCAAAATTAGTAATCCAATTTAAATTTATTTTGAATTTATGTTTTATTAATTGCTTTACAACTTAAATGTACTGAAAATATATTATATCAAATTTTTCATAATTCTGTTCTTCATATTTATTGATTCTCAATCTCTTTGGAGTTTTGTTATTTTAAATTGAATAAAAATATTTAGTACTTGGATTTATCCTTTGTCTCCTCCACTCTAACTGATTTCTTTCAGCTGCTGAATTCATGACCTCTAAGTAGATTTTATAGAAATCAAATTCCTTTTATAAATGCTAGCTTAAGAATTAAATGATAAAATCTTAAGGGTCCTTCTGAGAATCCAAGTATATAACTAAAGGAATCTATTCATTATAGGGTTAGATTAATAATGGCTTTAACAAATCTTAATATTCATTCAGTTTGTCAATAATGGATTTGATTTCATTATTAGTTCTTGGGGATTTATTTAAACAGAAGCAATGGATTAAATTTTTGCCCTGTTTTGTTGAAAAATCCAATGATTTTTCCAAATAATGTGGATATAGGGTGACATATTCATTTATGTAATGAAATGGGGCATTTTAAAATAGCATCATCATGGGAGTGACTTATGAAATATTTGGTGACAAATAATAGTCATTGGAATATTGCAAGAATGTATCCCATTTTTTTTAAAGTGCGATTTAATGGAAGATATTAAATTATAGATGGGTCAAAACGGCCTTACTCACAAGTGTGATAGTACTCTATCCTAATGGTATGGATTTTGGTACGATTAAATTTTGAAATTGATAATTAATTTTAGCCTCCTTATATATCTTAATAAAACTTAATGCCAAGGGGAGTTCACTTTATAAAAAGAGCTTACTAATCAATCCAAATAGTTTCAATTAGGTATAATCCTTCATGTCTATGTATGAATCAATATTGACAAATTACAACTGATTTAAAATGCGAACAACTTCCTCTGAAGAGAGCATTATTGATTAGATGAATTTCACAGTTTATTCTATTTTTTCTTTGCTACTAAACAAGGGCTTCATTTTGTTAATGAGTCGAATAGCAGTGGCTTATTAAATCTACTTGTTTGGCAGAGAGTGATTGAGTAAGACATGTTGAATAATTTCATAATCATCGATGTAAATGAGGATTAATTCAATTAGGTAAAAGCTTTGTTGATTCATTAAGGATAAGACTTCTATTAAGGATTTATTGTGTTTTAAACAAATTTCCTTTAATTTATAAAAAATTAGTTTACATTCAAGGAGTCTAATTTTAACTTTTTGGAGTAAATTTATTCTTCTACTTCTTCAATGATATTCATTTAATCAATAGAATTCTATTGAAATTATTTTTTGAGTGATCTCATTCTAATTAAGAACTATTTAATTTGGGTTTGTGGTATTGAGACTATTTCAGGCTCTTAAATTATGAAAAGTAATTTTACTTGATTCTTAATCATCTAAATCAGATGCATAGTCTACACGACTCATGCACGGGTTGTACATATTCAATTCCTTTTCCTACACCGATTTTTATTGACTCTGAGGGCTAGAATGTTATATTAGTAAATTCTACATTGATAAACTTGTCTTATGTAATAATTGCTGGGGAACACAAGAAATAGAATTTTGCTACTCTATGTGTCCTTGCTTTTAATTTTCATTTTTGATTTATTATTCTGAATCAAATTGATTATTATTCTGCTGTATCTGTTATTTCTATTTTTTTGGTTATGCTCTGGGATTATCTTACGTATTATTTTCAGGGACAGAGATTTCATTGGCAGCGCTGGCACAACAGCCCATTTTTTAAGTAATGTATAAATATTAATATAATTTATTATTTAGAGTAATAAAATAATTATATATAAATTCTGGCCATTACTGGAGAATCTAAATGGAGCCTATTTGATTCAATTGTTTTTAAATTCATAAAGATTTGACTTATGAACAGAGACCTGAGTTCCATGGAATACTTTTTCAGGATGCAAACCACCAAAATCTGATTATTAAGTGTTTCTCTTATTCCCAATCCTCGTTTACCGTGGAATTCTGGATGCATGCTTGGATTTCTTGGTATTGATTTCATCTTAAAATGGATCATCGCTAATAGAATTACTTTTTAAATTACATTAATTTTAATTTTCGTTTGATTCTGAGAGCCTTGTTCATAGCCAAATTATTGTAGGTATACGATGAGAAATTATTCCCAAAGTTCTTCCTTTTGTCTATATTCATCTTCAGAATCCTCAAGGCTCTGGGTACCACCACGCAAGGGTTGTTCCAACTAAAATAAAACCGAAAGTTTTTCATCTATTCAAAATTTTCCAACTCCATAGATTAAGAAGGACATGAGCAATCGAAAACAGGAGCAGACATTTCTTAATTTTGAGTCTGGGAGGGATTATCTTGGATCTTTAAAGTCCTTAACGTTTTGGTAGTTTTTGTTAGATTTGTTTTTGAGGACTTCTTTTTGAATAAATCTCTTTTATCTGGAAACTAAAACTCTTATGAGGTTTCTCTCATGTCCTTTGACAATCGGCATTTCCTAATTTGATTAGAAAATGATTGACCTCTATCTCTAAGTTCTAATTAAGTTTAAGATTGAATGTTATTTTGAGAATCAAACTTCTTTTGTTTCTTTAGTTAACTATTTCTTTAATGAAATTATTTCTGATTCTCATTACTTGCTAACTAATGTTGATCATTGATTTAGGAAAATCTGAAATCTTCTAATTTCTGAAGATTAGATATTGAGATATTGATGGACGATTACTGTTATCTATCTTATATTGAATCAGTTAGTTATTCTTCTTTGATGGAAGCCAACTTATTATTAATTGAATCTGAAACAAAGAAGCCAGCAGTTTGATTTTTTTATTTGGATTATTTCACTCTTGTATTTTGCACACCTCCACTATCTTTTGAACTATCACTTTCTTAAATCGGTTGAAGATGGTTGTCTTATGATTGACTCCTATTTTGAGACTGTTGTCTAGACAATCTAGAGAGACTCTTAGTTTATGAGGCTAATATCAGTAATGTTTGTTACAATACTCCTAGGGAGAGACAGCTAATTCACTTTGAGAGTCTTCAAATTCCTCATCCTCACAAGATACATTATCTAATGCATAATTGGTTTGAAAATCTTTCACAATTTTATAATTTGTTTTAGACTCTCTAAGTGCATGATACTTCTTTCTACTTTTTCTTTAATACTTGCAATTCCTTTCTTATTGAAATGGAAAATTCTCTTTCTTAAGTACCCTCTCTTGATCAGCAACATAATGTAAAACAGGACAATCCTTGATGAGATGAGTAAATTTGCTACATGAATAGCAACTCAACTTAGCAGGTTGATAATTGTTACTCTCCAGAATGCTATCTTTCACTTCACAAAACTTTTCCTAACTTAAATTCTCTATAAAAATACCATGTCTAATGGGAATTATGCCAAAACATTCAATAGGTGCAACCTTGAAATCTTGTATGCTCTAGAAAAGCCTACACTTTTGGCAGATGCAGTTCTAGGCATTCCTGTAAAGAAAGCGTATTCTCCAAAAGAATCTCCTTTGCTTAAATACGATAACTCTCTACAATTACTCTCTTCATTGAGATCCTAAAATTAGATGGAAATAGTTCCTTTAGTTATCATGTACATAGCTGCATCATCAATTGTATCTTACACAATAATTTAATCCTCAGGTGAAAATCTTACTTCTTCCATCACCAAAGATAGTAATTTTAGGGTTTTCTAAGAGAATTTGGCTAGTAAGGTATTTGTCTTCATTACATTGTGTCTAATCTCAAAATTCAGTTCCTCCAATAAACTATTTGATAACTTTGATTTAATCTGTTAAATCTCTTCATCATTTATTTCCTGCTCCTCTGCGAATATATAATCATAATAATTGCGAATACGTTGTTACAACTCAGTCTGAATTTGATTTTTTATTAAATATTAATTCAATAGATTTACACTTTTCTTATATAGAACTTATCTAGAATTTAGATTGGTGAGCATCAAACCTATTGAATTAAAAGAAAAGGCAAAAACTCCGCAAGCCAAAAACATACTAAAATTTGCACAAATTCTCTCTGCTTGATTCTAAGGTGTCAAATCACCGTATCCAACAGTAATCATAGTTTAAACAGCCCAATAAATTGCATAATTATATTTTTGGAACATATCAGGATCTTAAACATAGGTGTCTATCCATGTTTAACGATGACCCTACTAATAAAATGCAACCCCATGCCACAAACAAGCAAAGAGATGTCCTACATAAATCACCATGAATAACAATTTAATCAATTCTATGAAATCTTAATATAAACCTGTAAAATTAAAGAATCTAATTTAAATATTATATTTATACTCTTCTAATTTACGAACTCTATCCTAAAGCTTAAATTATCTGCTACAATAATAAATTAAATATGGACATATTTGCCATCCCAATTTATCATGAGAACTGTCTGTATCATTCTAGATCCCAACAAGTAGTGCTACGAATGACAACTTTTATAGATTACAATGTTATACCAAATCGTAAATTCCCTAACTATTTAGGTAATTTATAAAAATCTTCCTTCTCGATCGAATAATCACTCCTTTTTCAATAATGGAAGTATTAATGACAATAAAACTGTCAATCAGGATGCTGAAGAGGAAAAAATTTTCAACACTTTTTACTGTCAGTTCCCCAAACACTTTTTATTAATAGGTTACACCAAATGAAATGTTAAAAGGAGTCCAAAAAAACACCATTATTGTGGTTAGAATGTGCAGAATTTGCCATGCTATGACAAGATTGCTGCTTTGATCTAATATGGGGAAAAATTTCAGACGTTTACATATTTTTTATAGGCAATTTTTTTTGACTCTTTTGTGTGAATATAAATATCTAAGATCATCCATCAAAGTTTTTTGGTAATCACTAAAATGATGAGATTTCTTCACATATGACTTTTATAATAAATTCTCGATAAATCTATTGAACGAGCTTTTAGCAATTACCAATTTCAAGAAATTGTTAATCTAGGAAGGATTATTTATTTGGGCTGTGTTCTTGAGTTTAGTATCATTTGATTCTCTATTTATTTCGAGTTTTGATGTTAAAACCAAGGGGTTTTCCTCGATTATGGCATCTTGATGGGACATCTACAATTTTTAAAGTTCTAAAGGTTTATCCTATCTTGATGACAAAGGGTTTTCAATGATTTAACTTCCAATTGAAGGTGATTGGATAGGGTTATCCCCTTCATCCAAAGGATCTACTTTTTGAGTAAATCGAGCAGGTCCACCAGTACTTTTTTTGTGAGAATCATCTAAATGACTGTGATTTTGATCTGCCTAATTCTGATCGACATTATAACTTTACTCAAATTCAATAAAGATGTCTGAGATCATATTTTGTAAATTAATATATATTTATATTTCCATCAATTTAAATTCCTAACAAACACTACAGTACATGCAATATCCTGAGGGTGGTAATTCCGATAATTAAGAAGCTCTGTTAGGGAAATTGGTATAATTAGGGGAGTTTAAACGATTAATAAATTGAATTATTTTTATTTATGCTTCAAAATCGAATATTAAGAATCATTCAAAGAACTCCGAAGTTTTTCTTTGGAAACAGGAAGCCTCCCAAAGGGTTTGAAAATTTTGAGAGACCAAGAGTTGAAGAAGAATAAGGAAGAACTGGGTTGGAGAAGGAGGCGAAGGAGGAGCAGCAACAGGAGCAAGAGAGATAGGAATCGCAAACATCCAACAAAAACAATAAAGACTTCAGTTCACAATCAAAATGGAAGAAACAACAGCAACAGCAGAATCAACCTGAAGATTAAGATAATCAAAGCAGATTGCTTTTCACCATATCAGGTGCATTGATGGGCTATTACTTGATTGATTATGTTTTGCCCGGCAGAGAAACTCGAATCAACATCACTCAATTCGTGAATCAGATCTATCCTACTACAAAATCAATAGAAATCAAGCCATCCGCCGATTCCGAAGCCATATATGCTCATATCACTTCAGAAAAAGGAAAATACAAGTTAAAATTAGCTAATCCTGACACGTTCTTAGAAAATCTAGAATATTTGCAATTGAAGGCAAATGTGGAACCTGAAAACCTCATAAAGGTATCATTCAAAGAGAACTCCAACTCATACTTATTGGACAGAGTCTTGGACATAGTCCCCCTTGGTTTCGTGATATTCATTTCTTACAATGTGATTAGATTTTTGAGACTATTTCGAGAAAAAGGACCTGGAGGAATGATGGGAATGTTCAAGTAGAATCATAAGCAATTTTAGATGGAATAGAATGTGAAAGTCAAATTCACAGATGTAGCAGGATTGGATGAAGTGAAGGTAGAGATAAAGGAGTTCGTTGATTTCTTAACAAATAGTAAAAAGTTTAAGCAATTGGGTGCTAAAATACCAAGAGGAGCTTTATTGACAGGACCTCCAGGAACAGGTAAGACAATGTTAGCAAAGGCATGTGCTGGAGAAGCTGGAGTGCCATTCTTTTATGTAAGTGGTTCAGAGTTTGTAGAAATGTTTGTAGGATTGGGTGCAAGTAGAGTTAGGGATCTGTTTGAATAGGCTAAATAAAAGAGTCCTTCCATTATTTTTATTGATGAAATAGATGCAATTGGAAAGAAAAGACAAGCGAAATTTGGTAATGATGAATCTGAAAACACTCTGAATCAATTGTTGGTTGAAATGGATGGATTTGCTACGGATCATAATGTAATTGTTTTGGCTGCAACTAATATGGCTGATCAATTAGATTCTGCATTAACAAGACCAGGCAGATTGGACAGATTCATAGAAGTCACCTTGCCAGATATCAATGGCAGGAAATAAATCTTTTTGGTTCATCTTAAACCTTTGAATTTGGATCCATCCAAAACTGTTGAAGAATATGCAAACAGATTGGCCACTCTCACTCCTGGATTCAGTGGAGCTGAAATAGCCAATTTATGCAATGAAGCTGCAATATTAGCAGCTAGATAATCCAAATAACATGTAGATGCACATGATTTTGAGATGGCTGCGGAGAGAGTCATGGCTGGCATTGAGAAGAAAAGAATCATCTCTGAAGAAGAACGAAAGGTAGTTGCATATCATGAAAGTGGACATGCTGCTGTGAGTTGGTTCTTAGAGGGTGGAGATCCTTTATTAAAAGTAATTACTATCATATTATTTCTATAGTTAACCATCATTCCGCGTTCCAAAGGGTCTCTGGGTTATGCGTAGTATTTACCTAATGAAAGTGCTCTTTTCACCAAGTAGGAATTACTAGACAAAATATGTTGCATCTTGGGTGGTAGATGCAGTGAGAAACACTTCTTTTAAAGAGTAACCACTGGGGCTTATGATGATTTACAAAAAGTCAAGAATTTGGCTTATAACATTGTGACCAAGTATGGGATGAGTGAGAAGATTGGCAATTAAGGCTTTAGGGATGAGAATGTCAATTCGTTTAGTGATGAGACCAGCAAGGTTATTGATGATGAAGTCAGAGAAATCGTTTTGTAGTGTACCAAAAGAACTGAGGAAATTATTTAAAAATATCATCAACAAATCTAGAAATTGTCTGAGCAGTTATTAGTCAAGGAGACTCTTGATCTGAATGATCTTATTACTATTTTAGGTGAACGACCTTTTCCACCTAAATCAAATTTTAAGGAATACTTGGATACTAAAAAAAGGGAAAAAGTAGTTGCATGATATTAAATATTATTTTTACAGTATATTATCATAGACTGAATCATTGTTTTGAGTGGAATTTCGATTGCATCCAATATCTTATTCATATGTTTAATTATTTAAATTATAAAATTTATAATTAATATGACAATTTTATATTACTTCATCTCATTATAGAATTTAGATCCTATCATCACAAACATATAGAAGTGGACAATGGGAATGGCTACTATTCTAATTTGGATTAATGGCAATCGTGACCACCACTCTCGATTATTTGAGTGTATATGGAATCATTCTGATTCTTACTGTTGTACTCCGAAAAATTATTTTTAAAATATTGTCTATATAATTAGAATACTTTAAAATTTAATTCATTTATATTTAAGAAATAAATCAATGTTATCAGAAGTCAACAAGGAGATTAAATAGGATTAATTGGTTCCTCAATTGAATCAAGCTCCCAGCAGCACATTCTTCGTCTACAATTGTTACATCCCAGTTGTTTAAGATTTTATGAATCAACCCCCAACATTACAAGTCCGAAATTCAAGTAAAATAGCTTAGATAATGTAGGTGAATCTTTCCCATAAATATTGAAATAAACAGATAGTTTACAAATGGGACATCTCGGACCTGGGATGTCCATTCCAAGTTTTTAATTTGGAGCATCTACACCCTTCATTAATGCAGAGGATGTTATGAGAAATGTTCAACCACAAACTACTTAGAATCATTTCGCATCATTCATTTTAAATGAGCAACTCAAACCATAGAATATGCCTCAAAAAAACAGAATCATTGAAGGTACCCAAATTTTGTGTGACATTGAAATTGTGCTCATATCTCGTTATTTCGATATGAAAGCTACTGTAATTGATTTGTGCGATTAACTTAGGTATTCTGCTCTCCCAACAACAAATACAATCTAAAGGAGGACACTTCCATTTCAAATTCTGAATGGCTGAAAGATAGAATGTCCTACAGATACAAGAAACCTGTATGATTATATATCAATATTATTAGATCAAGGAATCCTTCTGCGATATGATCGAAGTTATTCAAAAAGAAGGAGAGACTAACATGAAGGGAATCATCCAACCGATTAAATTCTAATAAAATGGTTTCGATTCTATAGAACGGCAAGTGCCCAAAAGTGTGAAATTAGAAAAACCATTCTCACTTTTCATCTTAGAAATACAATAACTTATTTCTTCGTTTCTATTTAACATCTATTGACAAAATAGGACTGAATGTTGTTTAAATGTTTATATGTTCCTTATTTTAACGATTTTCCATATATTATTAAATCAGTATGCATCAATAATGTTTCACTATTCCATATTATTCATTATAATTATTAATAATAAAATGGAATATAGTTTAAAATAACAATACAATTTTCATAAAACTAAACAAATATCCATATATATGTAAAATAATATAAATATATCTACCCAACCCCATCTATTCATTCCATGTGGATAGAATGGACGAGCTATCATCTTATCTGAAAATCGATATTTCTTAATTGCGGCTAAATTAGCAAAGTTTTCATTGTCCTTCTTTAACCCCACAAGAGTTGCAAACGCTTCTGGTTTTTAAATTCTTAAAATTTCCTCCGCTTCAAATAATTGAAAATCAATACATGTCAATTTTCACCTACAGCCCTATTTCGGTTCTCCAGCACTTTACTAAGCTTCTCAGCTATCCAGAACACTTCTTGATTGAAGAAGTTCTCCTTCTTTGCCTCAAAATGGTCCTCTGGAATAGTAAATAATGCAATCAGACTTTTGATTAAGCCTTGGAGAGCAGCTCTTATAGATGCCAGAGTTACTTATTACTTTGGATTTTGACCCCAATAATCCTGGTTTTATTAGCTTGATAAACCAAATAGACATTATAGTACTTGGCTTTTAAAACCAAATTAATCTCTATCCTTATTATTAGGCAAGTTCACAGAACATGCTAATTGAGTGGAACAGATGTGACATCAGCAAACCATTCTTCAGGTTTATAAGATCTCTTTTCCTCATATTGTAATCTCACTATAAATAGTGATTATATATATATATGGTTAAGTAAGTCCTCCGATAGCCCAATATCCAAAGACAATTTTGTCTCATATACTAATTAAAAATAATAGCCTCATTTTAAAGATCACATTTAAGGGTAACTTGAGTGTGGACTGGAATATTCAATAATTTAAATTTTCAAAATATTGAATTAAACAATCTATGAATTGGAATAATAATAAAGATATGATTAATAATAATAATAATAATAGTAAAGGGTCTTTAATTTTTAGAAGAATAAATAAAATAAAAGTTTCATTTTGATTGGAATTAAAAATATTGCATTTGTGTGTTTGTTTAATTATATATGAGTAACTACTTCAGCATAATTAATGATATCAAAATTAATAATTTACACACTAATTATCAACCTTCTATTTATTATTATGATAATAACTACTGTAAATCAACGATTTTAATGATAAAGTAGATTTTACAATATAAAAATAATTCATCCAAAGAATATCTTGACATTTCCATAGAGTATCTTGCCACAAAAGCAGTATTAAATTTTCATATCAAATTTTACATTGATTGTGCTGTTTCGATTTGTTACATTTTTTATTGCATATTTAATTATAAGAAGGAAACCTCATATATTTATTAAGCATTTAATCATTTGAAAATTAGAAGCCCAATACTAAGGCAGAGATCTAATCTATGGATATAGTTGAATCTTTAGAATAAAAATAATGAATGATTCATTAAATTATACAAAGACCATATTCACGTTCCTTGCTAAATTCCACTATTTTCTCGAATTCATCATTGTCTGGAATTTCAACCAACTTAGCATCAACTTTGGTTACATATTTGGATTCCCTTACAAAGCTTTTGCTTTATTATGTTTGGATAGCCGTTTAAGATGAGTTCTATTGCATTTTTTATTATTAAATATATATTAAATAACCCCTTAATCAAACTTATGGCACACTTTTAGGCTTTAACAATAGTTCACAAAATTGTTTGAGACCATCAATCCCTCTGACTTCATTTTCTTAGAGTGGCATAATAACAACATGAAAATCATCATATAAATCGATCATTTGATCTAAGTATTTCTTTTGCATTCTAGCTCTGGCATTACACATTTTGCATTGATCATCTAAATTGGACATTACAAAATATTATACCTGGAAATAGCACTTAATTTATAACTATGTTATGAATGTCTATTTTGAATTTTGTTAGTTCTTACACAAGCCTTTCAGTTTCATACATAGAAAGGAACTCTGGAATGCAAACACCAATGAAAGTTGTTTTATTCTTTCTTATATGAATGATGTATACCTTATCCTTCATTTATGCATTGACCTTAGTGACAGTGTCCTTCATTGTCTCAATCTTACTAAACATTTGATTCATTTATTAATCAAATTCCTCTTGGGATCCAAATAGTCCTTAAAATTAGGAAGCCAAGTTTTAGAAATTGTATCTCAATTGCACCAACTTATTCAATCCCTTCTCCATGATATTGGGAAAATTGAGTAATCTCAATGTATGCCCAGTGGGTGCTGTATCGAATATAATCAAATCGTATTTCATTTCATCAACAGAACTATATTATCAATGACCAATTACTTCATCAATTCAGCAAAACTCATTGCTTCATCGATTCCTGGTACTGAACTGATTAATTCAGATAGCAAAGACTTTGTAGCCTAGTCATTCATAAATCCTTAGAGAGTTGGCAATTTGAGTTTATCTGGATCTACAGTAGGATCAATCTCCATTGCACTTAAATTGTCAATTCCTTTAATTAATGTAGGTTGCCCTCCTATTTTCTAATCAAAACAATCACTCAGATTATGAGCAGGATCAGTTGAGATGATTATTGTCTACACTTAATTTCTAATCATACTTTCTTGCCACTCTTGGCAAATAAAGTGGCTAAAGAACTTGAAGTGGTTGTTTTTCCCACACCTCCTTTTCCTCCAACAAAAATCCACTTTAGAGATGGATTCTCTAGAATATTCTTTAATGTTGGTTCCATTTATTATTACATTATTTAAATTTAGATAAATTTTCCTTATATCTCATTGACTTTCTCAATGCTTCAAATTTAAATAAAATTAAGATAAACTTCTCATCATTACACGAATTTATAATGAGAATTTAAGTTATCATTAGAAAATATTCAAATTTCCTTTTTTATCCAAGGATCTTCCTTTAATATTTCGGCATGTGGTCTTTGGTCTTTATTATAAGTACAACATCTTTTTATAAAGTTTTAGCATTCTTTCGAGAGATGAGTGGGTATTGGTGGACATTTCAAATTCTAAATCGCCTCTAACAACTAAGCTAAAGATTTTATATTTGGCCTAATCTCAATACAAAATGCGTATGTACCATGGATGTTCTGCTGTTGCCATCTCTATTATCACGCATCCCAAACTCCATACATCGACTCTTCTCCCATATTTCTTCTCCTTCAAAAGCAGTTCTGGAGCCATCCATTTAAAAGAACTACAATTTTACTGAATAATACCCTTTCATAGACTAACAAAATTCAGTATCTGACAAATTGATGGCTTCCTTCCATGACGATGATCCAAAGTCAGCTATCTTTATTTACCCTCTCTAATTTGAAAGAATGTTCCCACATTTTAAATCTCTATGCACAACTGCCTGACGATGCAAATAAATTAATCCATCCAAAATTTGAATTGTAAATTTTCTTATCAAAGTTTCATTAAACTTTCCAAACTATTTTAATCTATCAGACAAACTGCCACCTATTTTTAATGTGTTTACTATTACCATCCATGTATTCCAAATAAACATTTAGCATCCCTGCCTCTCTCATGTATCCATAATATTATACAATGTTTTTATGAGTCAATTTCGATAGAATTATAATCTCATTATCCACTGATTCTATTAATTACTTACCATCCATTTATTTTACTGCAATAAATTTACCTTGAATGAATCCTACAAAAACATCTCCAAATGCTCCACTACCAATCTTCTTTCCCAATCTCAAGTCTTTAAAATTGTATTCACATCCCACTGCCTTTTAAGAGTCCTCCTATTGATCACATAACATAGGTTTTAGGACTAAAGGAGCTGGTTTCCGTATTCTAAAATCCTTAGGACTAAGCAATGTCTTAGTTTATGGTTCCGGAGAGTAAACTAGACAAAGCTAAGTGATTTAATTTGCACTATCACTAGGATCGATGCTCTATTTCATTTATAAATAAAAAATAATTATGTTTTTAATCGAAATTTTGAAAACAATTTCTTCAGAATTCATATTATGATTAATATTCAAAATAAAATAACATTGCAATTTCGATACTTATTGATAGGAAAATTTAATATTAGATATATATCCATCATGCATTTTCGAAGTTCATTCATCTATTTATGAATTAGAATTAATATTTTTGTATTTTAATATTAAACAATCGGTAAATTATTAAGTAAATAATTTTATCTCTGTTTTAGTTGATAACCAAAATAAATTGAAACGCTAACATTAAAATCGAAATTTGACTATGATTATTAAAACTTCTAATTAAAAATCATAACATAATTTTATGACTTAAGACTTCGATATTCTTAAGGCAGTTAAATAGATTATTAATTATACTACTATAGAATTTCAATTTATACTTTTTCAATAATATTAATAAAATAATTCAAAAAATACTTGAGAAAAAGGCATTTTAATTTTAAATGAATAAAGCAAATCAACCATGATGACAAATAGGACACTATTTAGACCTTTTCAACCAACTAGTAAAGCAAGTTAAATGGAATCTGTGGATGCAAAGTAATATTGCCAACTTATCTCCGTCCAAGTATGTTTAAGCACAAATAGCACACTCTAAATTGTCATCTGACAAATTTGGGTTATGCTTAAACTCAGTTTCAATAAAATTTAATTAATTTCCTTAGAGCTACTGTTAGTTCTGAAATAATTAATTTCCCTAATCCTACTATTATTATTAATTTTAATTGATTTATTATTACTATTATTGTTATTAAGGTAGCCTTTTTTAAAATACTTTATTGATTGAACTCTATTCCAAAATCAGCTAAGGTAGGTACTCAGAAGGTATTTCTGGAAATGATTACTTTATATTATCATATTCCTCTTGTGTCATTTATAGGGAATTTAAAAATCGTTTAAAGAAGAGCTGCTAATGTTGATTTTCCCTTGACAAAGCCCTCCTGAGATATTTATAGTTTCCTTTATTATCAAGGTAAGTGGGAAACCAGTTTTGTTAAACCTCATTGGCTTGTATTTGCTCTTCTTCTGGTTATTAAATAAAATTAAACTGATTTTTCTCTGATTCAATTTGATTGAATTGATTTTCCTCTTAAACTTTGTTGACAAAGTTTTCCTATAGAATATTTTAATTTGTCCCATTCTTTACTTTCTCATATTGTAAAAACTCTTCATCAAAAACCTCGGCAAATTACACAGCAAAATTATTATTTTTAATCGTATGCTCCCTCTTACCTGCAATGTTTTTGCTTTGTGGTTATTACTTATTATTCTTAACATAATCTTTTTTGTTGATTGCCTTCTTCATATTTGGTTGTTATTCTTTTTTTTTACCTCTTCCTTTACGACCTTTATAATAATAATTTAAATACCTTTTTTTTTTTCAGCAAATTCATACATACTATCTGAATCTTCTATATGATTGCTATTCTTTTAAGCTTGGCTTACTTCAAAGTCGTCTGATGAAACCTAAATTTAAGCATCCATTTTCAAATTATATTATAATTTATAATCTATAAATAATAGAAATTAAATAAAGAAATATAATAATCTTTCAAATAAATGGTAACAAAAATTCAGGAAAAAAAAAAAACCTTATCATGTTTGGAAAATAGACCAAGATGAAAAAATGTTTCTTTTTATAATATAAGTAATCCATAATTTATAATTGTATCATGCTCTCTTTGGCTGGAACAATAAATCTTAAATTACTTATTTGCTTTCGAATCAATTTATTTTGCTCATAGAGATATTTTAACAAATATTATTTTGAAAATATTTTTTAGATTAATTATGATTTGAACGAACTTAATATTCTATTTGACAAATTTATTTAATTGATATCGTGTGATTATGCACTATTCTTAATTCAATTAATTTACTTTTTTCAGTTTGATATTAATAAGTAGTTGTTGATATTTTGAATAAATATATCAAAAAGTATATCAGATCTAATGGTCTCAAAACTGCTTGAAATATCATAGTACTCAAAATTAATGTAATGGTTTATCTGATATTTATGATATATCCTTTGGATATGTTTAAAAAATAGAGTTATGAAAGAAATGCTATCAATCTTTATTTTACTTATATTGAGTCATCAAACAATTGGAATTTGATTCTTAATAAAATGTGTGAGAATTATTATAAAAATATTATAAAATGGATGGACATCATTGCAAAGATTGAATAACAATTCTGATTAATTTTATATCATTTCTCATGAATTGTCCTTTTGCTTAAGTTTAGAACATTTTAATTTGTGTCTCTGCTTTGATTTTTTGTCTCTTTCTATGGCATTTGATTCGTCATCACTTGTGCATGTGTCAGATTTCTCATTTTCGTCTAATTTATGGGTAAACTGTGCTCTGCAAACTAAAAGTTTATACATTTGTTACCATTAAATTTTAATTTTCCTGCATTTTCGTTATCAATCGTATCCTCTGACCATTAGACTGATTTTTTGGTTTACTTAGTTTTCTTCCTTTTTTGCTTTGATTGTGTTGGTTCTTGTGGCATCTTATAAAAATCATCAATTGAATTACCTAGACTTCTGTTTAAGTTAATGATATCATAATTTAGTAGAGATAATAAGAATATTAGAATTAATATAATGTAATCACACATAAAAAACAATCCCATTACAGGGAATGCTGTTTGTAAAATCCAAAATAGAGGCAAAAGAACATTCACTACACATGATCATATTCAAAGCTCGTGTATTGTTAAGAGTACTCCTTTGAATAAAACTCCTAACAGACACAAAATCCCAGATCACTCAAATGAGCATTTCTATCCACAAGATAATTCATATTAGAAGAGGGATCTGAGAAAGAGTTTGAGTACATTTCAACCTAAGGAAAATATAAGGGATCCATTAAGCAGAAAGATTTCAGATATTTATGGATAGGAAATAAAAATTACTCGTTCGCCAATAAAATAATAATAAGGGCAGTCAGAGACGGTATCTCCTTAGAAAAGAAGAATAATGGATAATAAGAGTTCACATGTTGATTAGAATGATATCTATGAAGTGAATCTAAATTACAATAAAGAAAAAACACTACCATCAGATGTCAATTGGTTCTATGTTGATACAATCAAACATAGACACGATTATAAAATTGAATAGCCAAATCCTTGTCGATCTTCATAGAAGGATTAGAGAAGTGTATTGGATTAAAACAATAAAATTGTTCCATAAAATAATTATTATTAAAAGCAGAACGATAAGCTCTCTAAAAAGTAAGAGGTTGCCCTCTAATATACTTATTTGAGAGCAGTTAAAAGGTCGGAACTGGTGATGAAGAAAAAATGATATTTACTACATTAATTATTAAATTCAACTTGTAAGAAAAGGAGTTAATCAAAATTAAATAAAGCTCATCTGCAGGATCCCAATTTCTTTGGCCTAAAAAATTAGTTAATCACAAAGTTTTATCTCTCTATAAAAATATCATGATTATGATTGTAACAGGCACTTCTATTTGAGCTATTATTTCGATGCGGAATTTTATGTTTACTAGTTAAAATTCCAAGCATATTATTATATTCTCCTATGTATTTGTTAGTTTTAATGTTTGAAGAATGTTTTATTTTTGGTAATGCTAATTAGTGTTTATTAATTCTAATGTTAACTGGGCTAACTCCTTAAGTTTTTTGTTTTTCATATAATTCATCCGAAGTGTAATTATTAAACGATATTAATTCGCTTCTTTGAAGATTCGTTAGTTCTTACTTCTAATGGGATCTTCTTCTTATAACCATTTTATCATCACTCATCATATCAATTAATATTTTTATATTTATTTGTTCTATTCATAATAATTAACAATCTATTAATCTAAATCTAGAAATATCGTAATTTATTGATCATGTTTTAGCATAACATACTTCTCTCAAACAATTTAATACAGATTTACTTTACATAATACAAAAAATTAAACTTCTACTCTTAAATTTTAGAATAAATTAATTAATACTTTCTGATCTGCTCTACAAATACTAATAATTAAACTAGGTTAGTATTGAATATAATGATTTACGAAGAGCAGTAGATTAAAAATATGAATTCATTTTATATTTTGAGGACTACAAACCCTTGATTATTTATTTTATAAAAAAAAATAAAATAAGATTCTAAGGATAAATACTTGTTTATTTCGTTTAAACGTAGTATAAGAGTATATATAAATGCATTATCAATAAAATAAATCTTATAATATTGTTTATTTATCAATAACTATATTATTAAGTCATATGAGCAATTAATGATTATGTATTCTGATATATATATATGAATTTTAATTATATAATTGCGTGTAAATTTTGAATTTAAAATGCTCAAATTGCACCAACAACTCTAGGAATAAATCCTTTAATTAGTTCAATTACGGGCATCATTCTTCCACCGGAAGGTCCCTAGTCATCTCCATTATTTTCATCATCAGAATATTCCTCCTATTATTCTTAGTTTTCATTGGAGTCCTATTCTGTTTGACTAGCTTCCTCAACATATTCAGTTTCCAACAGTAAATATTCTTTGAGTAGAGACTTAACAGGTATTGCTTAAACTTTATTCTAAGATTTGAGTTTAGTATTACTTATTCAAAATAGAAGACTTTATCATTCAATGTGGTTTCGGTATCTGGGACATAGCAAATAGCTTGTCTTAAGTTTTTTAAGAATGTTGAAGACAAGCGTGCTATCATTGATAAACTAAAATTGATTAATTTATTTAATGGGTTTGATACAAAATATTACATTCCTTTCGTTCTTCATTTTTTCATATTAGCACCTTGTTGCATGCTGGGTTGATATGTGAAATTTGAAAAATTTTAGTTTGGTAACAAAGTACCATTAACAGGAGTGTCTTTAGCAATTTATTTAGTCATTCCCTCGTCAAAATACTTCAATTCCTTTTTGTCGAATTTGTATGGTGGTTGGATCTAAATGTGATATTATGAATACTCTATGTTAAATGATTTCAGTCAAATCAATGCCTCCAAAGAAATCATGTTTCATGATATCATATCCATCATTTTCATATCCCAATCTTTTTTTCGGCTAAAATAATGTAACAAGATGTGATTTACATCTACGACCAACAATTACTCCAACAAAGATCGAGCATTTTCAGAAAGATATTAAGGATAGGGAATAGGTTATGTCAATATCCTTCGAATCATTTCCTTCTTATTCTCTTTGTAATGAGGGGGGGCTCCCACAAGCATCTCATACAACAAGGCTCCAAAACTCCACCAATCACAGGTTTTATCATAGCCGGTTTCTAAGAATGAGAAGAAATAGTACTTGTAGTCAGGATCTCAGGGGCTAAATATTCAGGAGTTCCACATAAGCTGAATGCAGTTTCATCTTCCTCCATCATAATTTTGGAAAGACCAAAGTCAGTCAATTTGATGTGACCATTTTCATCAAGCAATATGTTTTCTGGTTTAAGATCTCTATAGATGATATGGTTTTCATGTAAATATTGTAATCCCAAAAGTATTTCAGCTGCATAAAACTTAGCCACTTCCTCCTTGAATCTTCCCACTTTTCTTAAATGGTAAAATAGTTCTCCACCTGGCATATAGTCTACAACAAGATACAATTTATATTATGATTAAAATGCATATCTCAATCTTACTAAAAAGATACTAGAACATGTTGCCAAAATGATTCTCTCAGTCTCTGTATGACGTTTTTATCTCTCATTCTTGATATTCTTCTTTTGTAACACCTTCATTGCATAATATTTTGCTAACTCTAAAATACTCATTACAATTCGATTTATATTGCACTAACATAACTTTCCCAAATGATCCCTTTCCCAAGACTTTCAACAATCTGAAACTGTCTATGTTTACCTTCTGAGTTTATTAGCCCTGCCCTTCACTCTCATTTGTTTTAGATGCTATATCCAATTGCCTTGTATTTTCCTAAAATTGCTAAAGCTATCTCATACATTGGACAATTTGTAAAATTCATCCTTTTCCACTTGCAATTCAGGATCATCGGTCATTTCAGTTTAATTCTAATTTACCACTTCGCTTGTCTAACCATCTCCACTAGCTCCATGATCTTAAAATTAATTTACGTTTCGGTTTCATAATTGATCCTTACACAGATTCCGGTTTCTTGATTTCCTGTCCTCCCAACAATTTCTCCTCATCATAATCTCGATAACACATATTACCCATGTTAATAAATATAATTTATATTAATATTATGAATATGGCCTTTGAAACTAATTTTACTACAGATTGAAGAGTGATTCACTTGTGTAATTGTTTATGCAATCAAGTGCTCATTAAAATAGTTTAAAATATGGAATATTATAGTGCAATTATATTTTGACATCAGATTTAATTTATAATACATGAGAACAATAAAAAGCATTTTTGAGATTCATGATTTTTTATATACTCAATTTATCTTTTAATATTGCTCAATTCGAGATTTCTTAAAGCATATCTATAAAATCTTACTAATTACTATATGGAATAATCCTATCTTTTGGCCAGACTATCCCTCTGATCAATCGCCCTCTATTTGCATTGCTTCTCCTCTATCAACTATTGCATGACTGATTGAATCTCTCCTCTAAGAATAACAATACACAAGCCTACTCTAATGATCTTTGTGGTTTCCTCGGAGATTGAGGCAAAATTGTATCAATCAACGAGTTGATAATCGAAACTCGATCGCAAGGCATAGAACATGACCGGATATGAAAGAATCTACTAGCCTACCTTTCCTGATGCTATTGTCTCAGTTATTCGACCATGGCTATGCATTGTTGGATCACCTCCTGGGTTTTATTAGGAACAGATGAAATGCAAGTCTAAATTTTCGTAGATGATCCATTCACTGTAGAGGCTTGCCTTGTCAGTTTCCTTATGAATTTTAATGGAGATGGTGCGTCCTATCAAATAATCATGCCACTTACAGGGTTAGTGCTACCAGAAGCAGGTCTGGTTGGCAACTCCATGATATTCAATGAACTTCTCTTTTTGATCATTATTTTTTTGTTTTATGTAATAAATGTATCTGTTTATATAATAAATCGATCAAGCTCTTTTGCCTCCCAATGATTCCCACAATGATTGCATACACAATTTCCACTCTCCATTCCTATCAAATTCTCTCATCAAGAAATATTGCTCCTGCAAAGTCAAATTAAATCCTAACTCCAATAACCCTTAAGATAGCTCTTCAAAGTCAATGTATCCTTTAAGTTATTTATCCAACTTCCTATATTCATATATGTGGCCATTAATACTTCATCAAGTCCAACAAGAAACTATCGAAATTGGGATATCCATCGGCAAATAACCTTAATTTGGCGATGATTTAGGAGATGTCAGCCTCCTTGAAAACGTCTGGTTTCTGTCTCATGTAATTAATGGTGAACTCATCTGCTCTCATCAATTAGAATTTGTAGACGTTGAATTAAACGATGCCTCCCAATTAGAAATCCTTAGATTAATCGCAAAAATAAGTACCCTCTCAGTATAATAATCATTGGTTAATGGGTTCTTTTATCTGGATCTCTCTTGGAATTTGCCACCCTTTGATAATAATCATATTAGAATACCCAAATACCACTGTTCCTTTCAGATGTTTGGTACACCTAGACAGTATCATCCCCGCAGTAGAAGGATATTATGAATCTTCTGGAATTCTCCTCTCTGACTTCGCTGATCTGTCTAGCTTCAAATCTGAGGATGAATTGATCTTAAGTGAAGTTCTTTCGTACATCCTTCTTAGGTGGTTTTGGTTACAAGGAATAGACTGATCCCAAGGAATCCTCTTCATAACCATAACCATTATAGGGAGGAACTGGCTAATAAAACTTTTTGCCTCTCTCTTATTTTAATGTGGCAGGCCTTGCATAGATAAGAATACATTACTTTTATTGGATTCCTAAAACATTCAAGTAATATTCCTTAGTGAAATCATCACATCCATAAATGAAGCATTCTCTTCCATAAATTTTAACTGTGTTCCCACAAATAAGATCTTGGGGACTATAAAATTCTTCCTTCTTTAGAGTCATTCCTGGATAATGAGTGAGAATGGGAGCCTTGGGGATCTTTTGTCTCCTCAACATCAAAGGATAAGGGTCTTTTCCTGAATTCTATTTTCTAACTTCTTTGACTTCACATGTATCATCAGCCAAGTAATAGTTTAATGTGTAATAATTAAGTTAGCCTTCGATGGAGGCATCGTCCCATATGATATCAAAAGACAAGACTTTCCTATCATTTTGTAAATATTTATTGAGTCCTCCATTGGGATGGCCTCCTCCTAATTTGACTTCGAAATATTCCTTGTATTCTTTGGTGTCGGGTGGGTTGATTTTAAGATCTTTAGTTTCTCTTATGTTTTCAAAGTTGTCTCTTGGCATTTGTTCTGGTAAATTCAATGGTTTGCCCATGTATTCATAGAATTCTCTGGTGTAAGTGTCACAATCTTGAATTCTAAAAACCTAGATTAATAAAATTTGAATATGTATTACTCTTTCGTAAAAATTGACATTTGTACATAATTGAAAATCCTCCCATTTGTAGAAGTCTTGCTTGCCCAACTTTTTGGTGATCTTCTGTCTCTTGATAAATAAGCCTTGAGGGATTCCAGCATTGGGTACTCTGGGCTGTAAATTGATATTATTATGTAATGTACTTCTGTCACATGTATTGTTCCATCTGATAAATAGTAGTATATGATGACTCTTCTGATTCTGAAGTTCTCGTTGGGGTTTTCAACGACTGATTCTTGGAAGTAACCGTAGAAACGTAAAACAGCTCGATCATATTTCAACCATGGTGGTTAGATGCGAGGAATGTAATCATTTTCTGGTGGTTGTCTGCTCCCATAGGTCAGGTTGGGAGGAGCATTGAATTTCATTGAATCCATTAGGTTTGGATCGAATTCCTCGTGGATGAAGTTGGTTTTCTCTTGCACCGTGCCGTTGATGTGTGAAAATTGCTGAGTTTTGTGATGATTTTCTTTGAAGGGATCTGAGAAGACATGGCCAGGCAGGAAGGGGACTTGCTTTGGGAATTGTGAATTGAGGGACATGTGATATAATAAAAATATAACTGATTATCTATTGTGGGGGATATGCAATATGAAATAAACAAAAAAGAGAGTTAGCTATATAAAAAATTAAAAACCTACCAACATAGAATGGATCCTCAATCTCCTGGATCAAATACCCAAATATTAGCTACAGCAATCGAATATGAAGAAAATTTCAGCAGCTTAATTAAGCAAACTCCAAGATTGCGATCAATTACTAAAATCGAGTCTGTACACTTTCGATAACAAAATCAACAAATTCACGTAAATGTAATTTACACTCTACCCCAACATGCTCATTGGAGACAATCAGGAGTACTTGGTCTTGTCCTCCTGCATAATGAACAAGAAGATAATCTAATATAAGGAATTTACAGCCCAAGGAGTCCAATTGCTCAACAGCCAAGGCAACCTATTCTTATTTTACGAGTCCTACGTGTAGTAACTGAATGTATCACAACTCACTTATTATTTCTAGTGGGAGAAACAATTGAAGAGATTTTCCAAACTATAAAATTTTTCCAATAAATACACAATTCAAGAGAAACTTTCTATATAAAATCATTACGCATGCGTGAAGAACAAGAATAGTAACAAATTGATACAATCTATCTAGATCGCGTTTATACGGTTCAACTAATAAGATTGTCAAGTTTGAGCGAATAACTTTATGAGGCTTTGATGAACGAAATAAATATCCTAATGTGTTTTAAACAGAATGGATTGCACTAGTTCCACGCCCTCTTTGAAGATGGAGACATCCTCTACATACTGTATGATTACTGGGTAGGTGATACCTTGTATAAGTTGCTGTAACAGGGCTTTAAATTGACAGCGTCACAGATAGCCCAAATCATCTTCTAGATTATCAAAGTGGTTCGATTTCTGCATTAGAATAATCTGTATCATGGAGCCATTCTACCCACCAATATCGTGTTACATAGAGCCACGGGACCGCAGAATCAATAGGGACAACAATTGAAAATCACTTTATTCAATTTCGCTTATCGTGATGCAAATCAATATAATTTGACTTGGCTAAATAAGAGAGTGCCAAAACAATGGATTCCTCCAGAGTTCAACAATTTATAAATTAAACCGGAATTTTAAAATATTGATGGGTATCAGATTGGAGTGTTGTTGTATTATTTGACTTTTCATACGAATGTAAATAAATCATAGCAGTCATTTATTAAATCTCTGGATAACTTCAAAGTTGATTATCAATGGTTGAAGTCGATAAAGCAAGAATAATAATAGGAATATTCTTTCTCTCTGATTGAGTTATTGTGTGGGCTATTGGACCCAGACTTTTAGAATAGGATTACTTTGAATAATGCTTTGGCTCATTAGTGGTTGACCAATTAGAGGTAGAAGTAGAATGGATAGAATGAGAAGCCTAAGATTTTGCCGTCATTACGAACAATTTTGGAGTTGAGAGAACAAAGTTCTTGTGAGATCCTGTCATCTAGACTTGGTAAGGAAGATCAACTGCATGTAACGAGTTCAAGTGAAGATGATATTGAAGTATGTGATGATGAATACATACATAGAATTTCAAAAGAAAATAATAAAATACCATATTATTAAAATATACTTAGTTTGATTCCTTAAAAGCATCCTTCTAGAAGTAAATAAATTATAGATTAATGTCAAGAGAGTCAATTTTGATTAAATATCTATATATATTTGATTAATAATCATTGAATTATAATAAATAAATTAATTTTAATAAAATATGTTATGTGAAATCTTGCTATGTTGTTCGTGGCTGTGCAATACTTTTTATTCTTTCGAATTTGAGTAATCCTCCATATATAATTTTGAAAGTTGTGGTTATTGATAATTGAGTTGTTAATACTGATAGTATTTTTGTTGTTATCACTCTGCAAGGCAAAAATAAAATATTGCATGTTGTTTTCTCCGATTATGATCATCTCACTCAACATAATATGTATTAACTTTCATGTTATATTTAGAAATCTTGGAGAACTTCAATTAGTACTCCTTCATTACATTTGTCCTGCCAATAGTAATTTATTAATAGAACGACAAAGAGATATTTATGAAGAGGTATTTCCTGCTGATCAAACTGCTACATCTGCTATTGCTGATGCTTTATTATAGTTTGCAAGACATTCAGAACGGTTAGCCGGTGATTCAATTCCTCATAGTAACTCTGCTCCTTCTAGCCAAAAACTAGAATCCAGAAAGGGAACCGAAGGCAACTCAGAACAATACAACCATAATTGAGGAGACATGCAACTTCAAGTTGCATCTGGAACATGACAAAATCAATGATACTACAAATGGAATAGTGGGTGTAATTGTATTAAATGAATAGTTCGAAACAATTTATTAGAATAAAAAATCAAGTCATTTAATAAAGGACAAATCAATAAATGACCTAATTATGCAATCCCCAACACTGATTGACAAGCAAACCAAACAATTGTTGCAAGAATAATGCAATATCAAGTTACAATCAATCCAAGACTTCCGAGATTCCATGACATTGACAACCTTAAAGGAATTATTGGACAGCATCAAGTTAAATCTCACTCTCCCCCACCAGTTGGACGTATACGTTTTGCAAGGTTTTGAAGAATTTTACTTTTAAATCCTCATCGTAAAGGAGAGTGATGATAAAACAATTTATAACATGCTCTTCCAGTCAATGTCAGACTATACTTATTTCATCAAGAAGAAACATCAGCAGACAACTATGAAACAACTATTCAAGAGTTTTAGTCATGAGTTGAATACTTCCTTGAATTACATTCTGGCATTAGCTCAAGTGGCTCAATGTCACGAGAATGTGCCAAAGATAGTATCGGAAAAGTATTTTCTACCCATTTTGCATTGTGGGAGAATCATGCATAGTTTCATCAGCGACATTATGGATTACAATCTAATCTTAAGCAAGCAGTTCAACGTGGAAGTTAGTAATTTTAACATTCCACAATTGATAAGCGAAGTCGTTGATCTCTTCAAATACTAAATAAATCAGAAACATCTTAAAATTCAATTCCAAAACAATCTACTCAATTATGACTTAGTTAGTGATAGAAATAGGATAAGGTAAATTTTGATTAATTTGGTATCCAATGCTTAGAAATTCACTTTTTCTGGTTAGATCAAAATATAAGTGGGAGCAGTGATTAATAACAAATAATTGTGTGTCATCTTCCATGTAATTGATACAGGCATAGGTATGAAACAAGAAGAAATAGAAAGATTGCATCAACTTTTGTCATCAGGTATACCACAATCAGCCAGAATCTCACAAAATACAGTAGGATTTGGATTGGGATTATACATTTCCAACAAGATTGCTGAAGTGTTAAGTCAAACTAGATATGAAAAAGGGGGAGGATTGAGATTCGAGTCAAAGTATTAATAAGGATTTCATGCTTGGTTCATGGCTAGAAATCAATCATTCAGTCCTGTCTACTAGTAAAGTAATCCGACACCCATTGTTCGCATTCGCAAGAAGATCTAAATAGATACAATGGAATCGCAAATCAGCAGAGTCAATGCATTACCAATGAGATAGAAGTTTTCATAAATTCTAGGAATCAAAGATGTCAAATCAGAAAGGGGATTAAGCAAAGAGTTATCACTCAAATTGTGTAAGCCTCCATCCAAAATAGCCAGAGAGTTGTTTCTTGCCGCTATTACATCTGAGAGGAAAATTGAATCCTTTAGTATTAATCAAGAAACAAATGATTAAGAGTTTGAAAATAGAATTAAGCATTTGAATGAGAATTTTACTAACACTTAGAAATGCAATTGTCCACAAATTCTGATAGTTGATGATGAACAAATCAACATCATGGCTTTGTCAATGATGCTGGATCAAATGGGCTATGCAAGTGATTCAGTATTCAATGGAGAAGAATGCGTCAATCTCATCTTTAGTAATCAAAAAAAAAGTATATTTATAATCCTATAATATCTTTTAGCCAAATGTAATAAATGCAGAACATAGCAATATCGCATGATCTTCATGGATATCAATATGCCCATCTTAGATGGAATCCAAACCACAATCAGAATCAAATCCAAATATGCTAACATTATAGTTATTGCATGCACTGCCTTCTCTGACACAGAAACTCGAAACACTTGTTATAAAAGTGGAATGAGTTATCACATTCAAAAGCCAGTCAAAAAAGATTAACTAATTGAAATACTATCTTATTATCTAAATTGATTGTTTATATTAGTATTAATAAGTAATTAATCTATTTCATTATTAAATAACATCATTTATCATTAGTCTATCACTGTATTATTTAACTTCATAGTCTCTTTTACAAAGAAGAAGTAAAACTTCAAACACTATATTACTCATGTACTTGAGATCTAATGTTAAAGCTTATTATAATTAGTACAAACATACTTCTAAAAATTTAGTTATTACTCCTTTTGAAATTTCAGTGTAGCTTCAACCAATTATTAATATTTGACATAGTATTATCAAATAATCCTTACACAATATTATTCGTATTTTCTATAAAATTATAAAAGTCATAATCAACTTAATCATTCACGATATTTTAAGTAATATCTCCATATTGACATTGATACAAATGAGAATATTGCAAATAATCACAACTTGTGTAAAAAACATCAAAACACAATCTATCGATATTATGTTTTCTTGTAAATGGACTCCTCTTTATATTCATCATCATATTAAACTCTTAATTAACTTTTTAGAAGCTTATTTTGCATAAACCGGTTGATAAATTTAAGATATTATTTGCTTAATTCTAATGGGTTATTGTAAATTAGAGTTGATTTTAGTTAATTTCAAAATATATAATGATATTGGACTATCCATTTATATAGAAGTATCAAAATCTAGAAAAATACTTTAGAAATGAGATTGATAGGTATAACAAGGAGTAGCCCAATCCAAAATTACCAGATAATATTTCTACTGTAATGACTATATAGTCAAATCTATAATTATCTATCTCATTATTGAACTAGACTCTATTTATCAGCAGGAGTTTAAACTTACATAACAAATTATGAGTATGTTCTATTTCAAATTTTTCTAATCCATTAGTTGAAAATGGGAGTTGATGCTACATTTGCTCAAAATAATCACAAATAATCTCACATTTAAGTTAATAATCTATTGAATCGTATACAAATAAGGAATAGTCTACATACTCTAATAAATCTCTGATATTATTTTTGATTTAAGAAAAGGATATCTGAACAGTAGTGCATTATCAAGATTAATATAAAAATGTATTAGAAATACGCACTTTGAGTATTTATGAGTAATTAATATTTTTTCTAAAAATATGTAAACACTTGATTCAACAGTGAAATGGTTCAACAAGACTGAAGGCAGAGATAAGATATGCAAAGTTTTGCAATACGGATCCAGATTTTTAATGTGGCACCTCAAGACAAACAGTGGAAATGAACAATTGTCCAATCAATTTAAGAATTTATTTTGTACTTGATTTGTTTATCACTATATAGAAAGCACAAGAGATGCCAGAAAGTTATTCAGATTAGCCAAGTCTCTGAATGAATTGTAAACTATAATTGATAAATTGGGATAAAATTGCAAGAATCCTCAAGAGTAGTTAGCCAAGGCATTAAACATTTTAACCAGAGTTTGGTTTCTGTTATATTGGTATACAAATTCACTAAGGTTTTAGGTTTTTTGATAACTTGAGTGTGTTATCATCTATCAAGTTCACCACCAGCGATCCAAAGCCATTGCAAAAAAAAGCAATGACATTTTGGTTTATTGCAATCATAACAAACCTTGTTGACACTATTAGATCATTGGTTGTCAACTTCTAATATATCTAACAAAATAAATCTAATCAAAGTGCTCAACAATAAGTCTAAAATAAATAAAACCAAAACAAAGCTCTTTACCTAAACCTGATCAAGATATTTGGAGATTTGATGCCAGCTGGTTAAGGGTCAGAGTTTTTCCCCAAAGTTTTAAAAATCAACCTTAACGATGGAGTTATAGGCCTTGGAGGTTTGATATCAGGAGCCATAGCAGCTTATTAAGCATATTGATTATTATACAGAATCATATATTATAAATATCGTCATATACCAAGATCAATTTTCGATCTGAAAAGGACTGATTGATTATCATTCTCCTATTCATCAGTTGGATCCATGATTATAATATGTAATTCTAATATAAATCTTAATAGAAAATCAAAATTATATTATAAATTCACAAATGACTTTTTACTACATTAGTTTATATTGTCATGTATATATATGTATCTTTTTATATTTATTTCAGTAATAGAGAAATATCAATGATTATTATAAGTTTTAAGAAAATATTAATATTGATCTAATACTTTAGATTCTAATTAATAACTTTGAGTTATACTTGAAATATAAATCAAATATTCTTCATGTAAAATTCTATTTAGTTCAAAATAGCCTATGTGTCCGCATTTGAAATTGGAGTAATTGATTATACTGCATGCTTCACTCTTTTTACATCATTAAATTCTTCCAATTTAGAGGTTAACTTAAATCTGAACTCTTTGTACGCGGATTTGCTTAGTGCTTCATTCTTTTCTTTTTCTTTCCCTTCATCTGTCAATTGTTTAAGAAGATTAGCAGGAATATCAATTAACTAATTAGCTTATTAATCTCCTACACTAACCCAGATGTTACCGCTAGAGTCAGCTATTTTACAATTTAGAATGTATCTGAACTTAGGCTCTTTTAAGGTCAAATTACAGGATGAGCAATAATAGGCATCCAATTCTGTTGAAACTTTCTTAAGACAATTTGTACAGGATTAATAGTAAAGAGTTCCTGAGTTCTTAACTAACACTAATTATGCTCTAACATCTGAGTATATTTTTAAATTTTGATCTAATTCGCATTTATTTGATTCATTTATTAATTCAGATATTAATTTAATCTTTGATACTGGTTCAGCCAATTTACCATCAAAATTCTATAACCAATTCTGCAAATCTTTCACTTCCTTTTAGTTTTTGTCATAATGAATGGAAGTCTAGTAATTGTTTTATAAACTTTTTCTTCCTTAATATTCATTTATTTTTAAACTCTTGAACATGTAAATGTCTCCCACTTAGTATGGGTATTATTGAGCTAAATTTCCATAGAGTGTTATTTCAATCTCTTATAAGGAATCATCATAGACACCCAATTAAATTCTTGTTGATTTTTCATCTTTATTTTTTTATTGAAACTCTTTAACACCGCTGGAAGACTTTATAACTACTACTACATCCTATATTGATCCAACTTTTTATTGGCTGATTGAATTAAGTTTTACAAAGTTAAAGGTATTTAAAGGAATTCCAGGGACATCATCAATTTCAATAATTGAGGAATTTTGATCAAAAGTATAATCAAAGGGGAGACTTCCAATCTTTTGTAATTATTCTAAATTTTTAGCTGGCTTTACTTAGACACCTGAAAATATATAGCACCTCCCTTAAATTATGTAATCATGGAATTTCTCAGCTGCTGAATCAAAAAACATTGCAGAGACTAGATTTTCTTCATCGATGACTTAAATTCCAAACATCTTACCATCCTTCTAATTTTTAGTAGTATAACTTTTTATTTCGTTAACTTTAACAACTCTGCCTCTAAAGGGTTATTAAAAACTAGGATTGATTTAATAAAGAGGGAAGAACTATTAAAAAATAATAAATTTTTACATCAATTTAAGGATTATTTTTATTATTTCTTTAATTCTGTATTTTATTATTGAATTGATTATTCTGTTATTATTATTATTATTATTATTACTATTGTTATGGCTGAATTTATACTCTCAGTTATTATTTTTTTAAGTTTTACTATTAATTTAGTTAATCCTGGTTATTTTTGGTTTATTAAATCTATTAAAATTATTGATTTTGCGCCATCTAATCATAGGATTGCTTCTAAACTTAAGCCTTTTGCTATTATTGAACTAATTCTGTCTAAGGCGGATCGGCTTATTGTTGTTTTTAGAATTTAGTTTTACTTAATGAAATCTTAATCTACAAATTTAACATAATAGCATTACTCCTTGTTTCGGTTTGTCTTCCTGCTTATTTGGTATTTCTTATATGTTTTGTTGTATTGTATTTTTGGGCTAATTGCAGCCAATAGATTGGGATTTGTGATTTGAAAACAATAAATCGTCGATCCCAGCAAATTCGTAATCATCTAGAGAGGTAGCTCCATTAGGATTTTAGTAACCGTTCGCAACATAAGATTTGAAGGACATTGGTTGGCCAATAATTTTTTCAAGAATTTAAAGTCTTTCAAATTCTAAAATTAATATTGGAAAATCGTCGCCCTCAACAGGCCTTCCCAAAATTCGAAAACTTGTGACTTTAATTAAAGGGTATTTCACTAAGGGGTCTGTTTCCCTTAGTTGAACAAAGTCTGGATTTGGAGTTCTAAAAAATAAGGCTTTCATTTTAGCATAGCCATCAGAAACGCGGAAACATAACAATTAATCCAATTTCTCCTTGGATGATTGAGGAAAATAGTTCTCCACAATTTACAAAGTATAATTGCAATCGATCTTCTATTTCAAATCTGTCACATTCTATCCTTGTTGTACAATTTTTCGAACTGCTTCAAATGTTAAATTCATAAATTAATGTAGTAATAATCAGAACTTGAAAATTTTTAGGTCGATTGGTCTCACGTAAGTAAACCGAAATTGAGTGAAAAGAGAACAAAAAAACAAGAAATCAAATAAACTGCTTAAACTGAAGTGAATGTCTATGACAGAATCTCAATTTGTTTTAGATATAGGATCTCCACATTAATTACTCAAATGGGGAAACCATAATATTACTGCAAATTTGATCCTAAATTAAAAAAGACAGTCCAGCCAAATAACAACCAAAAGAAGAATTTAGAAGAATAGTTATCTAAAATAGCTGCTCAATTAGAATTGAGTTGTCGATTCATCACTAGATCTATGTTTTAAATAACTAGATAGCCTTTACTTAAGTCAATGGGAAGTAAGTATTGTAATATATACATAAGTTGATATAAGAAGCGTATTAAATAAAGCACAGAATGATAAAGAATTTCAGAAGTTATATTTGGATTTAGATGACTAAAGTGAAGAATAAAGGAAAAAGGAGGAGGAAACTGAAAAAATATTGGCTCAAATATAACCATTATCTGAAGCTCAAGTCAAGGAGGAAATTGAAAAATTGCGGAAAAAACACAATTTAAATCAAAATTAATATTTATATGTAATATAAGGATCATACTTTGATGATATCAAAACCCTCTTTAATTAATTAGGTATAGTATTCAATTTCTTATTTTACTAGGTTGGGTAGAAATAGAGGACGTTTACACTTAAGTTTATGATTTCAAATTTTGTTATTTAAAGAAATTTTTGCATAAACCAATCCCCGAATAAGTTGTAAGTAGATTTGCTAGTACTAAATTATTGACAACAAAATTTGGATTGGCTAGATCTCTTAAAAGTTGTTTTATTTTAGGAGGGGTCGACCCTAACACATTCTTTCCTAGATGCTATGATTTAAGTGATGAAGGTGATTTCGAAGACTTTTTGGAGGAATACAAATTTACGTTTGCAGAAAACTATCTCAAGAAAAACCCTAAGGATGAAGAAAAGATACTTATTGCAATATAAATATTAGATTCTAAATTGTTGCCAATCTAAAATAAAATTAATAGAATTGTACAATTTAATTAATATTTAGACTGCTGATGATTATCCAGTTTGTACTCCTTAATAATGGTAAATATTATACAATAAACCAGAGCCTAAGTAAGAAATTGTTTAATTTACTAATCCAAATATTATGGAATCAGTTAAAGAAAAATTATCAAGTTTAGCAGCTGTTGACCCTTAATTTAAAATTTCAAAAGGAGAGAATATTTGGGTCACAAAACCTTGTGGGTTGTCAAGAGGAAGAGGAGTCAAATATTTTAAAGAGTTAGAAGAGATTTTGGCTTATACTTTTGGAGCTAAGGATGTGAATTTTGTTGCTTAAAAATGCTTAGAAAATATAATGACAATCGAAAAAAGGAAATTTGATATAAGATAATGGATGATCGTATCAGATATTCAACCTTTGACGATTTGGATGTATAAAGAATGTTATGTTCGATTTTGTGGTGTCGAGTATAATACAGAGGACTTAAAAAATAGGTATGACTTATTTAATACTATCGTAGGTATGCTCATTTAACCAATTTCAGTGTGTAAAAACATAATGAAGACAATTAGGAGGAGAAGTTGATGATGAGTTAAGAGGAGTTTGCTTAGGTTTTGAAGAATAGAGGATTTGATTTTGAGAGTTAAGTTAGAGAATAATTCAAAAGCATTATTATAGCCACAATGAAATCATGTTAAAAGTCTATTGAAATAAGAAAGAATACTTTTGAGGTATTTGGATTAGATTTCATCGTTGATGAGGATTGCAATCCTTGGTTAATCGAAGTAAATGCTTCACCAACGTTTGCATTTTCAACTCCTGTAACTGAAAGGTTAAACAAAATGGGCTTAACAGATTTGGGTTAATTTATAGTTGAACATGTTTACAATAAAACTAAGAAAAAGAACTATGGAGGGTGGGAATTAATTTATAAATAAAAATTATGATGATAATTATGTTAATTTCAATATTTAATTCTATCTTAACTGATGTTCAATTTATTATAAATATTTAATAATATAAAAGATATTTATATTGAATACTAATCAAAATCAGGCAAAAAGATAACATAGAAGTTTCTGTAGCTCATTTTTATTGACAGGTTTACTTATAAAATGAGACATGCCTACTTCATAACAGTATTGTTTGGTTTCACTGTCATTGAAGGCTGTGCAAGCAATAATTATGGGAGCATCTTCCTTGTATTTCTCAATTATGGCTTTAGTAGTAGCAAATCCATCCATGATTGGCATATTGATGTCCATAAATATGCAATTGTATAAACAATGGGCTAGTCATATATTTCATAAATTTCTTACCTTGATCCAATTTAGCTAGTGCTTCTTGGCCATTGTAGGATGCATCTGATTCCTGATTGAAAGACTTTAACATAAGTTACAATCCTAAAATATTAATCATCTCATCATCAACAATGAGAATCTATTTGCAACTGCAATTCACAATTACATTCTCAAATTCATCACAGGAAATTTTTTTGCTGGATTTACATTATTTTGGAATAGGAGTGTTTCTGATATCTTAAAATTATAGTCTTTTTTAATAATCCTCTTCGTTTGTTTCCTCATTAATACTGTCTAATTCCTTAGTAGTTTATTTAATTTATTTTGAATAGAGAGCTCCAAATTTATCCTTAGTAGTAAAACGTTCTTTCACTTAGTCATCGTGGAGGCTCTTCACTTTTGGCAATAAAACAGTACTAAAGTTATTCGTTATTTGGTTTTTGAATTAACTTATTCCTAAATCAATCTGAGATTGTTTAAGATCAATAACAGCATTTTTTCCTACTTTTACTATTCCACTAGCATTATCTTAAGGAGCAGTAAGAGTATAATTGATACTGAAAGGTTCATTAACAATCTTGAAAACCACCGTTGTACCTTTACTCTCTTAATCACTATAATATCTTATTCCGCCGCCCTCTTCGTATTTTAGATTGCCTAAACTCATGGCAATCTTATTGCATAAAAAACTGCCTAATCCAAATCCTGCAGTATTTTTAGATATCTTTTTTTCCTGTTTATAATCATATTTAAGCATTTCAGTTAGATTATCGATTTCATTTTGGGTCATCCCTATACCTGTATCTTGGATTTCAAATTAAACATATTTGTTTTATTAAATTGATTTCACTATTATTTTGATACCTCCTTAGGATGTAAACTTTTGGGCATTCTATATCAGAGTGATCAATATTTGTTTAAGTCTTCTTCCATCAGTTAAAATAGTTTTCTCAGCCAAAAAGATTTCATAGGTAATTTTGAGTCCCTTTTGTTAGAGCGTATGGAGAAAGATATTTATGACTTCTTCCAACAATTAAAAGATCTAAATTATTACATTATTTACATCTATCTTTTCCAATTGCAACTCAAGTTTTTTCCCTTATATATTATTGTAATCCACCATGTCTAATACAAAGTTATGCATTATCAACCCCATAGATTTAATAGGCAGAAAATAGGAAAGCATATCAGAATTAGAGTATTTTTCAATGGCAACTTAGGCTATGGCCAATAAATAATTTAAGGAGGTTCCAAATTCGTGTGACATTGTGCTTAGGAGTTACTTCAAAATAGCAAATATGTATTTCTATTTTAAAAATCTGTCTCTTTCCTCTAGTTCCAAAAATTGTATTTTGAATTCATGTGTGAAAATAATTTTAATAAAGTAATTGTTGAGTTTTGGATGACTGTAATCAAGGATCTGAACCATCAATGGTGGTTTGGTTGCTCGAATTTAATCTAGCAAATTTTGTAGAGAACAGCCTGGGTTCTTCCATTACAGTATGGATTTGGAATTCGAGTCAATTTTGTTGATTATTAAATCATGGAGGATAGATTACAAACTAATTTTTAAGTCTTTCAGTATTGAACATTAATTCTAAAAACTCGTTTCGTTAAATTGGTCATCCAAATACAATACAGAGAAATTGGGATCTGACATTCTTTCGGGGATTGAATCATAACCCGTATACTGTATTTTTGAGTGAACCAATATTTCTGGTTTCTTTTAATTTTTCTGCATATAACCCAAAAGATTGAAACTTTGAATGGACATTAAACAAAGAAAAGCAAAAATACTACGAAAGATTTGATGTATTTCATTAGCAGTTCCTAATGTAAATAGGAGTATTAGTAAAGCTATTGTTTATATATTTTGTAATAATACCTAGCCATTCTAGCATTAACAGTTTAGAAACTTATTGAAACGCTATTAGACGAATTATTATATGATATGCCCCTGTAAAATATTTATATTGCGAATTTGGCATCAAAAAAAAAATTAAGATAGCTTAACTCAACAGTATTAATCTTTAAAAAAGCTCTGGAAGTTTAAGTTTATAAAGTAAGAGTAACGCAAACATTCCGGCAAGTTCCAAAGCCAATGCTATAATCTCTTTTGGTTCCTCAAATTCTGTGAATGCGATAATAGTCGAAATGCACTGAGTTGTAATTAGACTAATAAAAATTTTCATAATTAAATAACATCGCTATAATAGTATATAATTAATCAATAATACAAAACAACCTATCTCTTCAAATTAGCATGATTTATCATAAATAACATAAATCGATTTATAAATTATGTTACTAGTAAACGAACGAAACCTATTTCTGATCGTCGGATTTCAAAATACTTTTAAAAATATATTTTTATATCTGTTCTTAAATTGGGTAAATTTATTCGTACAATATGCATTTGTAATATATCTAATAAAAATTAATATAAAATGTAATAACACCAATAACAGATCCCTGATTCTGTCCCCTTGGATATATTGTTGGCTCAATTGAAAAATCCCTTGATTGTCAGAGAAGACCATTAATCATGTATTTGCCATTTATAATAAAAGTGTTAAAGTAAAAACATCATCAAATGCCCGAAATAATAAATAATAATTATGAATTGTTAGCCGATAAATATCTGCTTTTAAGTAATGCTTTACCAGGATGTTCCCCTGAGTTAATTGTGGAGGAATTCGAGAAAGTTGTGTAAGTAGTAGAGAAATGCTGCAATTAATTTATTGAGAAAATGAAAAAGGTAATTAAAGATCTATAAGCATTTGCAAATTACGATACTCAAGTTTTGAAAGGATATTTAACACAAGCAACTGATGTTTTTTAAAGATGCTTTTATTTAGCCGAAAAAGACTTAACTAGTTTTGATGTTGACTTTTTGATGGAAAATTTCACTAATCCAGAAAACAGCATTCAAAATCACTTACTAACATTGATATTCGAAAGAAATTAAAATCTATAAAACGTGATGTCAAAAGTTTATACAGAATAACTGGATTTTGCAGCATCCTTCCGTGCATAATTTGAATAATTGTGTAATACTAACCATTTTGAACCATTAAACAAATTATTAAATAATCAGAAATAATTTTGGTCCAACAGAGTAAAAAAACAAATCTAGACATAAAAACAATTAATGGAAGAATAATAGGCATAATAAGTATTGGTATAATCAATTATCTAATTTGCTCCTTAAATATAATAATTTTAATAGCAATAATAATATCAATAGTAATAATAATAAGTATAGTAATAATCTTAAATAATTTAATCGCAGATTTAGTAATAACCTCAATAAGATTAATCATGGTTAACTAAATCCTAAATGATTTCAATTGAAGCTGGAAATCAATAGCTGATTGAGACTATGCTTAAATTAAGAGCTCACACTCATGAATTAATGCAACAGCATGATAAAGAGTCAAAAAAAGACCCCAAAAGACATTGCAAATTAGAAGGTGGAGGATCCTTTGGGTAATGAATTCATCGTTACATTCTAGTTATTGCTGGACAGGTGGGTATGGCTGGAAGGGAACTATTTACGAAGGCTTGGAATTATCTAATTAGTGTCCTTAGTGCCAAGTTCTAAATTAGGACATGCATAATACAGCTAAAAAATTGTATGATCTAGAGTACAGAGACAAAGGAACGTGGTGGGTTAGAGCTTGGTTTTTATATAAGAGATGATTATTTTTAATTTATAGCATAAATAAAGGAATATTCAGTTACTTATAAATAATTTTTAATATATCAAATCTATCATTTCAATATGACGAGCTAAGTTATTCCATTATAAACTTAAGAAGATGAAAATTTAAACTCAGACAACAGTTAATCTGTAATATCTAAAAATTCAAGTGTAAGATAACAGCCAACTGCACCTACTCCGATTCCTCCTAATAAATAAAGAAAGAGAGGAACGGTGTAGTTGGAAAATGAAGTTGAGGAAGAAGTGAATTCTATATTTCACCTAAGCGTTATATTGGTAGCGATTTAGAGTGGAAATTTTTCTTTGGGGTACTCTTTATCATATCTATCAATGTCGTTCACAACTTTATTCTCATAAATGTATTAATCTATACTAATTAAAGTACTCTAAAAGGAACTGAAATTGAAGAGCAGGGTTTGTTCAGTGCTGTCCTATCAATAGGTTAGGTAGTAGGCGCTTTGATGACCAAGCCATTATTAAAATATACAACGAGAAATTAATCACTTTTAATAGCTGATATATGTGGAGTCTTGAGCATTTTACAAGTTGTGCCTAACAGAGAAGTAATTCTGGCATTTAGATTCTGTTATGGAGTATGTTTAGGCATATCTACAATCATTATGCCTCTCTATGTCAAGGAATTAAGTCCTTAGAAATATTACGAATCATTCTCTGTCATGGCAGGTTTTTTAGTTGGAGGAGGATTATTGTTCGCTAATTTTATGGGGTTGGGATATATAAATGATGAATTAAGAGGAGTCAATTCATACTATTGGTAGATTGTTTTTGCTATCCCTGCAATAATTCATTTTTTTAGATCCTTTATTGTCACAGTTATCTACAAAATGGATAGTCCTGTTGGATTGGTGTAAATCAAAATGCCATTGTCAGCCAAATAAATTATAGAGAAAATCTATCAACCACAATTCATAGACCAAGTCCTCTTGAAATGTTAGTTAAGAGTGCAATACAATGAAGAGCATTAGGAAGGAATACTAAGTCTTTTTACTAAAAAGCATTTTAAAACATTATGCATTGGATGTGTCTTGGTTTTTGTGTACACTTGGTGCGGATTATTTGCTTTGTTCTCATACAGTTCGTAAATCTTTGCTATAATGTCTGATGGAGATATAACATTGAACACAATATTTACACTTATTATTGGACTTGTGCAGTTTACTCCTGCATTTATTTCAAAGTATGTTTATGGAAGGTGGGGTAAACGACCACTATTGCTTTATGGTCTAATTTTCCTTATTGTTTGTTAGATACTCATTATTGGTTTGAGTTACTCTGATGCATTGGCTGCCACTATTGTTAAATTTATTATTATTTGTCTCTTCTCAGTTCAATATGCTATGACTTTGGGACCGATTACATGGGTAATTTAAAATATCATATGAAATTAGTCTATGACACCTGAAATCAACTCGAGCGAGGGAACCTACTTTTGTTTTGTGACTCTATATGCTTGGCAATTACTTGTTTTATATATATTCCCATTTATGTTAGATGGAATTTAAATGAGTGGTGCTTTCATTGTATTTGGAATTTTAACAATTTTATCCACCATATTCTTTTACATTTTTGTTAAAGAAACAAAGGGATTAAACCACAAAGAAATAGATAGATTATATGGAAAAGAATGAGTCGAAAAAATGTGAATATTTAATCAATGTTATAAATCATTTGTATTTCAATGCTCAATCTAAAATAATTTCAATCATCTATTTGAATATTTATTATTTATGTTTCTCCTCTATCAAGAGTATTTCTTGTTAATACTGAATTTCTTTAATAAATTTTAAATGTTCATGATACTATGTTGACATTCTAAATTAATAAATTTAAATGATGAAATTCATTAATAAAATATTTTTCCAATAAACCAGAATGGAGAAAAGTGTATTATATTGCCGCTTAAAAGGCTTTAATCAATAGAACTATTTGGATTATATTCATCAAACCATTGACTCTGATTAAACATTATAGGATATTTTCTAAGATCAGACAGGATAATTGGGGTTTAAAAATTATCTCAAACATGAGATTTTCAATAATCCTAATTAACTAAGATCAGATTTGGATGCTATATACTAATAATGGGACACCAAAGCTAAAGTCCAATTAAAAAGAGTAGAAAATTTTAGATTAATAATGTTAATGTACTTGGGATTGTTAGAGCGAGACTTCTCAAAAGGAGGATTTTATTTAATTGATATGGCTTACATAAAATAGACCAAAAGTCATCTCTGTTAATAGAAATTAAAATGTTTTAAGCACTATATAAAAACATTTTATTTAAATTAAGATTCTATTAAGGATTAATAGTTAGTGTTTTCAAAGAATTCGATAACTAAAGAGTAGTTCGTTAAAAATTTTGACTAAACTAATAACCAGATCATTGACTTTGAATTTACCTAATTGAAGAATGAAGATCATAAAAATTCTACTGTTGTTGATTTTGCTGATGAAAACATTGGAGGACTTGTTCTTGACACTTGGAATTGTGCATAGGAAGAAGTAAAATTATATTTTATTTTAAACTAGGTCATAATGCTCATATACCCTGAAGCTATTACATGTATGCTTTTTATCCCAAAGATGAAAGAAACAGAAGCAGTATTAATCGAAAACTTGAAAAAATATAGCAACTATACCGGATATGAAAAGACATTTGTAAGTTTCCCTAATGAAGATATCCGAGATAGTTATAATGTTCTGGTATTTTTAATTAATATTACAAAGGCAATTGATGCTAAACCATTTTATAGGGATGACTAATTTACAAAAGACAACATATATAGAGAACTGTTAAAATGTTATGCAGGTTTTGAACTATCCTTGAAAAACCAGCCTAATTGTGATATTTCTACAGGGAGATGGGGTTGCGGAATTTTTGGTGGTAATATTTATTTAAAGGCTTTGATTTAACTTTTAAGTTTTGCTGTTGCTACCAACCAAGTCAAACAATCAAAGTCAAAATTAATTATCAATTGTGTTAATGATTAATCATTGTTTGAATTTGGAGCCACGCTAAAATAATTGTTATAATCGTCAGGAACCTAACTTAATGTAATTAATCTAAAGGAATCAATTTTATTTTTATAAAGTGGAATAGATGATAGCATGTTGTAAAATTAGAATACCTAATTGATTAAATAAATATTTACAATTTTGACAAAAGACATTCCCTAAGTCCAAAAGCTAAGTTAACAAATTAATTCTAATGATAAAGTAGATGCATTATAATAAAATATTAAACAAGGAGAAGGTCAATAATAACAGATTAATAAAAATATAGAAAGTCAATATTAGGATAAAGAATAATATTAGAAAAGAAAGACAATTATTTCTGGGTAAACAATTTGTATTGCTTTTGGCATTTTGGCTTCTCTTTACATATTTATAAAATGAGACTTCATAACATATATTTCAGTTATTATGTATTCAACAACTAGATAAATATAATTAATTCTCATGACTTTCAGTTTGTAACATTTCTATAAGAGCTAGACATTCAATTTGTTTCATCTAAATCTAAAACTCATCTGATTAACAAGTTAGTAGTTTTGTAGAAAATTATGCTTAATTAGAGTTACATTTAATATTACAATAGTCTATAATATTAATTCTAGATTCAGAATATTAAATATAGTAACTAAAATTTAATTATCAATATGGAAGTTTATTAGGATAAGATTAACAATTAAATTATAAAAAATGAATAGTAACAATAATAATGTTTGATTTATATTTGAGTGAATCTTCGAATTGAATAATGAGAATTTTATTTAAGAAGTTCATTGACAGTTTTAACTTACACGTGAATATTATTCATATTTCACTAAATTTTCTAAACTATAATTACTTATGCTCCTGATCCCAAGTTACTAAATAATCTCCTGAATCATTTATTGTTCCAAAGATCTAGTTTGTGCTAAATCTTATTGCTTTTTCTTTTATAAACTTTCCATCAGCCCTTTTTCTTAACATATTGATATAATTGCCATTCTTATTGATTAAAAGTTATTTCTAGTGAATAAATTTTTAAGGGAAATAATAGTTGGTATCAGTACTACTATCAACTGGTATGTCCATTTCTAAATAAAATGATTTAGATGTGCTGTTCCAAGAATAAAGTTCTAAAATATTTTTATTTTTTGGTTAAAATGTAAACTAATTATCTCCAATAAAACACAGTCTTTTACCTTGTTCATGTACAAATATCCGCTATATAACAATCCACTAATTAGTAATTGGAGACAATTCCATAACTAATATTGACTTATCTTCAGAACAAGATATCAACTTATTTTATGATTCATTAATACTTAAACTTACGACATTTTATGTATGAGTAGAAATAGTTTAGGAGCATATCCATTCAGTTTATTTCACCCAAAATTTAATTGTATAATCATTGCCACATGAAATAATGAGATCTTCATTTTTATTCATGATGATATGTTTAATAGGTTTTGAATGTCCTATCAGTCTTTAAGAGATATGCCATTAACGATTTTAACCTTAATGCCAAACTAAAACTGAAGAGTCCTCTCCACCTGAGATGAAATTCTATGAATTCTTCATAAAATATATTGCTCTGACAAAGTCAGCATGTTCCAATTTCCAATTCAATAAGGCTTTCCCATTTGTGAACTCAAACAATTTAATGTATGACTAGCAGCCAACAGCTAAAATTGTGGAATCTTTATTAAATGCAAATGAAAAACACCATTCAGGTTCTTTGATAGAATTTTCTTACAATAATTAGTATTCAAAAGTATTAAATTACAATTAAGGATTAAAGGTTATCATGTTATTAAAAAGGACTTAATTTATCCAAAGTATAATCATAATGACATTCAGAGAGCAGAAAAAAGAATACTTACGAACTTTTTTTTCTAGCGATTTTATGTATTCTTATTAATTATTAATTATCATTGTTAAATGTATTATTAAAATATTAGTTTTTATAGAATTCAAATAAGGGATTGTTAATTTGATTAACATAATTAATTATGATGATATGTAATGATAAAACCCTACCATTGTAATTGGATTCTACAAAGTAAGTGGAGTATATTCAGCTTATTACTTGTTAATCTAATTCTTTATCAAACTTAAACACAAAAATAAATAATATGATTTAAATAACATTGGTGTATAACTTATAATCATATTCGCATACTAAACATATTCTGGAGATAACCGAATAAAGCTAAATAAATTAATGTAAATAAATTGAATCAAATTCATTCTTTTAGAAAAGGAAAGAAAATTTAAAATTTTGTAAAGGTAAAGGTTATTAAAATTTTGTAAACTGCAACAATAAGTTGTAATGAAGAGATAAGGAACGGATATTGATATCTTGATATTTATTAATATTAAATTTTAGAAAATCTTTTGAAGCCTAAGTGACAAGGGTGGAAATAAGTTTATAGATATTTATTAATTAGATCAAATTTATTGATCAAATTGATCTTACATAAATTTTGTAATATAAGATTTTCAGATAATCAACCAAATATTTTTTTAAATTTTTTTTTATTCTACAATATGAATTTTAACTCATTTATCTTCTATTATTTATTTTTATGATGAATATGTCTATTATCCTTATATTTGCTGGCTTAATTCATAATGTAACTTCATCTTGGCGATTAATATATTCTTATTTATATAGTAATGAGAAGTTTACTTATTAGGATGGGCCAACCGCATATAAATATTCTGGCAACTTTTTATTACCATCCACATAAAAAACAGCTAATTTTTTAACTTGCACAGCACCTCCAACAAGCTATATAACTCTAAATAGTTCCTATCCATCAGCTTAAAGTAGGGATACTCAATTACTTACTAAGTATTGTTTTTTAACTGTGGATTTATTTTTTCAAGGTACATGGACATCAGAAACTGTAACTATTTAGTTCAGCTCTTTTTCATATACATATAATTACATTCCTAACACCAATTATAAAGTGTCAAATGGATTTTGTAATAATATTCCTTATGAAATAAGAACAGTACATTTTGCATTTTCAACGCTGAATTTAGATTATTCAAATCTAAAGTTTACATCATCCAATAAAAATGATGGATAAGTCTCTATCAGAAATATTTATATTTCTGATCCAAATTTATGTTATTATTTATGCAAAACATGTACGGCAAATAATTACAAATGTTTAAGTTGTTATTATGGATCGCCAACAAACTCTGTATGTCCGCCTTGCCCATCCAATTAATATTTTGAGAAAAAATATGGATGTAGAATGACCTGTAGTATCTATTAGTCATTATATTCTAATGGATTTTGCAATGATTTTCCTAGTATTTATTCTAGAATATACTAGTTTACAAATTTTCAGACGTTCTGATATCAAATATTAAAAAGGAATGGTCTATTATATATGACCCACAACATTTAGATGCATCACCAACTATTCTAGATTCTGGGATATACGGAATATTTAAATTTAATTCTGGTATCTATAAATTTTATGACTCAAATTATCAAGCCACATATTTAATCGGATTTAAAATAGCAGTTGTAACTTATAATGACATTCCAATAAATTGTGGTATATAATTCATGATTAATGATAACGTTATTGGCTCTATTTACAGAAATGAATAAGGATATCAAACAAATAATTTAAAGATCTATGAAACTACTAGCCTTCCTCCATCATTAGGCTATTCCTTAATTTAATAATTTTCTCTAGTTATATATGTCGACATTCCTAGTTTTCCATTTCTATTTTCAGCTCGAGGAAATTATAAGTAAAACTGTATATATTTAAAATAGGGATGACACAGCGGGATGGGGTTTGAATTATGTTTATGTTACCTCAGGATACTGTCCTTTATACTGCGAAGTGTGTGGGTTATCATTCAAATGTAAAATTTGCCAAAGTGGATATTATCTGTATAGGGAAAATACTTGTATTGCAAACTGCACTTAATCATATCAAAGAAGAATAGGTTCTTACTGTTAAGATATTGATGATGAAACACCTTGTATCTTTTCATTCTATATATTAGACTCTTAGTATTAAACTTAAGATTTCCGAAATAATACTTTTGATCCTGATTACAAAACAGGGTATACACTAATCTCTTAAAATGGCACTAATTTTATGAAAGGATCAGATATCTATTATTCATACTTCAATTAACTGAGAATCTTTGGAGGACGTTTCATATGGGCACAAGCTAAATTTTAAAGGATTCATTATATAACTGAACCGCATTACAGTATTTCAATATCATTTCATTTACTATATGGTCCAGNAGTTCAGCTCTTTTTCATATACATATAATTACATTCCTAACACCAATTATAAAGTGTCAAATGGATTTTGTAATAATATTCCTTATGAAATAAGAACAGTACATTTTGCATTTTCAACGCTGAATTTAGATTATTCAAATCTAAAGTTTACATCATCCAATAAAAATGATGGATAAGTCTCTATCAGAAATATTTATATTTCTGATCCAAATTTATGTTATTATTTATGCAAAACATGTACGGCAAATAATTACAAATGTTTAAGTTGTTATTATGGATCGCCAACAAACTCTGTATGTCCGCCTTGCCCATCCAATTAATATTTTGAGAAAAAATATGGATGTAGAATGACCTGTAGTATCTATTAGTCATTATATTCTAATGGATTTTGCAATGATTTTCCTAGTATTTATTCTAGAATATACTAGTTTACAAATTTTCAGACGTTCTGATATCAAATATTAAAAAGGAATGGTCTATTATATATGACCCACAACATTTAGATGCATCACCAACTATTCTAGATTCTGGGATATACGGAATATTTAAATTTAATTCTGGTATCTATAAATTTTATGACTCAAATTATCAAGCCACATATTTAATCGGATTTAAAATAGCAGTTGTAACTTATAATGACATTCCAATAAATTGTGGTATATAATTCATGATTAATGATAACGTTATTGGCTCTATTTACAGAAATGAATAAGGATATCAAACAAATAATTTAAAGATCTATGAAACTACTAGCCTTCCTCCATCATTAGGCTATTCCTTAATTTAATAATTTTCTCTAGTTATATATGTCGACATTCCTAGTTTTCCATTTCTATTTTCAGCTCGAGGAAATTATAAGTAAAACTGTATATATTTAAAATAGGGATGACACAGCGGGATGGGGTTTGAATTATGTTTATGTTACCTCAGGATACTGTCCTTTATACTGCGAAGTGTGTGGGTTATCATTCAAATGTAAAATTTGCCAAAGTGGATATTATCTGTATAGGGAAAATACTTGTATTGCAAACTGCACTTAATCATATCAAAGAAGAATAGGTTCTTACTGTTAAGATATTGATGATGAAACACCTTGTATCTTTTCATTCTATATATTAGACTCTTAGTATTAAACTTAAGATTTCCGAAATAATACTTTTGATCCTGATTACAAAACAGGGTATACACTAATCTCTTAAAATGGCACTAATTTTATGAAAGGATCAGATATCTATTATTCATACTTCAATTAACTGAGAATCTTTGGAGGACGTTTCATATGGGCACAAGCTAAATTTTAAAGGATTCATTATATAACTGAACCGCATTACAGTATTTCAATATCATTTCATTTACTATATGGTCCAGCATTCCCTTCGGATGGATAATTTATATATACTATTGAAAATAATCCGCCAATTTATAAATCGACTACAAGTTTTTTTTCAGTATAAGCTGATGGTGTAAAATTTGATAAAGTATATGAAAGGGTAGATCACTTCTCAAATACATTAACAATAAGTTGGGAATGTTTCGGTCCAAATAATGAACCAGTTAACGCTTATTGTGGTTTATTTTTTTACTACGTAGTCATTCATAAATGCTTGCCCTATTGTTTATAATGCTCAGATTTAAGTTCATGCTTATAATGGAGCAGCGATTATGATCCAAACGTGATCAAATTCTCTTAAGCAGAATGTTTAAGTAACGAATATTATGATAAATATACTACTGGATGCTTGGTTTGTCCAGCATCTTGCTTGACATGTACATCTAAAATAGATTGTTAAACGTGTTAGCCTACTTACATATAATCTAAATTAGGTTGTATTTGTTAATTGAATCAATATGAGGATTAAAATCAGTGTGTAAATTGTCCAATTGAATGTAGTTAATGTTTAAGTCCAACCTACTGTTTAAATTGTTTAGTATCAAATAATCGATAGTTATAAAATCAATAGTGCATTTGTATTGATGGATACTATCCAATATCTGATAATCCTAAATGCCAAAGATGTCATTAATTCTGTGGCACTTGCTCTGGACCTTCTTCTAATGATTGCTTAACTTGCAATAATAATATTGCTAATATTGAGATTGTGGGATAAACATGTCAATGCCCTACAGGTTACTTTTACAAATTAGTCTCTAAAACATGTTCTTAGTGTCATTTTACATGTTAAACTTGTTTTAATGGAACTAAAGATGGTTGTTTATCTTGTGATTCTAATTTAAATAGAATATTAAGAGGTTTAAATTGTAGATGCTAACCTGGCTATTATTATTTAGATGAAGTGTGCACTGGTATTTAGATAAATAATAATATTAGATTGTCCAATTTAAGAAGATCCTGATTTCTAAGCATGTTACAAATTTTGTCCTGGTTCTCAATAAGTATGGCATACAATTACATGTACTTCTTGTGATTCAGGATTTGAACTGGTCTCTGGATAATGTCTACCTATTTGCGGAGACTCATAAATGGTAGGATAAGAATAATGTGAAGATAATAATACTATCAAGGATGACTTATGTTATAATTGTTAATATCAATGTCCAGCCCATTGTTTAACTTGTGATGCATCTACTACTCTACCTTGTCCTGATATTTGTGGAGATATGATGGTCACAGGATTAGAAGAGTGCGAAGATGGGAATACTATATAATATGATGGGTGTTTTAATTGCATGTATTAATGCTAAACTTAATGTACAAAGTGCATTAAAGGAGAGTGTTTTGAATGTTTAACTAATGGATGGCAGATTGATCCAACAGTTCAACCTTGGTAATGCAAAGNTCAAAGAAGAATAGGTTCTTACTGTTAAGATATTGATGATGAAACACCTTGTATCTTTTCATTCTATATATTAGACTCTTAGTATTAAACTTAAGATTTCCGAAATAATACTTTTGATCCTGATTACAAAACAGGGTATACACTAATCTCTTAAAATGGCACTAATTTTATGAAAGGATCAGATATCTATTATTCATACTTCAATTAACTGAGAATCTTTGGAGGACGTTTCATATGGGCACAAGCTAAATTTTAAAGGATTCATTATATAACTGAACCGCATTACAGTATTTCAATATCATTTCATTTACTATATGGTCCAGCATTCCCTTCGGATGGATAATTTATATATACTATTGAAAATAATCCGCCAATTTATAAATCGACTACAAGTTTTTTTTCAGTATAAGCTGATGGTGTAAAATTTGATAAAGTATATGAAAGGGTAGATCACTTCTCAAATACATTAACAATAAGTTGGGAATGTTTCGGTCCAAATAATGAACCAGTTAACGCTTATTGTGGTTTATTTTTTTACTACGTAGTCATTCATAAATGCTTGCCCTATTGTTTATAATGCTCAGATTTAAGTTCATGCTTATAATGGAGCAGCGATTATGATCCAAACGTGATCAAATTCTCTTAAGCAGAATGTTTAAGTAACGAATATTATGATAAATATACTACTGGATGCTTGGTTTGTCCAGCATCTTGCTTGACATGTACATCTAAAATAGATTGTTAAACGTGTTAGCCTACTTACATATAATCTAAATTAGGTTGTATTTGTTAATTGAATCAATATGAGGATTAAAATCAGTGTGTAAATTGTCCAATTGAATGTAGTTAATGTTTAAGTCCAACCTACTGTTTAAATTGTTTAGTATCAAATAATCGATAGTTATAAAATCAATAGTGCATTTGTATTGATGGATACTATCCAATATCTGATAATCCTAAATGCCAAAGATGTCATTAATTCTGTGGCACTTGCTCTGGACCTTCTTCTAATGATTGCTTAACTTGCAATAATAATATTGCTAATATTGAGATTGTGGGATAAACATGTCAATGCCCTACAGGTTACTTTTACAAATTAGTCTCTAAAACATGTTCTTAGTGTCATTTTACATGTTAAACTTGTTTTAATGGAACTAAAGATGGTTGTTTATCTTGTGATTCTAATTTAAATAGAATATTAAGAGGTTTAAATTGTAGATGCTAACCTGGCTATTATTATTTAGATGAAGTGTGCACTGGTATTTAGATAAATAATAATATTAGATTGTCCAATTTAAGAAGATCCTGATTTCTAAGCATGTTACAAATTTTGTCCTGGTTCTCAATAAGTATGGCATACAATTACATGTACTTCTTGTGATTCAGGATTTGAACTGGTCTCTGGATAATGTCTACCTATTTGCGGAGACTCATAAATGGTAGGATAAGAATAATGTGAAGATAATAATACTATCAAGGATGACTTATGTTATAATTGTTAATATCAATGTCCAGCCCATTGTTTAACTTGTGATGCATCTACTACTCTACCTTGTCCTGATATTTGTGGAGATATGATGGTCACAGGATTAGAAGAGTGCGAAGATGGGAATACTATATAATATGATGGGTGTTTTAATTGCATGTATTAATGCTAAACTTAATGTACAAAGTGCATTAAAGGAGAGTGTTTTGAATGTTTAACTAATGGATGGCAGATTGATCCAACAGTTCAACCTTGGTAATGCAAAGAGATATGTGGAGATTTACAAATAGTAGGCCAAGAATAATGTGATGATGGAAATCAGGATGATAAGGATGGATGTCATAATTGTAGATATTTCTGTAGATTTGGGTGTTCATCCTGTAATTATGCGACTAACACATGTTTAAGATGTGAGTTGCCCGGATTTAAACCAGAGAATTATTATTGCAAAAACGAATGTGGTGATAATTTAGTTGTAACAGATCCAAATGGATTCTATTTAGAAGAATGCGATGATGGCAATACAATTAATTATGATGGGTGTAGTGACCATTGTAAATTTTAATGTTAAATACCATCAATTTGCATCACTTGTGTAAATAACAGATGTGAATTATGCGCCACTGGATATTAACTTTCTTATTAAAAAATTTGTTTACCAATTTGTGGAGATTAGCTAATAGTAGTTGGAGAATCTTGCGAAAATTCATTTATATTACCGTATAGAGGTTGTTAAAATTGCTAAGCAAAATGTTAAGCTTCTTGTCTTACTTGCGATAACTTTGGACTTGGTTGTCAGAACTGTAAAGAAGGCTACAAATTAATTGATAATTTATGTTATTCAATTTGTGGGGATTAAATAGTCACAAAAGATGAAGATTGTGATGACGGTAATTTAGTATTTGGAGACGGATGCCACCAATGTTCTTATAGTTGCCCTTAATCTTGTTCAGAATGTCGCAAGGGAGTTTGCTTAGATTGCTATGAAGACTATTTGTATATAAGGGATTCATGCATTAAAAATAAAAATGAATATCAAGATGCAAGATGTGATTCAACCTGTCTGAGCTGCAGTATCTAAGGACATGGCTGTTTGCTGTGTAAGAGCGGATTCTAAATTATTGATAATAAATGTCGGCCTATCTGTGGAGATGGGCTTGTACTTGCCGATGAGGATTGTGATGACGGTAATTCAATATTTGGAGATGGATGCCATTAATGTTCTTATAGTTGCCCGACATCTTGTTCTTTATGTAGAAAGGGAGTTTGCTATAATTGTTATGAAGGCTATTAGTATATTAAGAATTAATGCGTTAAAAATACAAGTGAATACCAAGATACAAGATGTGATTCATCATGCTCGAGCTGCAGTATTGAAGGATATGGTTGTTTAGTTTGTAAGAGTGGATTCTAAAATATTAGTAATAAATGCCAACCTATCTGTGGAGATGGGCTTGTACTTGCTGATGAGGATTGTGATGATGGCAATTTAACATTTGAGGATGGATGTCATCAATGTTCTTTTAGTTGCCCTCTATCTTGCATAGATTGTCATCAGGGTGTTTGTTTAAATTGAGCAGATGAAAATTTTTATTATGAACATTAATGCTTTGAGTTACTGGAGAATGTTTATTTGAAGGAGGATACTAATTTTCATTTTTTGGATTTAGTCATATCTTAATCTTTCAAAGCAAATCCTAGTTTAATGAGCAGAATTCAAATGAAGATATTTTAGTTTTATCGTCAAGATTATAGTTACATTGGGTAATATATTGAAATTATGGATTCAACTTTTCCCTATATAGACATTGAAATATATTTTTAATGTTATGAAAATAAGAAATTGGAGGGTCAATTTTATTAATAAAATTACTCGAATGGCTTTGAGGATAATCAAATAATATTCTCCTATGTTTGTAACAACCCGTTTAATCATATAATTAAATTTTCATTTAGGCTATAAAAAATAATAATGAAAAACTAATTATTGATAATAAGTATTTCTGAAGATCAATTCAAATTATCAACTTTATTCACCACTTTTAGACAAAAGCTTCTTGAAATAGCATTTCTTGATGCTTGATGAATATCCTTATTAAAAATTGCACATTAAAACATTTATTATTTTTCAATTATTAATATTAATTTATTTTATTAAAGATTTAATCCAAAATTTTCGAATTCATTCCTTATCAAATATATATACTTCATTCAGTTGTTTTCTTATGTTTTAGGAACTCTTTATTATTCATATATTTAAGTAGTTAATATAGTTAATATATTTTAGCATAATAAATAACAGATTAAAAGAAGATATTTTTCAGATTTAAATTGGGCTGGTGAATATATATTTTATTATTATTAAAGGAGGTGATATAACATAATGAAATATAATGTAACAATAATTTTACTTACTACTGCTTGTACTCTTTAATTTTCTTTTTCTGCCTCTCTAATTGGATTGCAAAATTATAAGTTTCCTAAAAATTTTTCCTTTTTTTCAAGTAATTTATTAACAAAATTAGCTGTATAAATAATCAACTCAAGTATTGATCTTAACTGGATAATAAAATTAAAAATTCTAAAGATCTTTGGAAGTAATAATTGATTCAAAAACAATATTCGATTTGATCAACAAACTTGATCTTATTAAACAAAATAATCGTTACTAATATATAGAAATTAATACATATATTCTTAATAAATATTATATTTCTTACTGATATATCTTTTATGACTTTTCATTAAAAATATATATCGTAAAACACTGTAAATCTAGTATTACGATTCGTTAATTTGAATAACAAAGGGAAAAATGCTTAGATAAGTTTATTATTTCGAGTAAAGGCCTTGACTAAGCATAATTTAAGTTGTCATGAAACTACCATCAAATCTATTAACGCGATATAATCTGTAAATAAATCTTGACTTGGAAAATTATAAATTTTATCGATCACCAATTTCAGTTTATATACTAGCGATGAAAATTAAGTAGCTAACTTAATATTGTCCCAAACAATAACAATAAAATGTCGCGAGTTATTTTCTTAAAATTATTAGAATGACTTGAATTATAAATTTTAAATTTCTTTTATTAATATAATTTTAATATGTCTTCTTAAAATAAAATAGTAACCTAAGAAAATGAAGGGATTATTTGGAATTATAGTCTGAATCCTCCAGAGTAAATTAAATGTAGATTCCAAATTAGTTGGATTCAGGATCAGAAAGTTTAATACACTTTGAATGGATGTATTTTGAGAATGTATCAATCTGCTTATTTTTTAATTTTAGTGATACAATATACAACAAATTGAAGAAAGCCGAAGTTCTAACAAATCTAGAATAAATAAAGCATTTAAAATGGATTGGATAATATGGGTAAAATAACTTAAAGGTTGGTAAATGGATGGCTACTTGGAAAGGAGAAACTTTAAAGGGTGTTGGAGGAGAATACTTGCATGATGAAAAAAAATAAGGAGTATGGAAAGATTTAGTTTAGAATTATGAGACGTAAGTTTTAACTTCATAATTGTTTAGCAATTCATAAGCATACATAGTTGGGAGATATGAAAATGACTTGAAATTAGGAAGCTGGTAGTATGTTTATAATGATAAGGAGATGTATTTGATATTTTTATTAATTTGGTTAGTGGCGGTGGAAAATATAATCAATAAGGGGTAAAGGATGGTTTATGGTAAGAGTTAGGTGATGGATTTTGGGATTAAAATTAAGTCACTCATAATGGTGAATATCAAATTGGAAAGAAGGTTGGTAGATGGAACATTAAGTATGAACGATAAATTATGTAAGATTTTAATTAAAACAATTTCTTAGTGGTGGCGGATCATATGATTTAGAAAGCAACCAGAAGTGTAGAAAGTGGATTGAGTTGAGCTAGAATTTCAATGANATAAATAATCAACTCAAGTATTGATCTTAACTGGATAATAAAATTAAAAATTCTAAAGATCTTTGGAAGTAATAATTGATTCAAAAACAATATTCGATTTGATCAACAAACTTGATCTTATTAAACAAAATAATCGTTACTAATATATAGAAATTAATACATATATTCTTAATAAATATTATATTTCTTACTGATATATCTTTTATGACTTTTCATTAAAAATATATATCGTAAAACACTGTAAATCTAGTATTACGATTCGTTAATTTGAATAACAAAGGGAAAAATGCTTAGATAAGTTTATTATTTCGAGTAAAGGCCTTGACTAAGCATAATTTAAGTTGTCATGAAACTACCATCAAATCTATTAACGCGATATAATCTGTAAATAAATCTTGACTTGGAAAATTATAAATTTTATCGATCACCAATTTCAGTTTATATACTAGCGATGAAAATTAAGTAGCTAACTTAATATTGTCCCAAACAATAACAATAAAATGTCGCGAGTTATTTTCTTAAAATTATTAGAATGACTTGAATTATAAATTTTAAATTTCTTTTATTAATATAATTTTAATATGTCTTCTTAAAATAAAATAGTAACCTAAGAAAATGAAGGGATTATTTGGAATTATAGTCTGAATCCTCCAGAGTAAATTAAATGTAGATTCCAAATTAGTTGGATTCAGGATCAGAAAGTTTAATACACTTTGAATGGATGTATTTTGAGAATGTATCAATCTGCTTATTTTTTAATTTTAGTGATACAATATACAACAAATTGAAGAAAGCCGAAGTTCTAACAAATCTAGAATAAATAAAGCATTTAAAATGGATTGGATAATATGGGTAAAATAACTTAAAGGTTGGTAAATGGATGGCTACTTGGAAAGGAGAAACTTTAAAGGGTGTTGGAGGAGAATACTTGCATGATGAAAAAAAATAAGGAGTATGGAAAGATTTAGTTTAGAATTATGAGACGTAAGTTTTAACTTCATAATTGTTTAGCAATTCATAAGCATACATAGTTGGGAGATATGAAAATGACTTGAAATTAGGAAGCTGGTAGTATGTTTATAATGATAAGGAGATGTATTTGATATTTTTATTAATTTGGTTAGTGGCGGTGGAAAATATAATCAATAAGGGGTAAAGGATGGTTTATGGTAAGAGTTAGGTGATGGATTTTGGGATTAAAATTAAGTCACTCATAATGGTGAATATCAAATTGGAAAGAAGGTTGGTAGATGGAACATTAAGTATGAACGATAAATTATGTAAGATTTTAATTAAAACAATTTCTTAGTGGTGGCGGATCATATGATTTAGAAAGCAACCAGAAGTGTAGAAAGTGGATTGAGTTGAGCTAGAATTTCAATGATGATTCACAAGTCATTTATGAAGGGGAGTATTAAAAAGGTAAAAAAATTGGATAATGGGATACTTTGTATAAACCAGAAAAGGATTAACCCTTTAAATAGATGTAAAAATAAAATTCAAAATTATAGTGGTGGTGGAGTATATTATGGAGATTTAAAGATCGGGAAGTGGATTGAATTGAGTGATAAGTTTGAGAAGTATTCATAAGTGACTAATACAGGCTAGTACAAAAGCGATAAAAAAGTTGGTAGATGGGATATTTGGTTAACAGAAAATGATGCTCAAGCAAATTAATAAATGTATATATTACTCTGTAATCAAATTCATTAGTGGAGGTGGATTCTATACTAATGAAGGTGACGGTGTCAAGATTGGAAAGTGGATTGAGTTGAGTGATGGATTTTGGGACAGATCATAAATTTTTTATAATGGACAATACCAAAATGGGAAAAAAGTTGGTAGATGGGATGTTTCATATCGAAAAGTGTATGAAGATAATAATCAAAATGAGCAACTGTAAGTTGTGATAATATTCTAAATGTTTAGTGGTGGCGGATCATATAGCAAAGAGGGTGATGGCATAAAGGTTGGTAATTGGGTTGAGCCTAGCGATGGATTTTATGAGAATTCCTAAGTTACTTATAGTGGTGAATATAAAGATGGTAGAAAAATTGGTAGATGGGAAATCTGGTACAGGATTGATAAGAAATTTGAAAAGATGTAAGCTAAAATTTAAATTAAATTTTCAGTGCTGGAGGATCATACAGTGAAACAGGTGATGGCATAAAGATCGGGAAGTGGGTTGAATTGAGTGATGGATTTTATGATAATTCTTAAATTACCTATAATGGCGAATATATAAAAGGAAAGAAACATGGTCGATGGGATATTATGTGGAAGCTTTATAAAAATAGTATATAAATGTAGATATTCTAATGACAATATTTTTAGTGGTGGAGGATCATATGAAGAAGGAATTAAGATAGGAAATTGGATTGAGTTGAGCGATCAGTTTGATAATTGGAACTAAATAATTTATATTGGAGAATATGAAAACGAGAAAAAAGTTGGTGCCTGGGTGTAAAAGGATAGAAATAAGAATGAGAATTACAAAGAAATGAAATATGATAATTGAATAATAAGATGAATTTAAATAAAACCTTAACTTTTTATATTATAATTTGAATAATAGCTCTAAATTAATCCAAAGTTTCAAAGAATGATAGATAAATTAGCTTAATTATCTTTCACAGGATAATTCCTTTCTTAGTTTTTTTGACCTGCTTTTTGATCAAATTATAGTCTTTTAATAAAAGTAGAATAATTCATATTAAGAACACAATTTTATATTCAATAATAATAATAGGTAATGAACATTTATTTAGATTGTGATTATTTGACTAAGAAAATACAAAGGAGTAAGTTTATTAAGAATACAATTTTACATTCACTAAAAGAATAATTTGCTAATATATCTTATGAAAATTATATGACTATTTGAACCTAAAAATAAAACCAAAATCTAAAGATTCATTCTTTATTATGAAAGACTACGAAGCTCGATCAAAAAGAAGATATTATAATTATTACTTGTTTTGTGTTAAGAAACTCCAGATAATTGCTTAATGGTTTTTTAATGGAACTAGGTTAGATTAGATAAGAAATTTTAATGTGAAAAGCATTTGGATGGTAAAATTAGTTAATTACACTCTTTTATTAGGATTAAAATGTTAGTAAAATTATTAGTTTTTAATTGATGAATAAATTATAGTATTTTTTCACTATTTTAAGGGAATTTTCGTAATCTATTTTCCTATTACAATATCTATTGTGTTAACCTTAAGTGTTATTTGATTTTTAAGGTTCAGGTGTTGTTTTATAGTACAATGGGGAATTATTTCAACCCTTTAATATAATTTATCAAACAAAGTTATTGATTATGCTATTAAATTTATTAGTTATTTAACCCTTTCTTTATTGATATTAACTTCTAAGACTAAGTATTCTTTTTTAGTAATTTCATTTTTATAAATTTTACTTTCATGATTTAAAGTACATGTAAAAGCCTAAAAAGTATCGATATCATTTTAAATTGAATCTATGAAATCCTTGATTTGATGATAATTTAGTTAAAAATTAAGACTCAAACTTATGTGGTATTCTTCTTATTTTAATTTAGGAAATTATGAAGTTACATCAATTTTACAAAATGATGGATAAAATCCACTCATATGGCTTCGATTTACAATTCTCACTGCATTCTCTTCTTCATCATCTGAATAATCAACTAATTTAGACATTTATTTATTATTCTTGATTTATTAAAAAAATATAAATTATTATAAGAAGATAGAGGTTGAATTAAATGAAATGAATAATTTTTGATTCTATTTTTTACAAGGTAAGGATATAACTCTAATAAATTTCACATTATAACTATTACTTCATATAACAATATGTTTTTTAAGATTGCTACTTGATGAATTGTCTTATTCAAAGATTTACTCGAGTTTCATGTTAGTGAATATATTTTACCATCCTAAAGCTTGATAAACGTTAAAAGAAATCATATAGCATACACTATTTGTAATTTTGTAATTTCAAGTTTTTTAATGGAGTAATTCACACTCGATATTTATTGTATTAATGAATTAGAAATACTGAATTAAGTATTAACTAAATTAATTAGAACTATAATTCATCTAAATCAACTTTATTGCTTGCAATCCATAATTTATATTAATAAATCATTTTGCTATAATTTTGCATACATTCTGGTCCTTCACCTCCTTGATTTATTACAGAAATTTTATCTTTTGATAAAAAATGGGCATAATTTAAAATCGTTTGGCCTACTATATTAATTAGTATTGCAATTAAAAATCCTAAATATTAAATCCACATATTTTTCTAATTATTTGTATTCGATTCAAATATTTTATCATTTAATTTAAATCTATTTTAATAATAAATTTAATCCTTATAATAATGAGTTATATTTTGTTATCTAACTTCTCATTAAATCCATAGTGATATTATTAGAATTTTGAAATTATCATATTATTGTATTTTGAAATAGATTAAAAATATTTGTGGTTTAATCAACTTTCAATAATTTTCAACGGAACTTTATTCTTGAAAATTATATAATCCTTTCAACTACAAGTATAAAAGTCTAAGATTTTATATACACATATAATACATAAGCGATAAAACAATTTAAAACAAATATTTTTAATAACGATAATTGCAGAAATAATTGTACAGAAAGAGAAATAATAAGCCATTCTAGTAAGGGATTAATTATTTAAATGTTATTTAATATCTATTTGATGATGTAAATTAGTCATCAGTTATATATTTATATTTGGAATGATCTCAATCCTACTTAGGTTTACCTCCTTTGTGTTAATAAGCAGAAGGTTTATAATCGCGAAAACAGTTTCTAAACAGATTCATAATGTTCTAGCATTCTTTTACATCCATAGTAGTATTCCAAATGCTTTCACATTCCTTAGAATGATAAAACAACAATTACATCAATTTATGGATATTTTTCTCTGCATTTATGTTCTGTTTCCAAATACCCTTACAAATTTTTCAAAGCTGATGAATTCATAAAATTTTTAATAATTCAATAAATATTTCATAATTTATAAACATTACACAAATTGAAAAAAACTTAAATGTTTTTTTACCTAATATCAATAAGTTATCTCAATAATTCATAGTTATATCTTACCAACGATAAGAATACAATTATTATTAATATTTGTTGATTTTTCTAAACATAAGATAATCAATATAAATAATCAAAGTAAAGAATTATAAATGATTTGATATTGTACTATAGCTACATGAAAACAGAAATATTGTTAGCGTTGTAATAGGATATTTTTTATCCTTATACAGATTTTAAAGGAGAATTTTTTATCATTGGAAGCCTTGCAAATAAAGCCTGAAAATGTTACCTGGTTTCTTCTTTTCGATAAATTTCTCAAAAAAAATGCGTTAAATATTGTATACTTTTTCAATCGGAATGATGTAGATTAGGCTTACAGACTTCAAAAACTTAGTCGCTTTAGCTATGTTATCTTGATTAAGTATTTTCAAAAGTAACTATCTTATGAGCGCGCGAACAGGTTAAGTATTCAACATTCTTATTTATTTTAGCAACATCCAATATATATTTATTTTATATTAATTGGAATTGTGTTCACAATATATCCATTTGGACTAATTTACATTTATCTTCTCATTTTTGTTTGGGCATATAACATGAATTATAATATCTACCCATACAATAAATCATATTGATCTATTCGAAATCATTCCCTTCTTCATTCGAATCAAATTTTAACTTTAAGATAATAACGTCTAATAGGTAAAATTTAAAAATTGGGCAATTAACTTTGATTCATATTTAGTAATAAATAATATGTTTATGAAATGAATAATAAATTGCTGCATTCCAAACATATCCTTTAATTTGAGAATTTAATTTTTAGTTTTTCAAATAGAGAGTATCACAAGGTGAATAAGCACACATTTCTCACATAGCATTAGTTGCGTCATCTAGATTGTTTTTTGCATTAGAAGTTTCTAGTGTTTAGGATTCTGCCTCACTCAAATTATATTCCTTACCATATCTAAATAATAATCATCCTAATTCAACTATGTTAATTATAATGTAAACTGTGCCTATTATTTTTAGTATTTATATTGTATCGATTTCTTAATTAACCTATGGTCGAACTTATTTATATTTATCTTTGAATCTTATAATTTTGAAAGATTTTTTTTTAATAAAATTTATTTGTTATTATTAGATAGAAATTGAGATTTAAAAATCTTAAAGTATTTTTTCCTAGTTTTTTAAACTTTAATTTCATGTAATTTTGATTCTTTTAAATTTGTTTTGGAAAAGTAAATACTGAGCATCAAAGATATTGCAATATCATAATAGCAGCGAAAGATTTTGAACAATAAACTTGATATTTTAAAGGTTTAACATAGGCGAGGGAATAGACTACCATTAGAAGAAAGTTATAGAGATTCTAAATATACTGATGGAATACAAAGGAATATGCACGATATTTTTAAAGTCCAAGTGTATGATTGATATGTGCTTTTTTCTATCAATTTTAAGACGAATTCAAACATTCATGCTCATCAAGTGTGATCATTGAACTTAAATATCAGTTCACAGTGATGAATGACTCAACCATATAAAATAAATAAATAAAGTCGAGACTAGTCTTGCACTTTAAAATATGCTATACAATGAAAAATAGCAAAGGGGATGAAAATAGTATATGATTTTGTGATTGAATTAACTAATAATTTAGCTACAATATAAGTTTTGGTTATATATTTCTTATTTATTTTATGGAATTGATTCCTCATCCAACTATTATTTATAAAATTCATAATTATTGCTGTATTTTAGTGATTTTTTAATGAAAACCATATTAATATTTCTATAAAATGTTTATGAATTTAATTTTACTGAGACTTGTGATACCAGCTTTCTAGATTCAATAATAACAATTTTTAGATCAGGAAAAAATAAGGCTGGACTACATTTTTTATCAGATGGCTATAAATAACCAAAATGATGAATAAAATTTTTTAAATCTAAATTTGCAATTACTATAGAAGGTTCAAGAATTTGATACTTACTCTAATCTTTATTAAAATTATAGCATTTTAAATAGAAATAACAATGAAACTCTTTTATTAGTGAATGAGAAATCACAGCTGAAGGCCTTGTTATCATTTACAAATTTTCTAATAAACGATAAATTATTTGTAACCATATCAAATTTTTCAATTTAACTACCTTAAGAAAATTGTGAACAAGTTTACTTTTTACAAGACGATCATCTGCTTGTAATTTGCAAAGAGAATGGTAATAGCTTATAAATTTTTATAATTAACAAATTACAAATACTTGATCAAAAATAGCTTACTTATGAGTTTAAATGTGAGATTGGTTTTTCAAAAATAGATTAGATGCTAATTATTTATGAAAAAAATTGTTTCGATATCTTTGTATATAAAATAGAAATTGATTTAGAAAACTATAAACTAAATATTTAATATTTTTCTGAATTAATGACCAAATTGATAGAAGTTTAAAATTAATTCTCTTAAAGATTAATATAGTTAGAAATCTGTTAAAATGAATAATTTTACATAGCATTTTAATAGATGGTTTTATATTATTCAAATTAAATATAGTTATTGAGCCCAAATTATAAGGTAAAACGAGAAAATTTAGAAATATATAAGCTCTTTAATTGTTGTAAAAACCCATATATTACACAAATTAATAAAAAGACAGGTAATTATAAACTTATCTTAGGTACCCTAATATTTAAAAACAAATACAATATAAGTACTCAAGGTTATAGATAATCCTACTTCAGTCCTTATTTCATTTTACATCATTTCGATGATAAAGTAGTAGTCTAGCTAAGCGAAAAATTGCAGTTTTAGTTGCATTCAGAATTTTTCCAGTTTTTTCAAATTTCTGATATGCTTTACTTTGTTTCAGTGGAAAGCAATGGCAAACTCTCTATTTTTGAATTACAAAATGGAAATATTTATTTAAAAGAAATGAAATCAGAAAAGATAGGCATTTATAAGATTTTGAATTTGACCTCAGTAATTATGAAAGTTGAACCTTTCGATATTCATAAACTATAATTAAAAATAGCACCCAAAACCACTCAAATTATTTAACAAAAATTTGATATTTAAATAAGAATTAATTTAAGCGAGATATAAGAAACACTTCCTTTAACATTATTTTCTATTGAATAAAATGGTGAGGAAATAGGATTTGATGAAGGCTTTGAAGGGTTTCATGAAGCTAATATTAAAGATGAATCTATAAAGAATGTGTGGTTTTTGAATTTAGGATCAAACTAAAATATCTTTATTTAGGAATTCTAAACTTCTATATTAATAAAAATGTTTTTAGAGTAAAAATTAATAAAAGAATTCAACATATTGATTCAATCGAAGTATATTTTAACTCTTGTAAATGCTTTCTCATAGTCAATAATTATAATTTATGATTACTTTATAGAAATTTATAAAATTGAGAACTTTCAGATAATTAATTGGGTATCCTATTATACAGATGAGATCATTATTGCAAATATTTATGAAAACTCAATATGGATACTCTTTCAGTCATGTATATTGCATTAAGTAGATATATCTAAATCCCTTAATTAGAAGACTTTTCATAATTTCAAATTGCACAAAAGTTGTAGATTAAATTCACTTTATTCTATTAATTTAATAATCTAGGATCAAGAAATCTATTATAAGCCGAACAATAAAATTACGTATTAATTAAAATTTGAATCCAGAATTATTGATTTCATTATGACAAAATTTTAGGATACTCAATTCAATTCATACTTTCTAACTTTAATCTAAGAGGAATAAGGTATAAAAATAAGCCTTTATATTATTGATATTTAAAATTTAGTTCATTTATATGATCTTCCATTTTACTAATATAAGCCTATACAGCCATTAAATTATAAACTGTAAACTCAATTTTTTATGATAGTTGTCTAAGACGATTCGGATGAGAAGTGTTTACTTATATATAATATTAAAAATATAGGAAAAAAATCATTGATAAAGATTATAAAATTAAATAAAGAGTAAATAGTGTATAATTTTATAGAAGATTAAGACAGTATCATTTATTTTAAGGATGGGAAAATCAGATTTAACAAGATCTAGGAAATTAACATTAAGCTAAATTATTTTGATTTAATAAATAATAATATGGACTTTTACACAATCAAAAATTTAAATATAAAATTTACATCTTTAATTAAAAGTCTTAATTAATATGTATACATGCCTTTAAAAATACTTCATCTAAATACTATTTAAAACTTAGCAATTATCAATAATTAGGTGTAATTGATCAGTCAAAATGGATACTTAAATCTTAGCAACATTTACGGTAGCATAGATAAAATTGAGGTGATTCAGAAAAATGGATTTATTGAAATGAATCCAGTAAATTATACATGGAATAGAATAGAGTGCATTTTTTATAATAATAATGTCTGCTAGATTAGCAAAGAAAGATTTATGATCAATTATTTTTCAAAGGGACAAAATATTTATACATAATAATTAATTTAAAATGTTCAATCAGTAATTTATGATAAAAAATAGTCTAAATATATTTTTATATGCTTTTCTATGTTTACATACAGTATAACGTATTTTGAAATATATCTAAAGTTTACAGAAACTAATAATGCTAAAATAACTAAAATCTAGATATTGGAATAGAATTTTGAATTTAATTATGATGATTGTAATTTTATTTAATATTCTTTTAGTTCATACTTATGTTAGATCCTATTACTTTTTAGATTTAGTGATTTTTTCAAATAAGGGTAATTAAAATCTAATTATATATAAAAGTAAGGATGCTTTAATTGAATTATATGGAATGGAAAAAGTAATAAATTAATAAATTCTTGATTGTTACTAATTGGATGAAACAACTTATATGTTGGCATAAATCAATTAGAATCAAGAATTAGAGTTTTTTTTAATTCAAATTAATATCCTTGATAATATTCCAAATCAAACTATTCTATTTAAATAAGCTTTTGACAATTTTAATCAAATTGATGACTTCAATGTAAATGGTACGTTGCTAATAATAAAGATAATTTCAATCACTCAATAATCAAATTAGAACTTCAATATGTAATACTTATAATGCGGATAATATCTCTCATTTTGTGTACTTAAGATTTTAAGATTTAAGTAAACTCATTATATAGATTAAAATGTAGCAGCTCTTCTAAGACTTGAAAAAATTTATCATTAAAATGAACTTGTATATTCAGACTTACAAATTGTGATATTTCAACAAAAGATTAATGAAGACTTATTTTTAAATATTTATGATATCAGCGAATTAAATTTTAAAAGAGAATTAGACTATATTTAAAGAATTCCAATTCAAAATCATACTAAAATTGAAAAATATAACTCAACCCATTATTCAATGTATTCAAATCAGAAAGTTAAATTAATTTAATTTAAAAAATATTAGTTAGAGAAAAGCTATGATTCAGTAGGAGATAATATAAGTTTATAATTTATTAATTAAGTATCAAAACTAACAATAAATATATCAAGATCCAATTTAACACAAAACTAGTATTGGCAAAATTATTAGAGTAAATTAATCNCATGGAATAGAATAGAGTGCATTTTTTATAATAATAATGTCTGCTAGATTAGCAAAGAAAGATTTATGATCAATTATTTTTCAAAGGGACAAAATATTTATACATAATAATTAATTTAAAATGTTCAATCAGTAATTTATGATAAAAAATAGTCTAAATATATTTTTATATGCTTTTCTATGTTTACATACAGTATAACGTATTTTGAAATATATCTAAAGTTTACAGAAACTAATAATGCTAAAATAACTAAAATCTAGATATTGGAATAGAATTTTGAATTTAATTATGATGATTGTAATTTTATTTAATATTCTTTTAGTTCATACTTATGTTAGATCCTATTACTTTTTAGATTTAGTGATTTTTTCAAATAAGGGTAATTAAAATCTAATTATATATAAAAGTAAGGATGCTTTAATTGAATTATATGGAATGGAAAAAGTAATAAATTAATAAATTCTTGATTGTTACTAATTGGATGAAACAACTTATATGTTGGCATAAATCAATTAGAATCAAGAATTAGAGTTTTTTTTAATTCAAATTAATATCCTTGATAATATTCCAAATCAAACTATTCTATTTAAATAAGCTTTTGACAATTTTAATCAAATTGATGACTTCAATGTAAATGGTACGTTGCTAATAATAAAGATAATTTCAATCACTCAATAATCAAATTAGAACTTCAATATGTAATACTTATAATGCGGATAATATCTCTCATTTTGTGTACTTAAGATTTTAAGATTTAAGTAAACTCATTATATAGATTAAAATGTAGCAGCTCTTCTAAGACTTGAAAAAATTTATCATTAAAATGAACTTGTATATTCAGACTTACAAATTGTGATATTTCAACAAAAGATTAATGAAGACTTATTTTTAAATATTTATGATATCAGCGAATTAAATTTTAAAAGAGAATTAGACTATATTTAAAGAATTCCAATTCAAAATCATACTAAAATTGAAAAATATAACTCAACCCATTATTCAATGTATTCAAATCAGAAAGTTAAATTAATTTAATTTAAAAAATATTAGTTAGAGAAAAGCTATGATTCAGTAGGAGATAATATAAGTTTATAATTTATTAATTAAGTATCAAAACTAACAATAAATATATCAAGATCCAATTTAACACAAAACTAGTATTGGCAAAATTATTAGAGTAAATTAATCATAATTAATTTAACTTTTATTTTTATTATCTTTCAAATACACATTTAGAAAAAAAGGGGAAAAAATTGAATTAATTTATTTCAGTTGTTTTTATATAATTGTATAAATAACTTGATTAATATTTAAGATAACATTATCCTGTTAGGGATTAGGAAATATATTTTACTGCTTCTATTTAAATCAGAGACTAAATTTATATATAGGCATATCGATACTGAGATAACATAATACATAATATTGAGCCATAATTATTACTTATTATTCTTCAAATTATTTATTATGAGAGAGAATCAAACTTCCGATTCATGAATTTGACAATTTAAAACAAAATATCAAATTCAAAACAGATTCATCTATTAATGTATGCAGGTTGGCTCCCAAAATTCTTTGCTTTTTCTTTACTCTTGACTCCTATGCTCGATTCAAGCAAATTTTTGTATTTAAACTATGCGAAATCTCAAATAACGTGCTAATCAAGCAAATATTCAACTTATTTAGAAATAAAAATGAGTTGGCATAAAAATTAATCTAATAGTCTCATTGCATTACTATCTGTCATTAATAAGCAATTCATAATATTATTTGTATATTCAATGCTAACGACTTCGTACTAATTTGACATTCTTATGGCAGTAATTTTCCTATTATAAATATTAATAAGAAAAATTGCAATTAAAATACATATTTTTTTTCGATTCTAAAAATGGTAATTTTTATATAATTATAATAATATATTCATAATGGAATTTTTTTTCCACCAATTTTTACTATTTTTCAAAGGTTAAATAGAATGCCTTAAACATAAAGCATTAAAAAAAATTTTGGATTTGAATTTTACAGCAATTTATTCCTTAACTCTCACATATATTTTTCAAGTGATATGTGAATATTATAATAGATATTCTATTTATATGAACAATCCCTGTTCTAATAAATCAAAAAGCACAACTAAAATTATTGATTCTATCAAGCTCAATTAATTTTTATTTCTTAAATTAATTAAGTTATAGAAGTCGCTTAAGAGTCAAATTTTACTTCTAAATTAATAGAATAGATGATTAGTTTAATAATATGAATAGACTTTTAAGAATAAAATTGTAATTTTTCTAATTAATCTCTTTTTGTTCTATATAAATGATTGTTTTTAATCTCTTTCTATTTGATTTTTACCTCAGTACTTACATTAGTAAAGGTCTTAATTACTTCCTCTTTAGTTGAGGCTATTTATGCATTTTTTGGTTCATACTTGTGTTTTTACAATATATATACTTGTTTCTTAATAATTTCAGTATTATTTATAAGTATATAATATAATCTATACTTTCTGAAAAATATTCATGATTAGTTTGGAAATTCATCTCAAGCATCTTCAGATTCAAAATTCGAGATGAATAATCGTAACAAAGCAAGAAGAAATTTAAAAAATACTTGCATAGCTATTCAATTGAAGTCATAAAAATAAGAGCAAAAAATTTATGAATATTCTAAATTATTTTTATGATATCACTTCTTTAGAATGTTGAGATCAAGTTTTGTAATTAGAAAAGGCAGTTTAGATGATTTGATAAAATAAAAGTTTTTAGTGATATTTTGATCTTGATGTTTTGGTTGTTATGTTTTTGAGCTTTTCTTGCATGTAAAATTGCTATCACAAACTATATTTTATTTGCATCCCTTTATCGCCAAATATTTATTATAAATATTTTAGTAACATAAAATTTTCATTCTAATTTTGATTTTATATGTGTATAACTAAAAATATATTATGACATACAAAATTAACATAAGTTTTCACTAAGTTATGTTGGAAGTACATTCTAAGCTTGATAGCTATAAAATAATAGATTGCCATTTGTATTATTAAAGTATTTCCTTAATCTAGTAAATCCATCAGATAGAATTAAAAAATAATTTGAATTTTCCAGAAATTCTTTTCTTAACTACCTCGCATCACTTCATTTAAACCATAAGCACAACATCTGTTGGAAACTTGTTTAAGTATTGGATGAATTCTTCATAATATTTATCTTTCTTATAAGCAGGTCAAAGCAATTTTATTTATATACTTTTTTTTTTGTTAACATTCATAGTTTTAAAGTCATAACATATAAAGGAGTAATCAGACATCAAGAAAAAGCCTTAAGCAAATCTCTTTCCCTCTAATTTATTTTCTTAAATCCAAATTAAATTAAGACTACTTCTTTGGTAAATTTCCTTTTTCGAATATATTCTTCTAAATTCCTTCTCAGCTTCTTTGTTAGAGCAATATGATTAGAGTAAAGCCTTATAATCAGGGCTGTTATTTAAGGCTTTTATATTTGTCTTCAATGATATTTTCAAAACATAGATATATATATATATTTTTAGTGTAGAGGAGTGTATATATCTACTTATATGGTGTAGATAGGAATGAAATAAAGTCAGGTTAGCTTCTTAAACAATGCCAAAGTGGAAGCATAAAATAAATATTATTAATATTAATGATGTTAATTATCTTCCGTATCAAAATCTCATGAAGAGATTATGATATTAATAATACATCATTAATATAATAACTAGCATAGCAAGTTCAACACACAAATAGATGTAATGATTGTGGATAACTAAAATCACAGACTGATTGTGAATCAGAAATTACTGTAACTGGAGCTTGTGAATGGGTGGCTGCATAAGGAACAACAGCAGCAAAATGTTAGAAAAAAACAATAGTTGATCCAGTTACCTATTTCAAACCTTATTGCGAATTAGTCGATAAACCAGAAACTAATTGTGCTAAAACACTAGGATGTGCCTATATTGACTCAAAATGCACACATTTTGCTGGATGCCAAGCATATGTTAAAACTACAACAACAGATTGCTAGGCCATATCCTATTATTGTGTTAGTGATGGAAATGCATGTATTGAGGCTAAGGAGTGCAAAGATTACACACAATAATAATGTGAATCTACTCCTAGTATCTTAGGAATTTTGAAATGTAAATGGGATACAAATGCTGGAAATTGCAGAGATTATGCATGCTCAGAGGTTGATACCACCTTAAATACAGATGAAAAATGCTCAACTTGGTTAGGTGGATGTGTGACTAAACGTTAAGGTTGTGTTAATGCTCCAAGACCTGCATGCGCTACTTACACAGGAGATGATGCTACTTGTTAACCATACATAGGATCTGATGGAAATTGTGAATTAGCAGCTGGAACAACTAATTGTAAAGCCAAAGAATGTGCAAATGCTCCTGTATCATTAGCTTCTGATGATGACTGTAAGGCCTATTAAAAAGGATGCATTACAACCGGTAAAGGCTGTGTTTTAGCAAAAACAAAACCATTATGTTTTCATCTTATTCAGGTGATAGCACTACTTGTGTTGGATATATTGGATCAGATGGAATTTGTGAAGGTGTGCTGGAGGTTCTAAATGCAGAGCAAGAAAATGTGAAAATGGGGTATTCAATACAGATGAACTTTGTAAATAGTACTAAAGCAGTTGTAAAACAAATGGAAAGACTTGTGTCTCAACATTATCAGCTTGTAATACTTATAAAGGAACTGCCACTACTTGTGCTGTATATATTGGCACTGATGGTTATTGCAAAGGAACCAGTACAACTACGGAAGCTACTTGTGCACCAAAGGTATGTGACGAAGCACCAGACACAACAACAACTGATGATGCTTGTGCCAAGTATTAAATTGGATGTGTCACTACAGGAAAAGGATGTGTTACGAAGAATAATTTGAAATCTTGTACTACTTATGATGGAGACGCTACTAGTTGTTAATCTAGAATTGGAACTGAAGGAAAGTGCACATGGAAGAGTGGAACTAAATGTGTTGCTAGAGATTGTGCTTCAGCAGCAAGTAATGTAAATACTAATTTTCTTTGTGCCAATTATTTCACTAATTGTGTGACAACTGGATCTGGATGTGTTTCATAAACTACTTGTGATTTAACTGTCAAATAATAAAGTTGCGAAGGTACTAACAATTGTTCTTGGTAACCAATATGTACTAGTAATGCATCTTGCAGTGATTTTAAGAAAAAATCAATTTGTTTAGCAAATTAGGCTAGGATTAGAACATAAGATGGAGTAGATGATTAAGGAAATGCTAAATACATCTATGTAACAGGAAAGTGTGGTTGGTTGAATAATGCTTGCAAAGATTTGGCTTGTTCAGATTTAACTGGAGCTTATTACAATACTGATGCTAATTGTGCAGCAGAACTATCAACATGCATTAGTAATAGAGTTGATGCCTGCATAACCAAATAAGACTGTGAAAAACTTTTTGGAACATAATCTACTTGCTTAAGTTATCCAGGTTACTGTACTAAAGTATCTCTTGCAACAGACACAACACCTTGTGTATTGAGAAAGTGTACAGATAATACAGATGCTACAGATAATGCTACTTGTGCTACATCCCTACCTGGATGCATTAGTAATGGAAAAGGTTGTGTTGATTACAATACTCCATTTACATCAATGAAAGGAACGTAGGACACTTGCAATAAACTATTTGCTTATAAGAGTGGAGCAATCATCAACTTTAATACAAATTAATGTTACAATAGTGCAAGTGCTGCTGATACTGACTTTTGTAAAGTTAAGACTTGCAAATTAGCCGAAAACTAGACTGATGGAACATGTGGATCATTTTTAGATGGATGTGTCTATAATGGTAATGGAGGCTGTGTTGATCCTAAAGCTGGTGACACAACTTGTGGAAGTTACACAGGTATTGCTGCCTTCTGCGAGTCTGCAATTGTAGGAACTAATAATGCAAAATATTGTTTTGGACAATCTACATCAGCAGCATGCACTCAAAGAACATGTACAGATAATACAACAGCCACTAAAGATGAGGGATTGTGAGGCTTTCATGACAGGATGTATTGCAAAATCTGATGGAGGATGTATTGCTAGGTTAGCAAGAAGCTGTTCATAATAATAGGGAACTATTGAAACTTGTTCTAGTTTTAGTGGTGGTTTGTAAGTGTTATCAGAATGGACAAAGGTTGGATGCACAAAGTATGATGCCTGCTAAGATAGAGTATGTGCATACAAAACAAATCCCTAGTAAGCTTCAGATTGTACAGATTATCAATCAACTTGTAGATTTTTAAAGGCTGGATCAGCATGTATTGATGCAGCTGCTTGTAGTAATTACAGTACTCCTGATACTGCAACAAACGACCAATAGAAGTTTGATTATTGTACAAATATCAAAGATAATAATGGGTTACTTTGCGGATGGACCTCAGGAACAAAGTGTGCAGCTAGAACTTGTGATCAATTCTTGAGCACTTATACAACTACATTAACTTGTGTTACTTATTTATAAAAAAATGTTTCATCTTCAACAGATACAACTTGTAAATTAGCAGGAACATTTTTTTATTCACCAGATAAGGCTAATTGTGATTATGCATTTCCCACTGGAATTGACACAGATGCCAAAAAATTAACTCAATGTTAGAAATTTATGAATGCCTCTGGAGTTTATTGTTCATTTAAAACTGGAGATGCAACTTGCACTTTGTAGAATAGCTGTGAAAAAGTAATAACTTAAACGTCTGCTTAAGTTTGTAATGACACTTTAGGGTATGGTAAAGGAATATGCTAAAAAGTAACTAATTCAGGTTGCTTATCAACTGTTGCATCTTGTGCAAGTTATACCTTAGATTCAAAATTAAGTGATGCTAATAAAAAATCTGTTTGCGAATCTTTGAAATTTGTTAATAATGTAAACAATTTTGGTTAAGGAACAGCAATATATACTGAATGTACATGATCAGCTGGTAATTCATGTGCAGCATATACTTGTGCTACTATCGCCTCAGCTACAAGTTAAAAAGATTGCGACAGCAAAGTAGCAGGATGTTATTATTATTCTGGAAAATGTTATGCATCAGTTGGCTCTTGTCCAACATCATTTTCATCTGATTTGGACACAGATACTAAAAAAGCACATTATTGTAAGTCAGTATATGAAACTGATAAAGGATTTTGTGAAATAATGCCTGATGGCTTAGGTTGCCAAACTGGAGCAAATACTACTTGTGTCCTAACTTTAACTGATGTTTGGACTGGAGCAAATTTTGATGGAGCAACTAAAACAACTGCTGCATTTTGTATTACATAATCAACTTAAGATAAATCTAAATATTGTATTAGTGAAGATGCAACCAAGTGCAAAGTAGGAACATGTGAAAATATTCCAAACCCAACCGGTTAAGGAGATTGTGATTTACATTTAATTGGATGTGTATACTCAGCTAGTAAATGTAGAACACCAAAAAGTATTACTACTGCTTCATCAGACTGTGCTAATACAACTAAAATCCCTTTTACTGATGTCTCAAGTTTGGCTTCAAGTGCCAAAACAGCCTATTGTTAAATCTTTTCAAAAGATTTACTAAGTGAATTCTGCACTTACGACGAATATAATGGATCCACCTAATCAGCTTGTGTAGCTGTGATACATATACAACATTACCCTCCGATGACACAGCTAAATAAACTTATTGTTTGAGTAAAATAAATGGCAGTGGTAAGAAATGTGGATTTACAGCTGGAAACTCTGCAAGCAGAGATTTCGATTGCTAGAATATTTAAAGTCCAACATCTTAAGTTGATTGTGACATTTCATCAAACTCATTAAAATGTGTTTATTTTAGAGGAACTTGTGTAAAAAGTGAAGCTTCCTGTGAAAATATTCCAGCTATTGGAACAACATCAGATGATAAAAGATCCTACTGCTCAAATCTAGGACTTACAGATAAATGTACTTATACAGCTGGTGCTAACTGTGCGAAGTAAGATGTATGCACTACATATGACGTGACAAATGCAACAGATAAACTAGCTGCTTGTGTAGCTTTAACTGATGGGACGAATAAATGCATATTTATTCAAGGTACAAAGTGTATCACATAGGATACTTGCGATAAATATGATGGAACAACTACACCAGCACTTGGTCCGGAATCTGGTTAAGAAGAAACATAATGCAAAACAGTTAAATCAAAAACCAATTATCCATGCATGAAAGATAGTGAAAAGAAATTTAAAGCCTAGGCTTGTACTGATAATGACTCCAGTGCTACAGATTGTGCTAATAATGCAGATAACTGTCTTTATTATACAAGTAAATATATTGCTAAAGATACTTGTGCAAATTATGCAGTATAAGGTGCTGATGATGCAGCAAAATAAATATGGTGTGAGGGAGTTTTATATTCATCAGGAGATTTATGTGCTTGGGACTCTACAAATAAAAAATGTAAAGATAGAGTATTTAGTGATAAATAATTTTAGACAGACTTTGATTGTTAAAGTTACCTCAAGTCTTGCAAGACAAATGGTTAAGCATGTGTTAGCACTTCTACTCAATGTAGCACAATTAATGGTTCGTCAGATTTCTGCAATGCTTTGTTAGATTAAACAGGAAAAGATAAATGCAAACCAATAGCTACTGCTACTACTGCATCTTCAGCATGTGCAAACAAAAAATGTTATGACAATGTTACATCTACATCTGATTCTGAATGTGACTCATATTTAGCTGGATGTGTCACACGTGGAACAGGTTGCATTCCAAATACAGAACCTTGCACATCATATAGAGGAACTAAATAATAATGTGAATAATTCACAAATTCATTGGATTAGATACTAATAAGAATCCAACTTATGAATATTGTTCTGGAGATGCTGGTAATACTGCCACTGGAAAATGTAAAGTAAGAACTTGTGCTGATAACACTACAGCCACATCAGATGCTGAATGTGCTACATATTTGAAAGGTTGTATTACAAAGGGAACTGGATGTGTTGATGCAACATCATCATGTAGTGCATTTAAAGGAGATTAAGCCACTTGTGCTAAATTCATGGGAAGTTCAGGAAAGGATTATTGCTGGAACACTTCAGCTGCATTAGCTACAGCTACTTGTGCAAAGAAGAAATGCAGTGATATTACTGGTAAAAACAATAAGGAATGCAGTGATGGTATGACACCATTCAAGACTACAGATGACCCCTTCTGTGTCTACGATGGAACTGGATGTATTGATTATGGAAAGAATTGCAGTACATTCAATGGAACTGAAGAAACATGCCCAACATATTTGGCTAAAGATGGTCCATGCAAAGCTACTACAGTTGGAACAATCAAAGGTATATGTGCTAAGAAAGTATGCATAGAAGCACCAAATACACTTGCATCTGATGCTGATTGTTAGAAATATCATAAGGATTGTGTAACTACTGGTTACGGATGCACTGCTACTAAATCCTGCAGCAATTTGACATCACAAGCTGCATGTAAATTAAGAGAAGAATGTACATGGGCAAATTAATGTACAGCTTCCATTACAACATGTGCCACTTATAACAATACTAGTTACTCTTAATGTACCAATTCTAAAGTTGATGGTAAGTTTTGTGCTTGGTAAGAATCTTATTCAACATGCAGAGCTCAAACATGTGAGGATTAATCGGTAACTATAGCTTCTCATGCTCAATGTTAAATCTTTGCTGCTAATTGCACTACATCAGGAGCTGGTTGTTTAACTATTTCAACTTGTGCATCATACAAAACTCAATCTGTCTGTTTAGCTGCTTCAACTTCTAAAGATGGAATAGGTAGATGTGGTTGGGACGCCGCAACAAATAAATGCAGAGCGAGAATTTGCGGTGACAAGAATGGTTTAACTGATGATGAATGTAATACTTTCCTTGCAGGATGCAAGACAAATGGATCAAGCTGTGTTGCTGGAGCTTCATGTACTGAATTTTCTAATAAATAATTCTGTATCAAATCTAACTATAGTCCATGCCTTTGGGTTAATGGATCATGTTATGATTATGACAGATGTGAAGATGCTATCAAAAAGACCCATACAGAATGTTAAGCATTCTCACCATTATGCACAACCAATGGAGATACATGTATTCCAATTACTAATTGTGCCAGCACAACATTAAAAGCCTCATGTGTTTTAGGAACTGATGGAGCTTGTGGATGGTTACCAACTGGAAAATGTTAGAAGTTCGGATAATGCACAGATGCTGTTGCTGCTACCAATGATGAATGTCTCTCATATGGACCAACATGTATTACTGATGGAACTGCTTGTATTGCCAAAGCCACTTGTGCTACCTACAAGACATAAACAGCTTGTAATAACCTTGGAACTGATGGTATCTGTTATTGGAATGCCACAGCTAATACTTGAAAGTTAAAGGAATGCGGAGATGAGTAAAAGGGTACAAATGACTAATGTAAACTGATTTCTGTGACAGGAGGATCATGCACAACTGATGGAACCAAATGTATTCCATTGTCAACTTGCTCAAGCTATGTTGAGGCTGGATGTTTCACAGGAACTGATGGAGAATGCATTTTTGCATTACAAATTGGGACCACAACAGGAACTAAGACTTGTAGATTAAAGTAATGTGAAGATATCACTGGAGGAACATCAAATGCTAATTGTATGGGTATTATTTCTGGAAAGGCTTGTGTGTCCAATGGAACAAGTTGCATCGCTAAGGCTGTTTGCTCAACATATAAGACGATAACATCTTGTAATTGAGGCGGCTTAGAAAATAATAAATCAACTGTTTGTGCTTTCACTCCTACAGGAACTGATAAGGTTAATGGAACATGCAAGACTTTTTCAGCATGTGTTGATGCTAGCAAAGATAAATTGGCTTGCACAACCAATCCATCGTGCAAATGGACTGAAAACTCAACAGGAACATCTTGTGCTAGTCATACATGTGATACCTTTGCCACAGGAACTGATTGTCAACCAATTCCAAGTTTCGATGGAGCCTCATCCACTGTTTGTGTTCTTTAAAGCGTAAAATGTGCTGCTGCTGACCCAGGAACCATGACTGATTCCAAGATTTGCTACACTAAATCAGCATACACTTATAGTTGGAACGCCATTTCTAATAAATGCGAAAGTTGTATTGCAGGATCTGTCACTCCAAATAATTCAAACGGTACTAACAATGAAACAGATAATGGAACAACTACCACCGATAGTGCTTACGTCTTGTCAGTTATTTCACTAGGTCTTTTAGGATTAATNATGAATGTAATACTTTCCTTGCAGGATGCAAGACAAATGGATCAAGCTGTGTTGCTGGAGCTTCATGTACTGAATTTTCTAATAAATAATTCTGTATCAAATCTAACTATAGTCCATGCCTTTGGGTTAATGGATCATGTTATGATTATGACAGATGTGAAGATGCTATCAAAAAGACCCATACAGAATGTTAAGCATTCTCACCATTATGCACAACCAATGGAGATACATGTATTCCAATTACTAATTGTGCCAGCACAACATTAAAAGCCTCATGTGTTTTAGGAACTGATGGAGCTTGTGGATGGTTACCAACTGGAAAATGTTAGAAGTTCGGATAATGCACAGATGCTGTTGCTGCTACCAATGATGAATGTCTCTCATATGGACCAACATGTATTACTGATGGAACTGCTTGTATTGCCAAAGCCACTTGTGCTACCTACAAGACATAAACAGCTTGTAATAACCTTGGAACTGATGGTATCTGTTATTGGAATGCCACAGCTAATACTTGAAAGTTAAAGGAATGCGGAGATGAGTAAAAGGGTACAAATGACTAATGTAAACTGATTTCTGTGACAGGAGGATCATGCACAACTGATGGAACCAAATGTATTCCATTGTCAACTTGCTCAAGCTATGTTGAGGCTGGATGTTTCACAGGAACTGATGGAGAATGCATTTTTGCATTACAAATTGGGACCACAACAGGAACTAAGACTTGTAGATTAAAGTAATGTGAAGATATCACTGGAGGAACATCAAATGCTAATTGTATGGGTATTATTTCTGGAAAGGCTTGTGTGTCCAATGGAACAAGTTGCATCGCTAAGGCTGTTTGCTCAACATATAAGACGATAACATCTTGTAATTGAGGCGGCTTAGAAAATAATAAATCAACTGTTTGTGCTTTCACTCCTACAGGAACTGATAAGGTTAATGGAACATGCAAGACTTTTTCAGCATGTGTTGATGCTAGCAAAGATAAATTGGCTTGCACAACCAATCCATCGTGCAAATGGACTGAAAACTCAACAGGAACATCTTGTGCTAGTCATACATGTGATACCTTTGCCACAGGAACTGATTGTCAACCAATTCCAAGTTTCGATGGAGCCTCATCCACTGTTTGTGTTCTTTAAAGCGTAAAATGTGCTGCTGCTGACCCAGGAACCATGACTGATTCCAAGATTTGCTACACTAAATCAGCATACACTTATAGTTGGAACGCCATTTCTAATAAATGCGAAAGTTGTATTGCAGGATCTGTCACTCCAAATAATTCAAACGGTACTAACAATGAAACAGATAATGGAACAACTACCACCGATAGTGCTTACGTCTTGTCAGTTATTTCACTAGGTCTTTTAGGATTAATGGCATGATTTTGATTTTCATTTTATATAGTTTTGACCTAAATATTTTACATTATATATAGGGAAAATTATTATTAATCAAAAAATTGTCTTCATATCTTCTTAAAATTCTTTAAAATAAGGACAAATTCTAATTATTGATAGAAATTAAAACTTCATTAAGTTTTCATTACTCTATACAAAATTCAGTATTTTTTTGCTAATTTTAACTAAATAAGAGCTTCTCTAGACTGAAGTCAATATTCTAATCAAGATTTAAAGAAGGATTTCTGTTTTCATTACATAATTTTGCATCTTAAAAACATCAATCTTTAAAATTGAATTTATTCCCATTACCCTTTGAATATTTTGACTCAATTATTGCTAGTATTAGTTTTTGTTTTCTTATAAGATTTTAGTTCTTTAAATTACTTAAACAAAACCTGTTAAATTTTTAGGGAAATCACATTTACAAAACAAATAATTAATCATTATACCCTAAAATATTTATGTATATGTTGAACTCATATAATGATAATTGATATGATGTTATAACAGTTTATCTAATGTAAGTATTAGCTCCATTTTATATAAGTTCTACATCGAGCATCTTATTTACAACCAAAAGAACATTTAGAATCGTATAAATTAAATTATAATATATCCCAATTTCTATATTAAGATTGTCAGTTATTTCATTGAGAGAAAGGAGTTGGTTTTGAGGCTTTAAACAAGTATTATATGCAATGCATATTCTTTTGGACTTCACTTTGAAAAGCTTACAAGTCGAAACTAACACAACTGTCATAAAAAAAAACGGTATTGTGAATGAGTGTTATTTTAATAGAATTTATTAAATTTAAATTTTGTGCCTGCTTATTTAGATAGAACCGATTAGAATATATTGATTTAAAAATAAAATTTAAAAAATTTAAATAATGTATTCTAAATTATGTTTAATAATTATGAAATATATCTTAATTATTCCTCTTTGGCTTTGACAATCACTACAAAAGAATGAGGATAAGTTAACAAAATATATGTTAAAAATTGCATGAATAAAATACTCGCTTGTGCAAAGCAAGGGAAAATTGAAAACTTAAAGGAATTGTGTGGTGATAGAGATTCGACTTTTAAAGTAGGTAATTAGGCAAGGTGTTGCTCATTCTAATATAAGATTGAACTGAACATCTTTTGGTGTTATATACAATAATTTAAATATTAATTATTCTAAGATAAATGCAACATTTTATCTTTAAGAATCCTTCCTCGCCTTAACTAAAAGATTTTTAATCATTTGCTCATTTGCTTCTTTTATACAATACTTTATAAATAATTTAATGAAAAAGTTCCATCTAAAACTAGTAAAAGACTGGTTTGGTATTAGATATTAAATTATTATCTATTATTGATTTCTTTTCTTAATTGAATATATACAAATTATCTCAGAAGTAGGGTTAATTAATTGAGATATAAAATTTATGTCCATCTTTACCGTAGAATGAAGAAAAAGTTAAATAAATTGTTAGTAAAATTAGAAAAATTCTATTCAAAAAAAGCAATAATCTAAGGAGATAGTAATCCACTATAGTATTTTTTAGGACTAAAATTATTAGAAATGAATCAAAAAATAATCCATATAACTAACAGTTTAGTCCAATTTGGATAAAGACCTTTGAATTATATAAATATCATTAATTATATTATTCCTTATTGTGTGTTTATCTCTTTGCTTTTATTTATTCTGAGAAAATCCTTCTAAACATACCTTAGTTACATCATTTAAAAATTATATTAATGAAATGATTCTTAGCCTTACCATCAAAATGAATAGTTTCAATCAATATGAACTGTTTACTATATAAATAAACCTGAATGGTATTTGTTTGCTCACTTAATTTATCCTTTTTAAGCTGTATTTGGAAATAATTCTCTAAGTCCCCTTTATGATCAAAAAAATTATTCCATTTTCATAATTCCATATTATTGTCATTCAATACGCTCTACTTAAGTCATAATTTATATATCTTCTTAAAGTGTTTAGATTTTTTTTAAGAATAAATTGTATATCATCCGAAATTATTCAAATCAATTTAAGCTTTAAATATTAGTGAATTGTTCCACTATTAGTTTATAAAGTAAATGAATCTATTTAATAAGTACAAGAATTCATAAATGTTAATTAGGAGAATTCTTCTTAGTGAAAGATGATAAATTTGAATCAGCTTTGGATTTTATTCACTAACCTATAATATTACAAAATGCTCTATAATAAAACTAAATTTGCAAATATACCTTTAAATTCTATTTATTATTATTAGAATAATTCTTAGTGACCAAACTTATACACTACTATTATAGACTATTGTTTCAGAAATATTAATTTTGAAAAGTAGAATCGAACATTCTTTGGTCTTTAGGAATAATTAGAAGGGAGTACGAGGAATGTGATAACCATAATAGATGGGATTAATTAATTGAAATTTGCTAGGATTCCTCTTGTTATCACTGCTCCTCTAATTCTATCGTATCCTTTAACCTCTCTTTTCGTAGCAATAATATAAAACCATTAAATGGTTACTAAGTATAGTAATAGTATTAAGTAGTAACATAAGATGTTCTAACCTTAATTTACATTAAGTTATCGAAAACCTTATTTAAACTGGAAAAGATATCAAATTAAAATTCAACGATTCTAGTAATGAAGGGCATTTATATAAAAAAGTTTTCTTCGTTTATGGATAAATCAGGTTACTTATTTTAAATATAAATTTCATTTCATTTTCTTTCATTGATGAATCAAGTAAGACTGCTTTCTTAATTTATGGCATCTAGTCTTGATTACATATTACCTGAAGTTCATTTATTTTACGACCTCTTCCTAGCCAGGTTTTTTTGTAATGTCTTGCTAAATCACATTAAATAATTATAAAAACTTTTTGAAACTAGTAATAGATACTAAAAATTAAGAGCTGCGATATTTTAAATGAGCAGGTGAGTGTACTGATTTTTTTTGAAAGATTTTTCGAAACCATGTTATATTAGCTAACTTTGAGACTTATTGAGACTTTTTTATTAATCCGCACTATCTGTATTTTGTAATTTTAATAGGTTAAACCCAAACCAAATGACTTTGGCAGCCTAAATTCATGATCATTTCCAAGAATAGCAAAATCATGCATATTGCATGTAATACAATTTTGTATTTAATAAGAATTGAACTTTTAATACTGCCAACCCTGCAATCTTAAGTATTAGAATTTTTATAAGAATCAACAAGAAATTGTGTCATATCCATTTGTACCGGTGGATATTGTGGAGTATATCGGATTATCAGCTTGTAATCCATTCTATAAGATATGATTGCTTACTATGCAGCGCATAGGACATAATGTACAAGAATTTGTAAGAGTTATATTTGTGAAATTGTGCACGTGTGGATATTCAATTTGGTTCCTAATTTAAGCCATGCTTGTTAAGAATCGTACGCTACTTCCTTTACATTATAAAGCTCCATCTTCTTATGTGTAAGTTATCGAGGCTTTGAAGTAGTTCTTTTAATTAGTTAATCTAATGTGAATACTTGTGCTGCTTGCTCAAATATTAGTGCTCATACAAATAACTCTAATAATACATGATTTTATTGAACAACTCTTGTGATTAATGTATTTTGAACCATGTTAAACTTTTTCTCAAGCAAACTCTGGTTCTACAGAATGGCACAACCATTAAGGTTTATCATTATATAACATTTTATCCATTAAACACTTGCAGTAAATATCCATCTCCACATGCTATCTGTAATTATCTAACTTGCCATGCTATAACTTTATTTTACATAGTAAGATGTAAGATATTATCTAAAACTTGGAGTCGATGCTCAAATAATTCTGATACCTATACATTCTTCTGTTGAATTCCAATTTCTTATTTATCTCTCCTTCTAACATAAATTTGGTAAACTAAGTTAACCAATGTTCTGAGCACGAGTAAATGAATCAAGAGTCTTGCGCTAGCGAGTAATTTAAGGAGTAATATTGTTCTTTTCTGATGGCAAATATTTAAATCATGTATCACCTTTCCTCAGGAGTCAATCTTTAAGTTATTGCTAAAGATATTTTTACAACATTATTCATTTCTCTTTTATTCATATCAAGTTTTTATACAAAGGGTGTACATTTTTTTATGAGATTACAGTTCCAAGAACTGCTATTTATTCTGATTTAAACAGTTGGTTATCTTTTTATTGTATTTGATGCATTGCAAGTTCGCATACTTAAATTATACCGCTTGGAATAATTTTCTCAAAATGAATGTGTATATCGATATAATGATTCAAGAATGTTATCTTAATTTGAAGCAAAACAATGTTATTATTAGAGGAACTTGAGCTAATAATATGGTGCTAATATCTTTGAATAATGGTGGCAAGTAATGCTCACCAAATTCAGTCCATAAAGTTGGTTAAACCATTTATTTTTTTTTGCAAATCATATGTGCCAACAATATGTCAAAATAGTGTAGCTCTTTCATAACTTTTACATAGTTTTTAGACTAAAATATCTGAAAAGTGGATAATATATTGCTTCAAAAGTTGCATAATAGATATTAATTCATTCTTAATTGAGATTCTTATTAGGGATAAGCAGATGGGAATTTACTATAAGTGCCATCTGGAATAGCATAACTTTTATTGAACATATTGGAATTAAATTTGTAATTTAACTCAGCCAAGTAGTGCATGCGTTTAAATAACCTTGATATAATTCTGAAAATAATTTATGAGTTCGAATATTTAGGAGTAATAAAAGAGAAACAAGTATTAGTGCCATAATAAAGTTATACCCACAACATCTTATGTTTTAAGTATTATTAGTTCTAATGTAATTCAGATAAAAAGAATTTTAATAAACAAGATTTATTGTATGTTACTTTCACATCATCTTAGCACAGGCTAGAGTTTCCGACAAAATTAGTACTGAAATCTATCTTTAGATGCTTATGGTGTGCTAGATTAACGATAATTATTTCTGATCTGATCAAATCATCCTGCAAACATCCTGTTAGTCTTTCACACGAATATATTTCTTGAATAACTCATGTGATTAATTTTGAAATTAATTGACAACTTATGCTCTCACAGCTGATTCCTTAGAGGGTGCTATGATTCAACTAAATGCTCTGTCATTTCCTACAAAATCACATAGTCTTACACTTACCGACTTTGATACAATTATTTAAGTTCTTTTAGACCAGGAGCAATTTCCTTGCAACCTTAAATATCCTAAGTTCTTTGATCAAATATTCTCTCATCATAGATGGTATACTTCATCCAAAAGGTCTCTTTAAATTCATCTTTGCTTATCTAGATTCTACAATTGAAAATAAAAATCATGACAGCTTATTTTATTTTATCACTGTTTGACATTAAGAGCCAATGGCTTCCATAGACCTTACCTGAATGATCCAGGTTTCCAACTTAGTAACGCTTAACAACCTAATTCAATAGGGTATGCAAAAGTTATGCATAAAATGCTATTCCTGAATATAATACTAAATTAGGGACCATGAAAGATTATCAAGTTTGAGTTGGGGTGAAAATTGTTATGCTATTCTAAAACATTAAAGTTTGTAAGTTTGCTTCCGTTTGCAACTGAGACACTTTTTGAAAGAATTACTTTGAACCAATATTTGAGTAACTAGATTAATCCATTCATCAGCATAAGTAATTATTATTAATCCCAAAAGATCCTAAGTAATAATTCATCATATATTATTTGTTGATTGAGAGCTGACATCTAATATGCATAAAATAAATTTTGAAATATCTGAAATTTTGAATAATAATGATCAATTTTATTAAAATCCATTACTGCTTGATAAAATGCAACCTCCTTTAGATTTGAATAATGACCTTAAATCTAAGCCTTAAGAATTTACAAACTCGCCTTTAAAAATTAAAGTTCCATAGGCTTGGAAAATGGGATTTTATGAAATTCGAAGAATTGTAATATAAGAGCTAGCTAAAGGATATATTTAAAAAAATACGAATATCTAATAGAATGCTATTTGGAAATATGGAGACTTTAAATTATGTGAGAATTTCTTTATAACTATCTGAAGGTAAGAATTATTATCCTGACTTAACATCCCATATACGGATAGATTTATCTGCACTACCTGATGCTAATGTAGTACCGTCAGGGGAAAAACAGACTGATTAAACCCAATTTTCATGACCATCTAATTTGGCTAATTATTATCCTGTCTAAACATCCCATAAATAAATAGACTTATCTGCACTACCAGATGCTAATGTAGTACCATCCGGAGAGAAACAAACTGATAAGACTGATTTTGAATGTCCAGCTAAGCTGGCTTTTGATTAAACTGTCTCAACATCCCATAGATGGATAGACTTATCAAAGCTACCAGATGCTAATGTAGTTCCATCAGGAGAGAAAGAGACTGAATTAACATAACTCAAATGGCCATCTAATTTGGCTTTTTATTATCCTGTCTTAACATCCATTAATCTAATAGCTTTATCTGCAGTACCATAAGCTAATATAGTACTATCAGGAGAGAAACAGATTGAATAAATCTAATTATCATGATTATATAATTTGGGTTTTTAATACCATGTCTTAACATCCCATAAACGTATAGACTTATCAAAACTACAAGATGCTAATGTAAAACCATTAGACGAGAAACAGATTGACTTGATCCAATCAATATGACCATCTAATTTCGCTTATTATTATCCTGTCTTAATATCCCATAAACAAATAGACTTATCTATACTGCCAGATGCTAATGTAGTACCATCGGGAGAGAAACAGACTGATTTTACCCAATCAATATGACCATCTAACTTGGCTTTTTATCGTCCTGTCTTAACATCCCATAAACAGATAGACTTATCTGCGCTACCAGATGCTAATGTAGTACCATCAGGAGAGAAACAAACCGACTGGACCCAATTTTTATGACCTTCTAATTTTGCTTTTTCTTCTCCTGTCTTAATCTACCATAAACAGATAGACTTATCTGCACTACCAGATGCTAATGTAGTATCATCAGGAGAGAAACAGACTGATTAAACACAATTTTTATGACTATCCAATTTATCTTTTTGTTATCCTGTCTTAACATCCCATAAACGGATAGACTTATCTAGACTGCCAGATGCTAGTATAGTACCATCAAGAGAAAAGCAGATTGAATTAACAGAACTCGAATGACCGTCTAATTTGATTTTTTATTATCCTTCCTTAAGATCCCATAAACGGATAGACTTATCTAGACTACCAGATGCTAATGTAGTACCATCAAGAGAAAAACAGATTTAATTAACACAACTTGAATGACCATCTAATTTGGCTTTTTATTATCCTGTTTTTGTATCCCATAGGCGGATTGAGTTATCTTCACTACCAGACCCTAATGTTGTGCAATCAGGAGAGAAACAGACTGATTGTACAGAAAATTTATGACCGTCTAATTTTTCTTTTAGTTATCCTATCTTAGCATCCCATAAACGTATAGATTTATCCTAACTACCAGATGCTAATATAGTACCATCAGGAGAGAAACAAACTGAATTAATTATATCAATATGACCATTAAATTTAATTATTTGCTTTCCTGTTTTAAGATTCCATATATATACAAATTTATCCCTACCTTAAGCTAATGCGATTCCATTAGGTGAAAAGCAAATTGATTTTCCATCGCTCTTACCTCTTATTACAAACTTAATTTTCCCTGTTTTTATATCCCATAAACAAATGGATTTATCAATACTGCAAGAAGCTAATGATTTCCCATTTGTAGAAAAGCAAACTTAATTAACTATACCGCCATGGCCTTTTAATTTTATTTCTTCATTTATAACTAAATTTCTCCATTTACAATTAAATAATTTGGCTCCATTCAAATTCATCCCACTAATAATTACAAAGTCAAATTCAGATTTACTCAAGTCGCATCTCACAAAATTTGCTCCTACCAGTGAAGTATTTCTAATTCTAATGTTTTAAAATGATTATTCCTTCAAATCAACCATCATTTAAACTAATAAATAAATAGAATTGGATCCACTCTGTATGTATCTCTCATCTAGAGTAGTCAGATGAACTAATAATTTCAATAATTCTATTATCTTCTTATTATTTGATATATTTGTAATCAAGTTTAAATTCACTTTTTTGTATTCTTTTTTAGAATAATTTTCTTTATTAAATTCATGATCTTTAATTTGGTTGAGAACATTTGTTATTTTCTTAACGTTATTCCTTCCTACTTTTAGCATCCATTCCTATCCCAATAGCGATGAACTGTTACATAATATTTTACTTCTTCGTATTTTCTATGATTTTAATCTTATGAGAGAAATTCTAAGCAGTCCTCAATTTTCTCTCTTCTTAAAATCATAATTAAGATAGGAAAAGCTATTTCATCCACATCTTTAGATAAAGCCAAAATCCCATACAAATCATCACCTTACTTTTTTTATGAATTCATTTTCTATTTTTTAAAAATAATATTGAATTTCAAGTACTCGATTTGAGTTATATACTGCAATAAAAAAAGTATCTTGTGTTTTTGTGAGGAAGAAAAAAACATTGTAAAGATTTGGAGCATATGTTAATTATAATAACGACAACTCACATAAGCTTGTGTATTTTGATATTTATGAATTTATAAGAAAAATAAAAATAAATTAATAATAAAAATCCCACCCATGCAACATGCCTTATCATATATGAAATTTATTCATTAATTAAAAGAAGCGTTGATTTTACTCAAAATTTTTATTCTGATTATAAAATAGATCATTTGCTTATGATAATTTGATTAAATTCTGCATGATATTAGTTCATATTTACAACTAATATTGATACATTTTTGATTTCAGGTTATTTGAGAATTTTTTTGACTTTTTAAAAACTAAATTTTTAATATTTTATGATTATATTTTTATTTCACTAAGCTAAAAAATCTAACAAATGTCTTTCTAAAAGGATTAGTAGGGAGAACTTCAACTTCTAAATGCTAATATATATCTATAACATCTATAGCTCTTCTCGAGTTTATGGAAAGGTTTAAAGTGTAATATTCAAAAAAAGATATTTCAAAAACTCAGCTATTACTAACAGCCATCATACATCTAATGCAAAGATGATCACATTAAGGAATATTTGAAGAATCTTAATTAAGCTTTAATTAAAAAAAAATGAGATTGTGAACAAAGATGTGCAACAATTAAAGAAGTTTGTAAATTAGAATAGTACATTTTGATTCGGAATAATTGTAGCATACTTAACTTTTATATCTGATTCAAAAATGCTATCGCCATTAAATACGTATGAAGAATCCATCTTGCAAATTCAAAATCACGCTTATAATTTTATAATTGTCAAAATATGATTGCACAATTTAAGGTTCCATTTGATATTGCAATTTACAATTCAGGAAAATGAAATTTCGCAAAGAATAGTAATCTCATTTGACCACTTTCATTCTTCAGGAATCACTTATGTATGATCATATACTGCAGTAGTGCCTGATATACGAATGGGGCTGATTATATTTATGGTGGTTGAGAAATTTAGAATACTGTTAAAGCAGTCTTATTTAATTAATTCGTATAATCTGAACATAGTTGGCATTTAATTTTAAAGGAGCTGTTGAAATTTGAGAATCTTCTTCAATAACTGTGAACTTTCGAATATCAATCGCATATATAAAACAATAGTTCCTTTTTATTAATATTTTTGAAGAGTTTGTCATTTATTCAGTCACTAGTTTTAAAAAGCATATTGCTTACGAAATGTATTTAATGCAGATAAGCGTTAATTTTAGAAAATTTTGCAGCTGAATCAGCTATTTATTTAAGATGCATTTGAATATTTTTTATTTAACTTCCAAAAGTAATACATGCATTTCTTAATGAATGCCATTCTAAAAACGATCCAACTTTACTGAAATGTGAACTACATTAAGAATAAATTTGTTGCATGTAATCTAGAATATTTTCTAATGCTGCTTATTTGAAAACAATGTGCAAAAACAATTAAAAATTTGATTAATACAGCACCATAAATCACTGTTCTAGAGATGAATTATTTGTAATGATTTAAATTAAATATAGCCCTATTCAACTGAAGTTATTTTAATTAATTCCAAAAGACAAATGTAATGCTTGTGAAACTTTTTTGCCTTCTGATATTTTCTGTTCTCTATTTTATTACCTGAATTTAATGCTATAAATGTCCAGGTAAGTGCACAATATGAACTGCTTCCTATTAATTTTTTCATTTTAATTTTTTTTAAAGCTTATCACTATATTAAAGGTTTGGCAAACTCATCTCCAGTAGTACATGGTAAAGGAATTATCGACAGAAAGACAAATATAGTTTTTCAAGCTTTCTTCTCTAGCAATTACTATCTACATTTGTGCCTTTCATAAAACAGCACAAGAACATAAAAGCATAACTTATTATAGATGTTATGCAAATTGAGTCAGGATTATGGTGATCAGTAAAGGGTTTATTTTACCTTGGAATATAAGATAAATAATATACCTTGAGAACATGTTATATCAGTGGTTGAGAATCAGAGGAGATAATAATGGCAAAATATAACAAAAAGGAAAATCATTTATCGTATCATAACAGTGACAGAAATTACTAAATTCAATCAACATATTTCTATGAGCTTCTTTAGAAAAAAATAAAACTAGAAATTAAAAGACTATTTGAAAAGAATGGATACTTTTAAGACTGATATTAATACGCATATTGAATTAATGGATCTATAAAAATTATAACATGATACTCAAATACAACTTGAATTGAGTGTCATGGGTCATTGAAAGCAGTGTTTAGAATTGAGTTGTAGTGTGCTTCCAATCAATAAAAATCATTAAACTGTCTTAAGTAAAGCACTTACAACCGTTCGCTTGTATGTAAAGGATCTATGGCCACCTTAAGAGTGTTAAGGTTCCAGCAATGCTGTATAAGAGCTAACTTTAGTTTATAATTAAAAATAATGTTAAGCTTTTTCAACTCTTTAATTCAACCTTAGCGGTGTCAACAATAATGGCTGGAGTAACTCAATTTCAAAACCGTGTTCAAATTAATTATTTTTGGTTGGTATAGTTCAACTTTATAGTTCTTTTTCACCACCGTTACCTAATGCTACTAATAAAGTGTTTAGAAATGTTACAACAGAGTATTTTATATGAATACTTGAAGTTCTTCTTGTAAGAATAATGAGTACACTTTATTATGTGCTGATGATTTTACTGAGTGGAACCTGTTCATCAATTTTAGATCAAAGTTAATGATGTGTTGATACTACAATGTCCAAGTCCTTACTTGATTGTATTTATTAATCTTACACGTTTATGCTGAGAGTAGCAATAGAATCGCTCAATAACTTGTGATAAATGCTTCACTTCTCTCGATTCTATATATAGAGCATGATATTATGAATATGATGCGTAAATAGTACTCTTCAAATCTCGTGCTTAAGCTCTTCAAGATAAGTAGATAATATGTTTCCGATTAAGTCTGGTTTCTTAACGATAAAGTTGATATTACCAAAGGTGTCAAAGGAATTGCATGCTATAGTTTACACAGCTAAATATTTTTAAATATGTCTAAAATATTGTTGACATCTTACTTATTTAGATTGCATTAAATGTCAATTTTTTTGGTATTTAATTTTTATTCCATTTAACACTTGCTTCTTAGATGGCTATGTGTTTGTGACCAGGTTAATAAATTGAAAACAAATTATGTATTTTAGTGTCCAAATTCTAGGTTCTTACAAAGTTAAAGTTTCTTAATTATTCATTATGAAGTCTCTCCTAAAATTTCTTATATTTATGTAATAAAACTTCTTCTTTTTATGGCTATTATAATAATATAACTTGTCATTGTTGAACTATTATCTCACCGAATTTAAATATAATATATAATAATCAAAACCTTGTAATATAATATCTATAAGATTGTGCACACGAAATTAAGTTGATGGCGAAAAAAGTGCTAGGACTGTAGTTATTCAACTATTTTTTACGCGTCATTTTATTTGGATTGTTACGAGGCTTCCAAACATGTTGCGTGGTGAGAATTTTTGTAAATTGTAACTATTTAGCGTATTGTTTACCACTATCACTCCTTTGGCATTTTATTAATGAACTCATTCTATTTGAGATACTATCCTACAGATATATCTTGATGTTTACCTTACATTATTCAAATGAAAATTCATATATAACTTCTTTCTGCAAATTCATAGCATAAGTATAATGCGATTGTCCCATTCATCAGCTTAATGTTCTTGGAGCTTTGCTAAAATTTAGACTACTGTCAGTGGATATAGTTCTGTTTATCAGTTGTTGGCTCTGATCGCATGAAATATGATGATCTGAGCACTTGTACGACTTGCAGAGTCGAATATTCTCACAAGTCTAGTTCTGTTCATATTTCTAGAACTCTCCAAACATGTTCATGTTTTTCTTCTGAAATTCGTCATACACTCTCCCCCTTTTTTTTAAATGCATGCAGCAATTACATTTTCTTTCCCCAATCCTTGCACTTTTTCTTATTAATATATTTGAACATTCTTAAAACACATAATAATAGTTGCACTCTTTATCAATTAGTAGTGCTAGCTACTCCAACTTTTCTAGTTATACTATTATAATTCTAGTTAAAGCATTCATATCTGATACTTATAGTGGCATCTGCAAAACATGTTCCGCTTACAGTAATAATAATGAAGCAATATTCCCCTACTTTTAATTCTGTTATTTTTATACCTTTTAAAGGGCACACAGCCTTGATTAGAAGATAAAGTAATGAATATCTTAGCCATTTAACAGTTAAAAGTTTCACTTTTAGATCTACTTTATTAAAATTTCCTTCATTTGCAATAATGATTGAAATGTTATTTTAAAATGATTGAAATGTTATTTTAAAGTCTATATTTACTTTGATCTAGATCATTTTAGAATATAATAATGAAATTAGAATTACGTTCAAAACTGAGATGATGCATGATAGATGACTTTAATTATTCTATTTTTTTTTTTCAAGTTGGAATGGTACTGAAAATCGTAATGCTATTATGTTAACTCCAAAATCATGAAGGGAGCATTCTAAACAGGATATATATATGGATTTATTAAATAAAATAATTAAACAGGCTTGAGTAGAAAAATATCTAATTTTAAAAAGATTCACCAAATTTAAAGTAGCTAATTATAACTAATCGGTGAGCTATTTTTAGATTTATCTGAAATTTTGGTACTTTCTTTAAATTTATTTAAGAAAGCTCTGGAGTATTTTGATTTACATCTATGAATGAAACCCTCATTAGACAAATGCATAAAATTAAAATGGGAATAAATATATTTTAGTTAATGATACTTACTTGTCCCAATTCTATATTTTAAAAATCCAATTCAAACAATGACGACCATACATTTTATTTCAATAATTGCATAGCCAATCCAATCAAAATCTATTATAAGAGAATTTTGATAGTACATTAATGAAATATTCTTAAATGATTTTCGATTTAACTGCTCTAAAATAGAACCAAAATTGAAACCTGATAATATGAAATCTGATAGTTTACCTTCTATTGATGGTATGAGAACTCATTAATTATGAAAAATTTTACTATCATATACCTTTGCCTCCCTAAAGTTTTAACTTATTTCTTATTATTATACAATCAATTAATTCTATACTATAGAAAAGAATATATTTCCACCTGTTAC
>CAJJDP010000107.1:0-96477 GCA_905182995.1 Paramecium octaurelia
AATGGATCAGAATTTGATAATGTAGATATAAGTGGAATGAACTTGAATTAAGCTTAATTGTTCAATTGTAAATGGAAAAATATTAAAATACATGAGTTAAATAAATTAGATGGTCATGGAATTGTCAATTAGGTATGCTTTTCTCCAGATGGTAAGTCATTAGCTTCTTGTAATGATGATAATTTGATTATCTTGTGGGATGTTAAGACAGGAAAAATTAAGTCTAGAATCAAGGTAAAGAAAGAAGTAAAATCAGTATGCTTCTCACATAATACAAGTACATTAGCTTTCAGCAGTGGAAGATTTGTATATTTATGGAATCTTAAAACAGGAAAATAAAAAGCCAAATTATATGGTCATTAAAATTTGGTTAATTCTATTTGTTACTCTCCTGATGGTAATACATTAGCATCATGTAGTTGGGATAAGTCTATCCGTTTATTTGATGTTACGACAGGATAATAAAAAGACAAATTAGATGGTCATTTTAATTAAGTAAGAACAATTTGTTACTCTCCTGATGGAAATACATTAGCATCTGGTAGTGCAGATTGTTCTATCCGTTTATGGGATGCTAAGACAGGATAATATAAAGCCAAATTAGATGGTCATTCATCATATGTTTATTCAATTTGTTACTCTCCTGATGGTACTACATTAGCATCTGGTAGTTTGGATAACTCTATCCGTTTATGGGATGTTAAGACAGGATAATAAAAAGCCAAATTAGATGGTCATTCTCATTATGTTATGTCTGTTTGTTACTCTCCTGATGGTACTACATTAGCATCTGGTAGTGAAGATAAGTCTATCCGCTTATGGGATGTTAAGACAGGATAATAAAAAGCCAAATTAGATGGTCATTCATCATATGTTTATTCAATTTGTTACTCTCCTGATGGTACTACATTAGCATCTGGTAGTAGGGATAACTCTATCCGTTTATGGGATGTTTAGACAGGGTAATAAAAAGCCTAATTAGTTGGTCATTCAAATGCAGTTCTGTCAATTTGTTACTCTCTTGATGGAAATTCATTAGCTTCTGGTAGTGATGATAACTCTATCCGTCTTTGGAATGTAAAAACATCAAAAGAAATACTTCAATCAGATAGTAATTATAAAGATTTGCTTGCCCAGTTTAACATACCTCTTCAGAATAGCTCCTTATTGCCAAATGGTATTTTTATTAATTATTATTTAGTTAATCCTGATCGTACAATACTTAGAATATGCTAGAATCCTATTTTAGAAGCATCAGGAACACTTATCTTAAAAGGACAATTCGTGAATTATTAAGGGATGGATTTAAAACCATTGTTTAAAACAAAAGGAAGTTGCTTTTTAGAAGACTTTAAGCAAAAGTGAATTTGATTATTCATTACAAATATTACAATTACAATTTTAATAAAATTTGTTTTCTACTTTTTGATCTTCATTTCTTAAGATAGATAATGCAAGTGATTACATCATTTTAATTTAATATTTTAAATTTATAATCTAAATAGTACATTAAGCTTAATTTAATACTATTTATAAACAGGTTTAGTCGTAATATAGATTATTAATAGTTTAGTAAATTTAGATCTTTAGTTTAGAAAAAGGTAATGATACATTTAATAACAAAGATAAGAAGAAAGATACATTTTAATAATTAAAAAAAAAAAAAATTAAACTTACTAATAATCTTAAATGATAAAAAAGTTAAACATTGGGATTGAATGATTTTTCAAATTACTCTACTCTAACCTCGTTAATATTTTCGTAACCTGTTATTTATTATTTTCAATTGATATTAAAAGTATTAGAGATTAATAAAGACTGAAAAGATATATTAATCATCAATAAATATTCTAACCCCTAATAGGATTTAGAGATCATAATTATATCCATCCCTAACAGTAATCTTAAATAAGTTCTATATGAATTACATCCAAAAAGAGCTACTTTCATTAATAATTTTGCATATAAGGAACAGTTATTAATTATTAAGATAATCCTTCCTCAAACTGATTTTTTTCACAAATTAATGAATATCTACACACCTATAATATCAGTCAAATAGAAATTACCATGTTAAAAAATTAACAAAATTGTTTTTCTCTATAACTTTGGGTTTAACTAAATTAGACAATAAATTTTTTGAATTAACTAAATTTATTTTATTATGTAAATGTAGATGTATTTTCTCTTAAAAAGTTTTGAAGTTACACCCTCATATACTAGTGAATTTAAAACCAAACTGGCAAGTTTCTTGTAAAAATTTGCTATAGAAGTAACCACTTTGTATTGATATTTTTGAACAATTATGATTTAGAATAAATAGAATACATTAACTCATAAATTCTCAATAATTAAAGTCATATATTAGTGTTTTGAATTATTTGTGTTATTTTTATTCTCTATTCATTAAGATTCCATAGTATAATTTACATCAGCCTTAAATCTTTGTGATATTGAATTTCTACCAAACAATAATTTGCAAGATACCTTTTTTTTTGATTTATAGTATAAAACTCAAAATAAAGTAATAGAAATTCAATATTATTTTTAAAAGAATATGAATTATAAATGATCTGTCTATCCTATCACAAGTGTTAGAGCTAAAGGAAATTGTGTGCTGAATGTATTGAGGAACATGGAGTGGATTTAAAATGCATGGTTTCAATAATAAAATTTTAAGATATGATGAGAAAGAAATTCGAAGACTCTAAGTTTAATGATTCATCTGAATTAGCAAAATAGAGGTTGAATTTTAAAACATTGCTTACATCAACTCAAAATAAGTTTAAAGTAATTTGGGATGGAATTGAAGAATCAATAAAACAGATATATGATTTCCTAGAGAAGGAAGAAAAATTCTATGAATTTGATTAAAAACAATGATAATCCTCTAGAATTGTCAAATACTGATTTAGAAAAATTGGTGTCAATTATTNTAACAGTATATTATAATTTAGATTAAAATATTAAATTTGCCACTATAGTGAAGAATGCTAAGATGAACAAACATTAAAATTGTTTGTTCGAAAAATTGATTGAATTATTGATTTGACATCTATAAAAGTGAAGTTCGTTATATTCGAAAATTGGATACCAATAATATAAGGCCTCCGAATAGAATAGAGTAGGGTGCACTGAACAAAAAATTTAATTAAATTCCTTAACTATTATTCAGAACAGCCTATTAATTGTTTATGTTTTCTTTTTTAATCATGGATTTGCCATGCTGCCATCAACATTACATTCGTTATTTATTAAGGAACTGATTTGTAGTATTTTTACGTCAAATTAGCAGCTTTTGTATTTTAACTTAAGTAGTGGGATATTTTTTATTTTGAAAGACAGTATGTTTAAGAGATGATAGCCAGAGAATCGATTTAATTTAATTTATTTAAAGATTAAAGATATAAGGTATTATGAATAGTATTGCATGAAAGAATACTAGATTTAATTCTTACCAACTTTCAAGAATATAAGGACATCTTGAGATGCTTCTGAAAGTTGGATATTAATTAAACAAAAACAATCAAAAAAACCAATTTTGTAATATTCCTTTAATTATAAACATAAGCACTTTGCTAGTATTGAAATTGAAATATGGACTAGAAAAAATATCAATAAGACATATTTAATATCTTTATTAAATTGAATCTTAGTAATAATGGATAAATTTAAATAGGATGATTATTATTATTTTAATTTTGGATTGTTTTCTTAAATTTAAATTTAATTTAATTTAATGTTTATTCTATAAAGGGTCATATTTTAAAATTATTGAAATTATCTAAATTACAATTTGCTTTGTAAAAGAGTTAGCCCTAAAGATTTAGTCTCATTTCTATGGTAATAAAATATGAAAATATGTACAACAAGGTCTAATTTATCGTAATATAAAATCACAGTTTCAACTTATTGCACCTTTTTCACATAAATGCTTTTCAAAATTTTCATTATCTTATGTAAGAAACTTTGACCATTTGATGTTATAACAATCTGCTTACATAATGGACTTTTCCCAAAAATCTTAATGCAAATCGGTTTTCCATATTTCACTGTAGTCATTTTTTCAATGTCATAGACCACTAATTACCCCCCAATAAACAGTATTTTTCATCGATAGAAAATGTTAAACAATTAATTTCAGAAGAACACTTATTCAAAGTATTTCTTATATCTTTTATTTTTTTATCAATTAGACCTCGACCTCCATTTTTTATCTAATATTCAAAATTATCTGATAATTCATAAATAACTTATACATAGCTTGACATAACTTATCCCTTACAAACCTCCTAAAAATTCTCGATTTAGAAATCATATATTTAATTATCTTATCCACCAACATTTATAATTTATAATGTATTATTATATAGAAATGCTTTAGGGGATATCTTCTATTTTAAATTTATCTTAATGCTACCTTAAAGGTTCCCGCATCTTAAGAAATGGTCTTCCCAATCCTAATAATATTTTCTCATCCATCATAAACTAGAGTATTGATGAAATACTTGAGTTATTTTATGAATTGCCCTCTAGAACAATTATCTCCTCACAGAAGGTAAGGTTAAAAAAATCTTTAAATAAGACATCCATTAAACTGCTAATAACTAATTATTTTCTGCATAAGCAATTGTAAAATTAATTAAAAAACATCTTTTTATCTTCATATCTTGAATATGGACCTGATTCTGTAAGAGGATATAATTCTAAAGAAGAAAAGCATAAAATTTACATATTCACTACACCCTTGAATTTGTTTTTATGACCATAATATAAGAAAATCATCAGTTTTGTCGGATTGAACCTAAATTACACTCTAGCTAAAAAATTAAAGGCCTTCAATTAATAAGGGTTTTTCCATTAAAGCTTCTTATTCATTTAAATTTCAAAGACGATAAAACTCGTCTGGAAGGATAGCAATAATTTTGAATTCCTTGAAAAAGTCATTAATAAGATTGTAAAATCATAGCTCTGTTCATCTTTAAAAATTGTTACTTAGTATTGATAAATTATAATGGAAATTTTGTAAAGCAAAAGATTATTTATTATTTCAATTTTTAATTTAAAATAAGTATATATAAAATGATTAATCTGGAGAAATGATAATTTTTCTAATTGTTATTTTTTGAGTCATTTATGTTCAGAAATTATCTAATTCAGTTACAAACCAAAGTGAAAATTGATGCGTGGAGAAAATAGGCGTTTAAATTGTCTCTCAATTATATATATTTTGTATTTAGTTTCCAAACATTAATTTGATTCTAATAATCCAAGGCAGCAAAATACACAAGACTCGGCTGAAAAGCTAATTTTAGACGAAAGATATTTTTCTCTTAACAGTATATCAATAAGCTTATACTCTTATAAATCCCATCTAATAATTTCTGAATTTGAGCAGGTAACTAGTTATTAACCCATCTAGAGATTTATAAAAACATTAAATTTATTTCAGAATGGCCATCCATTTCAAACCATTATTATTGAAGTGCTGTGATATTTCATAACTTTATTTCTGTCGAGCTTGCTTGGGCTAGGGTACCATTATTAGAGATCGAAATAAAGGCTATTGAAGGAGTATTGCTTTAAAACATCGATAAAATTTTACATGTCTTTGTATCCCACAATTTAATTATAACATTCGAGTAGTTTCATCCGTCAGGGGTGAATGATGTTATTATACATATAGGACCATTATTCTTGCTATCTTCAAAACTTTGAAGTGCTTTATTCGCTGAATATCGTATAACAGTAGTTTGACTTCCTGATCATTTTTTTAAATAACTATTGCTAATGTTTCTTACTTATTTAGAGAAATAGACTTTATTTTATTCAGCTATAGATTATCATGGATTTTTTAAATAACTAATTTTTTATTTTGGTTAATGAAAAAAGAAAGCTTAATAGTGTCTTCATCTCTTGAGAAAAGATATTTATCATCAGCAGAACAAAGCAATTTATTTTATAATTCAAGATATCGAGAGAGAACAGTATTTCAACTTTTTCTTGATTCCTTACATTCCAAAAATTTATCTTCTTGCCCTTGTTTGCCACAGCCAATATTTATTCATCCGGCGAAAAATTTAATGATTGAGCTTAATTTTTGAAGCACTATACACTATGATCGATCCAAAAAATTGTCCATATAAAATAGCATTACTTCATTTTCCCCCCCTCCCAGCTCATAGTTTAGAACTTGAAGAGATTGCAGTGCATTCAATTTTAAATTTCAATGTTATATTATTCTAAGGCTAGATTTAATTTTTCCAGAATTCAATTCTCCAAATATCAATCTTAAGGGATTATGTGAGTGCTGCAATATATTTTCCGTCCTAAGACAACATTATTCTTTTTAAAATCATACTTAATAAGAGATAAATAGTTTTCCAAAATCAAATCTGAGCAGTTCAAAATTTGAATGGACGAGTCTGTCAAACATGCCAAAAGAATTGATTGTTCTGAAAATGATGCTGAAATCACTTTTTAATTATTTGAAAATGAAAAGGTTTTTATTTCTATTTCTCCAGTAACCTACCAAATTTTAATCGTTCCGTCACTACTTCAGAAATTAAATTTCTTCTATCTTTTGTGAATTTTAGGCTTGATATTGTTTCTTTATGTCCAATTAATGTTGGTTTCTCTTTACAAATCAAATTTATCAATACAGAATTTGTAATTTTAGCACAGTTAAAATTGCAAGAATCAATTGAAGTATTATTAAATTTAGATTAATCTAAGTTACTTTAACAGAAATTTAAACCATAAATTTGTTATCAGACAAACAAATGTGTCATTTAAATTTTCTCTTAGAGAGCTTAATAAAAAGATAGTGTTAGAGGCCGAGCGTGTTTACCGACATTATTTTTTAGATTGTTAAACAATTAATATTAATTTCTGCTTCACATCCAAAATTTACTTCAATTTTGGCTTTAATAATACTATTGCACCTTAAAAATGCTCAGGTGAAATATTAAATTGATCCGAATTCAATCTGCTGTTAGTTAATAACTCGAAATAATTATCTTAAAACACTTTTTTAAATAAACTCAAAATATATTTAGCAACAAAAAACTCATGAATTGATTTATGGCTAAAGGTTTATATGCTACCTTTTGCTCTCTGCAGTATCATTTCTTTAGAAACCCATAATATTCTGAATTAGTTGAATTCTCATCAAAGTATTAATCTTCCCAAAAATATTAATTGGTCCCTTTTTATAATGCTTGTGTAAGTTACAACAGACCTTTTTATTGGTAATTAACTTAGGCAAGTTAATAAGTAGTCATGTCTTGAGCCAAATAAAGTGAAAAATTACTGTTATTATAAAATTTGCATCACTTGAAACAGTAAAGATTTTTTTAAATAATTTCATCTTTCTAATCCTTCCATTAATTAAAGAAATTTTTCTAATAACCTTTGATTCAATAGGTTTTTTGTTTCAACAGACTTCTAACTTAATTAAGCCTAATCTGATTATAAATCTGAAAACTATATAACTTTTGGTTAATTTTGATATTGTCCTATTAATTAATTCTGCTTTTGAGCTTCATATGTTAGTTATGGGTATTTTTATTTGAGAGTATCTCTCAAAAAATTTGTTTCTGAAAATGTGGGTGACATTTTGATAACACATAAACAATTATTTCCATCATAAAAGGAGTGCCCATTAAATGATTAATATTCACATTGTTAATGACTGAAGAAATTTTTATGAGCTCCCGTTTCTTAGTTTGGAACTTCTAAATTATTTTTTCAACATCTGATGGCTAGAATAACATGTATTGATCATATTTTGAATTCGTGATTGTATTAATGCAATCTTCTAAAATTGTCCAAATTAATTTAAACTCCTTTAGGGAGAAATTTTGACCTTTTATTTATTTAAGAAATTTGTAATACTTTCTGACTTCACAATATTATTTTAAATATTCAGAACTTTATTCATAATTAAATGGCAATTACTCCACTACTTTAAATGATTCAAGATTTTTACCTTAAACCAAGTTTAATATCCTATATGTTAAACTTCTATTGTTGTAATAATAATTTTAACATTTTTTCCAGGTATTTGAAAATTTAAATCAGTTGCAATCTATTAGTTTGGTATAAATTAGACTAAATGCATTCAATCTTCATTTCATCATAATTTTTAAGTATAAAAATTATATTTAGATAACAATAGGTAACAGCTTATTTAAATTCTCGAATTTAAATTTTACCAAAGTTATAATTTTGAGACTTTTATTCAATTATATTATGCTTTGGATTCTTTAAGGATGGAAGTGAGACAAAAATAGGAAGCCATGATGGGGAAGTTGATTCATTTATCCATAAAAATTCCTCTATGTTTCGAGATGCCCTACTCTTACCCGAGCTTGCTTTGCCTTTCAATAAGATTACATCTTTAGATTTTTCTCTTTCACTCCACACGAACTCATTAACTTCTCCCTCATAATTATTGTATTATTTTGAGATTAGATGTGATTTGAAATCACCAAAGTGATTTTCCTCTTTTTCCCTGTTAAAGGATTATACTATTAAGTAAAAATTAAATGTGAACTTAATCCAATTTTCAGCTTCCTATTTCTATTATAAAACTTTATCTTTTCTTATCTATAATAATTCTGTATAGCTTTTACCACATAATCTCCTTAAATCATCTTCAATACCTTTCATATTTTGTATCACTTAATCAATTAAACATTTTGATCTTTGCTGATTTCTCTCAAGTAAATGAGGCTATATCCATTTCTATGACATTTCTGTTATATTATCAATATATGATTCATAATCTTCATATGCCTATTACAATTAATTTTTTAAAAGTGTTTTATTATCTCCAATTAAAACTTAGGATTCTAATTATTCTAATTTCTTAGGTTTGTTCTGCATATCTAATTTTAATTTATTTGAAAAATTTGCTAGATCTTTAGAATATAACTCTTTTTGCATTTCTATTATCTCTTTATTTTTTAATATATTTCTTACACTTGCATGTCCTTCGATCCTCGATATTTATTCAAAATCCTTAAATGGCAGACTCTTATACTATAGATTGCATTTTAATTAAATTAAATACTGCTGCTTTGTAGGAGGAGTCTGAAAAAATATCTAAGAGTTTATTTCCTTCAATTATCTTTATCCAATTCTTCTAAAAAGTATGAATAAGCCTTATCAGTAATAATTTCTTAATTTTATGCAAGATCCTATTATTAGAATAGCTCGGCGTTTTAAGAAACTACTTGTAATGTATTTATTGATGCAAGGTTTTGGTCATCTGGCAATTAACCTAAAAATGTATCATTAAAAACAGTTTATTTTGATTCAAAAATTTTCTTTAAAAAATTTGTTAATACTATGTTCATATCCGATAATATTTCTAAAAAATTTTTATTAAATGTGTGTCCGATTATCTCAGTTATTGCTTACTTATATTAAACTGTTTATTAAAAAATTCAACTTCTTTTATTTAATAACCATTTAAATTTTGATTAAACCTTATATTAGTTCATAAATTTGTTAGGTTTATTCTTCATTCTGAAACAAATTTTGAGAACTCATAAAATCAAATATACTTTTATTGTCTTATAACAATAATTCATTTATTTTACTCATTATTTTAATTTGGGATTGTTGTAATTATTATTCTTAATCCAATGACTCTATTTACCTATCAAAAAGTTGAAGTATATCGATAAAAAATTATTCTAATTATTCCGTTTTAATTCTAATATCTATAGTTTGTTTACAATTCTTAAAACACAATAATTTATATTTGTTTTTAGTCATCAGGATAACAATCTTATTGTATTGCTAAAATAACTTCATTCATTGATAGTATAATTTCTTACAAATTAGCTGAAAATTTATCCATTTTCTCTCTAATTGTTTAGTAAATTCTATAAAAGGAACTTTTTCTCAGAAATTAGATTTTCCAAAAATAGTTTAAAATTAATTTAATTCTAAGTTTGATTTAACTATTTACCAGAATCTTTTGTAAGAATTTATGCTCTTTAAATAAATGAAGCAATCTTATTTTATTAAAGTTTAAAAAAAACCTAAAACACCTTTAAAATCATTTTAATTCAATGACATCACATTCGATTAAGTCCAAGATCTAGTTGATCATCTTTTTGTTGATCAATAAATTTAATATAGAGTTCAAAAAGTTATTCTGCAATTTTCTAAATCATATTCAAACTTTAAATTTTAATAATGGTCTAAAATTGCCCTTTTAAAGATGTACTTTGGTTAAATAAGTTCTTGACAACTTTTGAAACACAAATTTTAGAAAAATATTTCTTTATAGATTGCTATTCCTTTGTGTATTTTTTCAAAAACTATATCAAGGTTTAGAACTGTTTCATTAAATTATTTTTAATCAAAGTCAGTTTTTTAACAGTTTTTGTTTTATATTTCAATGTCATTGCCTTCATATTATGCTTCTACTTTATATTCAGACAATTTATGGATTAATTAATAAAAAATTAAGGGAATTTATCAACATTAAATTAATACCCTTCTGAGGATAATTTTTCTAATTGAGTAATTTTCTCCAATATAATTGATGGTGATTTTAATGAATTTTCTTTCAAACATTATTTATTTTATTATAAAATGGTTGATAGCAATGCTTTCTCTTCTTGGTTTATTCTGAAGATGTTTTAAGAAACCGTTTAGAATTGAGGTCGATCCTAGAGAGACTCGCTAATTAGTAATTTAATTTAAAATTCCTCGCAATCTGTTAGCTATTTTTTTAATTGTAAATTCAAATTAAAAGCAGGAAATAATTCAAATTTTCTTATATATATTTAATAAATACTATTTAAATTACTTCAAATAAATTTAAATTTTGCCAGAGGATTTGTAATAAGGGAGTTAAATTATTTAATTAGTAGTTATTAATTGATTCAAAATTGCGTATATTGTTGACTGTTTTGGTTTTAGTTCTTCTTTCTTGATTATTGGTCTATACGACATTAAATCAGTTATAAATTTAATTCAACAAGAATGTATCATCCAATCTTAAGATGATCTGTGTATATTAATTATAACCTTGCAGTAATGGGTTAATAGTCTTTTGAACAGAACATCCTAGTTCCAATTAATTGATAATTAACCATTCTAGATTCTTAAAAAAATAGTATAATTCATATTTTTGTAATAGATGCTTAATTTATTTATCAAAGAAACTGAGAAGTAAATATTTTTCAGTGTCCATTAGGGAATCGATTAATTCGCTGATAGGTTGTAATTCAGAGATTGAACTTGCAGCACCACATAGTACTGAAATTATTAATTCTTTATCTTATTCTGAATTAGTTCTACAATGAGTTAAACATATTTTAAAAGCTGTAATTTGGGATTCAATTTCTGTAATAATTTCAAATAAATTTTTTTTGAAATTTTCTTATATATATCTCTCTTCATTTGTTAATTAATATGAAAAAATTACTCTAAAGAGATCGTTACAAATTTCAAGCAGTTAATGGAAAAAAATTCCTGATAATTTAATGTATATTATCAGAGATTTTAACAATATCTCGACACTTTTCTCAACGAGATGATAATAATTTAAATTTATTAGATCACCATTACATATTATCTAAAAATATTCCTTATTGTTGTAAAACCACTAAAATGCAGAGAGTATTTCATTCTGATGGAGTTTATCTTAAAAAGTGAAAGATTTTTCTGAGATTGTTGTTGTGTATTCTTTGCGGTGAAATTGATTGGGAGTAAATTTTTTAGTTTTCATATCTCAACTTTTAGAATCTTTGCATTTCCACATCCACCTCCTCTAAACACGTATGATTTTCAGACATCATCATTAAGCTTAAACTGTTATGAATTAGTAATTATGCATTCACTATATATTTATCGTTCTTTTTTTTATTAGTTCTTATTAAGCTTAATGGATTAAACATTTATAATTGAAAAAATATAATCCAAATTTATGTTAACCCATTACTTTTGAAACCAAAAATTGGAATAAATACTTTTATTATATTTGAAATTTAAAATAAACTATAGTACTTGAATAAAAAATCTTTCCAGGGATAATTAATTGAAAAATTTTGATATTTACAAACAGATTGGGTTTAATGTATTATAGTATTCATATTTAACCATCCCAAATTGTTTTTAAAAGATGTATAAAATTCTAATATCAGCAAGTTTTTAAAGGTATTTATAACTCACTAATACAGAATCATTACTAATATGCATTTATGCATGACAACTTTAAAATTATTTTTATAAAATTGATGTATAAATATTTTCAACCTCAAATTATTTACAATTTACCAATAAAAATTCTTCATTGGGTAGAAAGCTATTAAAATGGAAATAGAATCATGTTTATAAATAATTAAGCAAACTGACTGGGTCCGTTATCATTAAATAGCACCTATAAATAGAGTTTATACAGAAATAGTTTAATAAAGAAGTAGGAAATAAATCTTTAAATACAAAATTAAAAATATTATTATAAAGAATGTTATTCAATTTTATAAGTTTGATTTAAAGCATCTCACTTTTGCAGAAAGCAGATTTATAATATTATGATGATTAAAATTTTCATTCTCGTAACAATTTAAACAATTAAAGAAACTATTTTAGTTATTTTCTTCTTTGAAAAACTCCGTTTAAAAATATTATTATGAATAATGGATTAGATCTTATATTAATTATTTCAATCAAATATAAACTAAGCGTAAATCTGTCAACATAAAAATAAAATTTGAAAATTCATATTTTATCCTAAATTAATCTATATTTATCTTAAATATTAAGCGAACTGGCGTAAATGTTCTACACTTCTACACTATTATGAAGATAATTTATTTAACACGATTGCTAGTAGTTCTCTCTGCTGATATCAATTCAAATAAAATTAAAATAGAATATCTGATGTAAAATTAATCTAAAAGACATAAAATGACTTATTGAATAGCATTTTTTTTGTCATGTGAATGTGATTTTATTTAAATCAAAAAATACATTTGGTTTAATTTATTAATAACATTAGTAAATAAATTATAAATTTATTTTTTAGTATATTAGATTACCTAGGAACAATATGAAGAACAGAAATAGCTGGCGATAATAAATGGTCAAAATGATTAATCAAAATGTAATCTGAAAATTGAAAGCACTAATTTTTAAATTAGCTTATAGGAAAGGAAACTGAAATCAATAACGTTAAATAATTAAGTTTAGCAAATTTTAACACACTTTAAGGATATATAAACTATTTTTTAAATATATAACTAAAAAATTTTATACTGAAATTAATTATAGATGTAAAATTCCATTGTTAAATGATGATATAGAAATTAAATAAAATGAATAACAACATTATTATTGCTTTATTTCAAAACAATATTTATTTTATTGAATTATAATTTTCATATTTTATAATATTATGAATTAAATTTAATCGTATAAAGGTAACTTANTAAAATTCTAATATCAGCAAGTTTTTAAAGGTATTTATAACTCACTAATACAGAATCATTACTAATATGCATTTATGCATGACAACTTTAAAATTATTTTTATAAAATTGATGTATAAATATTTTCAACCTCAAATTATTTACAATTTACCAATAAAAATTCTTCATTGGGTAGAAAGCTATTAAAATGGAAATAGAATCATGTTTATAAATAATTAAGCAAACTGACTGGGTCCGTTATCATTAAATAGCACCTATAAATAGAGTTTATACAGAAATAGTTTAATAAAGAAGTAGGAAATAAATCTTTAAATACAAAATTAAAAATATTATTATAAAGAATGTTATTCAATTTTATAAGTTTGATTTAAAGCATCTCACTTTTGCAGAAAGCAGATTTATAATATTATGATGATTAAAATTTTCATTCTCGTAACAATTTAAACAATTAAAGAAACTATTTTAGTTATTTTCTTCTTTGAAAAACTCCGTTTAAAAATATTATTATGAATAATGGATTAGATCTTATATTAATTATTTCAATCAAATATAAACTAAGCGTAAATCTGTCAACATAAAAATAAAATTTGAAAATTCATATTTTATCCTAAATTAATCTATATTTATCTTAAATATTAAGCGAACTGGCGTAAATGTTCTACACTTCTACACTATTATGAAGATAATTTATTTAACACGATTGCTAGTAGTTCTCTCTGCTGATATCAATTCAAATAAAATTAAAATAGAATATCTGATGTAAAATTAATCTAAAAGACATAAAATGACTTATTGAATAGCATTTTTTTTGTCATGTGAATGTGATTTTATTTAAATCAAAAAATACATTTGGTTTAATTTATTAATAACATTAGTAAATAAATTATAAATTTATTTTTTAGTATATTAGATTACCTAGGAACAATATGAAGAACAGAAATAGCTGGCGATAATAAATGGTCAAAATGATTAATCAAAATGTAATCTGAAAATTGAAAGCACTAATTTTTAAATTAGCTTATAGGAAAGGAAACTGAAATCAATAACGTTAAATAATTAAGTTTAGCAAATTTTAACACACTTTAAGGATATATAAACTATTTTTTAAATATATAACTAAAAAATTTTATACTGAAATTAATTATAGATGTAAAATTCCATTGTTAAATGATGATATAGAAATTAAATAAAATGAATAACAACATTATTATTGCTTTATTTCAAAACAATATTTATTTTATTGAATTATAATTTTCATATTTTATAATATTATGAATTAAATTTAATCGTATAAAGGTAACTTAGATATCAAACGAAGTTATTTTAGTAGGAGATAGCAAGGTCGGGAAGACAAGCTTTTTTATTCGAATAACTAAGAATGTTGCTCCAAGATAGCCCTAATCTACAATTGGAGTTGAGTATGCAACAAAGTAGATTGTGTTTAAGGAGTCAATAATAAATCTAAAAATTTGGGACACAGGTATGATATTTTTGATTTAGCTGGTTCTGAGAAATATAAGTCTTTAACTTCAAAGTATTAATTACACTATTTAGCCATTTTCATTAATCATAAGGGGCATTATTGTTTTATGATCTGACTGATTTATATTCTTATGAAAATTTACAATACTGGTTGAAAGGTAGTCATAAATAATAAATGAAGATATTTACAATAATGCTGACGATAGAATTGTGATTATAATAGTAGGAAATAAATTAGACCTGATTCACGATGGAGTAGAACTCAGATGTATTGCATAAGAGAAGGTTCAATAATTTTGTAAAGCTAAAAACCTGTTGTATTGTGAAATATCAACAAAAACAGGAGAGGGAATAAATGAGTTGATTGATTAGCTTGCTCAGAACGTATAAGCCAGAAAAGTCTCACAAGATGTCTTATAATAAAGGCCTAGACAAAATTGTTGTACTTGATGAAATTTTGGTTATCTATTTATTATATTGATTATAAATTCTTTTCTGTTCTTGCTATTAATGCAGCACATTAAAATAAAAATAGTCAAATTTACAAAGACAATGTGATTCATGAATAATTATGAAATAAAGAAATTTGATTAATACGGATTCTTAAATTCCAAAAGATTCCATTGTATAGAAATCATAATTAAAGGACTTCACCCACCAATATAAATTTAAATATTTAAATAATTTTTTAATTTAATCAATGGACCCTCACGGTGATGATGATGAATAAGTAGGAGATGACTACAATCCAGAATAAGAAGTGTTTGTAGGAGAAGGATAGGCAACTCTTCCTTAACTACCTGTTTAAACCGGAGAAGAAAATGATGAAGAAGTAGCTAAATTCCGAGCTAAAATTTATAGATTTGCAGATGCTTAATGGAAGGTAATATATATGATTTACTTTTAGGAAAGAGGTGTTGGAGACATGAAATTCCTTAAAAATAAATAAACAAATAAAATCAGATTACTTATGAGATAAGACAAGACTGGAAAATTAATTGCTAATCATTTCATCACAGCATAAGAGGGCTTTTGCAAATTATCCTAATTGAAGACAGCTGACAAGTCATGGATATGGACATGCTATGATGCTTCTGATGAATAACCAAAAGTTTGGCAATTGTGTGTTCGATTTACTTCACCAGAAGAAGTCGAAAGATTTAAAACAGAGTTTGAAAAAGCTTATGATAGCAATAAGGCCTTGTAAGAGGAAGTTCCAAAGAATGAATGAATTATAATTGTCATTATTAATAATCAACCATTATTTATTTATGAATTCCTGATAATTGGACTAAATATTCAATTGCATTTATATTTAGAAATAAATTAAAATAATTCTAATTTGCAAATTGAATATCTCTTCAATAAATCATTTTGAGTAATGCAAATAAAAGTGACACCAAATCTTAAATAGTATTTTAATTCACTAATCTTATAATTGTTTTCATAACACTTGCCAAATTTATAATATAAAAATTTCTAGAATTATCCAAATTAATATATATGCTTAAACTTAGCCATAGCTATTCAATAACTTACTGAAGCATATTATTTCTAATAATTTTAATCTAATATCAATAAACATTTAAGTTCTTGATTTCAAATATAATAATAATATTTCTTTCTCTATACTATTGTTGATAAATTTAGTAAAGGAAACGAATAAAATATAATTTAGATTTAGGCTTTCATTATTCAATGAAATCAGAAAAGACTATTCGATTACTATAGAAAACTAGAGCTTGTAGATATATCAATAATTAAGAATAAAATTCTTCATAATTTATTGAGATTATATTATTAATAATAATTTTGATGAGGAATTTTTTAAATAAATTGAACATTTTCTTAAATGCTAAAGAAAACCCCCATCTTACACAATATTTAGTTTAAAATCAGTCATTCAATAAGTTTGTACACAAAACAGAATTCATGAAAAAAAAATTTTGGTAAAAATTAGATGAAGCTGCTTTTCCAGAAGAATACTCAAATAAATTACTAGAATAGAATAAGAAAAATTCTAAGAAATGAATTGATTACCTATAATTACAAATTATTATTCAAATTGTTTAGTATATACACCCTACAAAATTAATTTGATGTTTGGAAGACCATAATCTAATATTAACATTGAGTCTGAAATTTCATTAGCACTTCAGAGCTATTTAGTTTAATAAGCTTTATAATAAGCTCAAGTGAAATGAGAGTATTATTTAAATAAAGAAAAAGAGTAGATTTTTTCAAGAAAAGTTGAAGTAGAAATTGAATGGCTCTGTTTGTTTGTTGCAAAACAATATTGAATGATCAATTGTTCTAAGAAAGGATGTTCTTAAAGATAATACAAATATCAAGTGATATCAGAAATAATTAATATCCAATAATATATATTATAATATAATTTAAAACTTCTTTATAATAACATTACTATAAATTATATATAGATTCTTAATTGAGTTATAATAATAATAATAAAGAATTAGATTTGATTACAAACTTTTTATAATTATTCATAATAATGAGGATTGTTTATTTTATTTTTGAGACATTTCTGGTAATAGACATAAGCTTTATACTTTTTTCGAGGATTTGGTTAGTTATACAGATTAGAAATTAAAATTGAGTAATTTTGAGATATTTGAGGATGATCGGCTGAATTTATCGGAAGTTTAAGATTGAAGTGTTCGATTGGAGGTAAATTAATTTTTGTTGAAAAGAACTTGCACAACTACTTTGTCGGATACTTCAATACTTCCTGTTGATAGTTTTTTTCTATGTTATGTATCCTTTCTGTTGAATCCAGTCATTGTAGTTTGTTCAGATTTTTATTAAGGAGGTTAAGCTTGTTTAAATAACTTCTCTAACGAGATCATGCTTCTAAATTTATGCTGTCTTTGAAATTTATAAGCTTGATTTTCTGGTATTTATAAATCAACAATATGATTTTCTACTAATTTTCTTCTTAGCATACTTTTTTGCTTTTTTGAATTCTCAATTAGTAATTTTGCTGGTTCTGGAAACAATTATAGTAAAACTTTATCTATTTTAAATAATTGTGCATCTTTGGATAGAACTTATGCTGAATAATTAGCCATGGCACATTCTTCGTTGATAAAATCCATGGGGTTGCACTCCATAATAATGTTTCTTTTAGTATAGATTTGCACTCTTCCGGTAAAAATGATAAACAAGTTATCCAATTTTTCATATAACTACATTATACAAGCGAGTTCTTCATAATAGAAAAGCTAATGTATTTATGAAATACTTAAAGTGAATCAGCAATTTGACATAACAATTATTTATCATCCACATTAGTAGGTTTGAAGGCATTTAAAAAGAAGTGTCTTTTCTGTCTGATTAATTACTCATGTTTAAGAAGCAATGATGTAATGTCTGTAGGTGTCAGCACAAGCAAAGTGCAATTTTCAACTGCGAACTAATTTAAAATATTTCTTACAATTTTATTCATATTTTGTCTGTCAATTAAATAACCTTCAGGTAAGTCTTCTTAGTACTATTATTTTTTTTTCTTGATAAATTTGGACTTTGATGCGAATTCATCCAAATCCTCTAAATCTGATAAATCTTATCTCATCCTTCCTTAATAAAACAAATATAAATTGTCCTATTCATTTTATGGCACTAAATTAAATGCCATCAATTCATACACTTTTATTCTTCTAATAAGCTATAGTATATAAAATAGTGAAGTTACTTCTAAATATTCAGAATGACTTTATAGGGTAAGCACTTTAATAAATGGTTCTAACTTGTGGAATTACTCTTTATATAGAATCTATTCAAACATAATAAATACTTCGATTTCAGCTTAGGTTTTCACAGGTTTCCTAAACAGATCCATTATTTCAATATTTATAAATAATATCAATTAATCACAAAAATCACAAATTAAGTCCAAACACAGCTCCATTGCCGAATTTAAAATCGATTCTTTATCTGCTACATTATAATATTGATTTTATGATTTGAAAATGTGTCACGATTCCAATTTTACTTTAAGTTTGATCTTCCTTTATTTTGTTTACAAATCCTTGCACTCTACTCATTACATTCCTGCTGTATTCTAATTAAAAGCTTGATCCTTTTCTGACAAACTCATCAACTATAAATCTTTCGAAATCTTCCTTATTTGGTTAGCAATCTCTTAAATTGTAACTTTTTTGTAATAAGTTAAATTGCCAAAACTCAAGATTTTCTGGCATCTCACTAAAATCAAATTTAATTGGATTTCCATTCTAATAATAATTTATATTAAGGATACATCTTTTAAAAGTTCTGTAAGGGAGCCCCATTTATATAGTGAATTTATGGTGCTTATTTTCTCGCAAATGTCTGGACATAGGATAAATTAAATCTTCTCTTTCTATGGATGGTTGCAAAACAATAGTTGAGTTGTTTGTATTGCTCTATAATTACTTTCAAATAATATGCCTTAACAATGGTGACACATAGACTTTATCAAAGTCCAATTTATTAATTTCTAACTTTAATTTATCACATTATTTAGTGCCTAAATATTGCAAAGGAGGATCAATCAAATCATAATGATAGATATTTGAATCCTTAAATTCTGTTACTCTTTTAAAATAATTATGCCATGCCAAAGCATGCCTTACTAAAATTTCATTCTAATTTCATACTGATTATGAATTTACTATTCAGAGTGTTCTAGGGAGTGAATTCTAAACTGATCTTTAATTTTTTCCAACCTTCGTCTTCATCTTTCATCTTATAGATTTCAAGCTCCAATTCTTTTGCCTCCTTTATTTTCTATTCTAATATTAAATATTTGTGTTTTAACTATAATGGGCATCTAATATACTTAGAAATGACTTACATTTTAGATAATAGCTAAGTATCATAAATCTCTGTTTGCTTTACAAGCTAACTAAATTTAAACAACATAAATAAAATTGGTTAATTTTTAAATCAAATATATCATAAATACATTGGTTTATAAAAATTCTTATAATTCAAGGATATTCATTTTTTAAATCCCACAACACAATCCAATATCAATACTTTTGTGTTACCTATAGAATAATATTACATCAAAATGCAGATCTTCATTTAATATTTGAGTTATGCTCCTCCATCAATGAAAGATTAATCCAACATAATAATATAGGACCTGAGGAGAATAGAAAAAGTATTGTATTTTATATTAAAAGATTAGAATATTTATTGGAATATAGAAAAATAACGATTGCTTATTGTCTACTTCTGATCTTTTCAGTGTGATGAATCAAAAATCATATATAATAAATTAATGAATTGATAAAGACTAAAACTATATAATTTTATCATTTCTACATTCAATTTTAATTTAATGTTTCTCTTTTTGAGTCGACACTTATTGTTTAACTTCCATTTTTACTATAAATACATTTTCTTTATTATAGAGAGTGTATTCTAGCAGGAGTATCATAAGGCTGTGAATTTTTGGGGGTTTGAAGTCTCATCAATGTTCTAGATTGAAAATTTGATGATTGTGTTGGGGTTTAATGTAGATTCCTTTTTAATTCATTTTGTCTCCTGTCCAATAGCAATATTAAATTTGTGAGATCCTTTTCTTAATTAATAGATGGAACTTAGAGCGTTTCACAAAAATCTTATATTATGTCTAAAGAATCTTTTGTTAGGTTGAAGCACTAATTAAGATATTTCCATTAATATTGTAATTAAGAACTCAGCCCTTTCATTTGTAATGGCAGATCAGCTGAATTTTAGTTGGTTTTGGAGATACTAGAATTAATGATTTCAAAATATTTACTTTTCTTTTAATTATTCAATATACTTTTATTACCGAGATATCTATTTCTGAAGAGATTTAATTTCTAAATTAAACTGTTCTTAAATAGATTGCTAATTGGATTTTATTCCAACATTCTATTCAATAATATTTTACAAGTTAATAAACGCTTATTCTAATTAACCACTTTATCTTTCCTAAATCAGGCCTATTCTTAAGGAGTCTTCATCAAATTTTTTTACAGCTGAGTGCACTTCAAATTTAACTGCCTTTGAATTGTTGATTTCAAGTTCTTAGTACATATTTGCTAAGGTTTTGAATTTTTCTTATGTTTAATGGACATCTTCGATTTACTAACTAATATGTACCTGCTTTACAAATTTCTATTCTTTTTGACAAAGATGCTAATTAAAGATAGCATTCATCAATTTGTTAAACTTCTCTCACAAGACTTTGCAATCGTTCATTAAATTATGCAGTATCCTGCAAAGTTTGGCTTTTCATTTCTTTTGTATTTTTAAACAACAGTTATACATCATTTCTTAAATAGCTTATGCTTTAAGATACATTAGAAATGCAATCTCTGATTTCAGTCTATTTATATATGTGAAATATTACAAAATTATCATCCAAATTCTATTTTAAAGCATATTTATGTTTAATATAATCCATCTCCTCGTTAATTTTTTCATTGGTTAAAGCTTAAAATTTTGATTATTATTTTGCATTCAAAATAGTCTAATAAGTGGCATCAACATTGGTTTTAAATTAATTGATATCATCCTGGACATGTACAATCTTATTGCTGAAATCGATATCAATTTTAGAGATCTCAGTTGAAACATATTTTTGAAATTAAGCTAATTAATCAATATTTATGTTTTACTTGTATTGAAATCAAAAAGACTTTCTATGTTCGAATTAATGGATTTTTATAATTTGATGAACCTTTCATTTATTCCAAAGAAATCAGAATTTTCATTTAGTGTTACATATATACATGTTTAATTTTTTTAATTCGATTCCAAATATTTGCTCAATAGGTTCTTCTAATCATTGCAATTGTAATTATGTAATTGGAATACTTACTGTATTGCATCAAATATTTCATTATATTTCAAAAGAGTTTAAATTATCAGTTGCTACATCAATTATTCTCTTTAAAAAATATTATATTAAAGAAATGTGTATATAAAAATATTTTTTTATCATATTAAAGATAAATAAATTGTTTCAAAAATAATCAAATGAACAACCACTCTCCCTATCTATATCTTTAAATGTTCCGTAATTAAAGTTCAAATTATTTATCATCTCTGAATGGTTCATTTATTACTTAAAATGAGAAAAGATAGAAAACCATTTTTAATTTATTTCATTCAAGTTAATGTTCTTCCAAGATATTACAATTGAAATTATTAGATAAATTATTCACCATTTAATTGTGATATCAAATTTTTATTTATTTTATTAAGTAAAATCTGGATTATTTATAATTAGTATCATGAAAACATAGATTCAAACGTAAATTTAAATTATAATGAAATTAAAAAATGATAAAGAATATTACAATCAGTATGGTTCAGCAAAAACATTGGCTTTCGTAGTTGAGCTAGGGATTCTGATCCTACTTTTAGTGGAAAAACAGCCCCAATTCAAATGTTATGTAAGTACTGCTTAAAAATCAATAATTATTAAATAATAACATGTCTTAAAAGCCTAAATTACCTTCAAGCCGAAAAGTGTATCCAGTAACAAACTCAGGAGAAGCGTCCCCAACTTAAACCTAATATATTGAATCTTCTAAAACAATAGCATAAGATAAATAATAAAAAAAGAATGATGACATTAAATTGATAACAGATGAATATGTAACCATCTCATTTAAGTCAAGCCACCTGTTACATAGGAGATAATTAAATTAAAGGAGAAATTGCAATTGGTTGATAAAATTTCCCTCTCCTTTAAGGAGATTGAGAAGGAGGATGTGTATTTTTATGGAGATGTGATCTTCAATATGAAATGTGGCTTTGGTAAATAGTTCAATAAGAATAACTTGACCTACTATTAAGGAGAGTTTATGATGGATTTGTTTCATGGCAAAGGTACGTTAATTTATCAAGATGGCACAATAAAAGTAATGAATAATATTTTAAAGTTAGTAAGGCGTATTTTTTCAGGGAAGATTGGTTGAAGACGTATTTCCTTTCTTATAACCTTCTTATGATTTGAAATTGGATAGTTTTCAGAATTTTCCAAATGGTGCAAACTTTACTGGTTTACTTGATGGAAATGGTAAGAAAAGTGGTGTTGGGAAATACATTTGGAAGGATGGCTCGACTTATTTTGGAGAATTTTCTGATGACAGTTTTAATGGTTATGGATAAATGACATTTGCAAATGGAAATACTTATTTGGGGGAATGGAGGTAAGGATAGATGGATGGTATTGGTCATTTCATATGGAAAACTAATCATGAGGAATATATAGGGTAATACAAAAGAAATAAAAAAAATGGGTTTGGAAAGAATAAATTCTCTGATGGAAGAAAATACATTGGTTACTTTCGAGACGGATAGTTTGATGGATAAGCTATCCTATAGAAAAAGAATCATTTGGATAAAATCTCATTTTGGTAAAATGGAAATCAAATTGTCGAGCCAACTTAATATACATGCGAAGACAATTTTTGATTAATCTAGCCATTGATGATTGATATATGAAAATATATTCTTATTAATATTATATATTCTTTACATAAGAATAATTCCTTAAAATGAGTTTCATGAAGCCTTAAAACTAAATATAGATTCAACCAATTAAATATCATTCTCGGATAATTTAGTCATTACAATTCCTTAATGATTTATCTTAGTTATTATGAGTAACTTAAATGTTGTATTTGAATCAAGCTTCGAGATCTGATATTTTCTCTTTTATTTATTTATATATAATATTAATTACAGTTTTCTCTTAATTTAAAATGCTTATTTATTATATAATATTTGTGTATATATATAAAATAATTATTATAATAATTATGTGATATAATAGTTTCATGGATTGGTTTCTGTTTATGGCAATACCAAAAACTTAGAGTACTTTTCAAAATACATTTCTAAAATTTAAGCTCCTGTTTTCCCTCTGCTATCAAGAATAAAAAATCCACAATAAATAGTATAAAAGAGATCTATGCCTCCGAAAATATAAAATGCTCCTGAAATATTAACACCTTAAACGATGTAGGGAAAGGAGAATATTAAAATGGCTTAGAATATCCATCTCAAATCCATAGTAAAGAAGGTTCCATCACTATCGTTTAATTAGGGTACAATTCCCTAAGCTATAAAAAAATTTGCTTACCCAACACACTGGACTCAATGTAGCAGCAAATACCATAATTAAGAGCACCAAAAAGACAAAAATCAGGAATAGTATTGTATCACTTTGATAATTCGATAAAACTGCTATGGTGATGTTTATGGCCCCCATCAAAACTGATCCTATGACTATTTTGATATAAGACTATTATACTCAAAATATATTTTTGGCCTAGACGTGGCAACATCGGAATGGTTGTGAATTAAGCTGCAGCACTAAATAGACCAATACAGATGGTATAAATTGTCTTCAATACCAAATCTCCACCTGATAATTACTCAAAAATTTAAGCACTATAATAAAACACAGCAAATGAGCCACACCAAATTTACACAAACATCTAAATATATAGCAAATTCATTTACTGATATCACACCAACTTGTAATCCTATAAGGTTCTTTTTCTAAAATATATGCAAAAAGGAATTCTAAGTTTTAAACTATTCATTTTAAGCTATTTATCTGTATCGGTCCAATTAGGCCTCTAAATATTCTTCCTTATATATTTATTTAATAACCTTTTTAATTATTATTGATTATTTACGTATTTTGCATGTTCTACATCGTTTCTTTACAATGATTACTCTGGGCTGTCATAATTGTAACAAAAATAAATCACGGTAGATCTGATTATAAAGATTATGGCTGGAAACAAAAACACAATCCTCCACCAGTTCGATGTTTCACCATGATACCTATAATTATAAATTATACATTACTTTATATATCCAATACCCATTAATTATCCAATTGCCAAGCCTGTATTCACTCCATATCCCAAAATCATACTAATTTAGTAATAATATTTTTCAGGACACAAGGACTTTACATAGACAGGCATAATTAAACTGGAGATGCCATTTGCAACTCCAAGAAAAAAACGAAACACAATTACTACATTTGTGTTGGCTATTACAGCCAAGAGGCTTGATAATCCAATTAGATCAGCAATATGAATACATTGTTTGTTAGTAAATTTTCTTTTGAGAAAATACCCAATAATTACACCCACAACACATCCTAAAGGCAAAATTCCATTTATTACACTCAAAGAGCTTGTTCTTTCTTCCTTTGTTATACCCCTTTATATTTAAATCAAAAAACATACAAATTATCGAAAAGTGTGTCAATAGTAAGTGTTAAATAGGAGAGAACGTACCCAATATTTAAGGCTCCTAGTTAGATATTCACATTCATCAAGACTACTTAAAAAAGTGAGTTAACTTTAGGCGAATTTTCGCTGATATTTGTTTTCATATTATATTTAAAATGAGATATTATTAATTTTATACATACAAATTAATAAAATATGATTGGAATTCAGAATTTCCGAAATTAACAGAAGCCTATCTAATAATCATATAATTCTAAGAATTATTGACATTATTTTATAATTTATTTTGATGTAACTAGCCCGCTTGTTTCTTCTTATATTTAAAAAATATAACAACAAACAAAAAGGCATAACAAAATATATCATTATTGTAATTAAATACATTTTGAAACACACTACTAAAAGATGTGTTTAATGTATGTTATTTCTGAAGAAAAACAAGAATTTTTAAATGAAAAATCTAAAAATAACCTAGTATTGATAAAATAATTATATTAATAATTGTGAAAAAGCATTAACTTTTGTTAACAATTTACACGTAATTCTTGTGTTTTATTAATTAAATCATTTTATTAATAAATTAATTTAATAAACTAAAGAATGTTTGAAACAAGATTTATACCTGGTTTGGTTGTCGTAGTCTTGGCCTATGTGTTGAATGGGTTAAAGGGTGCATTGAATTAAGAATAATTCTTTGCCTTTCTAGGTTACATGGTCTTAAGTTTTTTTGCATACGTGTTATCATATTGGATGATTCCAAAGATTGCTTAATTAACCGAGAAGGCAGATATTTTCGGTTATGATATAAATAAGAAAGGTAATTTATGCATGAAATTTCATAGGCACGGAGGCTGGTACCATCAAAATCCCAGAATCACTAGGAATAGTTCCTGCCACAATTTATCTCATATTCAATATTTTGGGAATATTGTTTACTAGAGCATACATGCCTGATTTAATACTGTCTCATATATCTGGATTGTTAGCTATTACATTTATAGTATTTTTGGGTTTTGCTGATGATGTGTTGGATTTGGCCTGGAGATATAAACTGTTGTTACCACCAATTGCAAGTTTGCCTGTGATTGTGGCCTATACAGGAGGAACCTAAATAGTTTTACCTCAATTGATTAGACCATATCTTGGATAGTCAATTGATTTAGGACCAATTTATTATCTATATATGATAATGCTATCAACTTTCTAATCGAACGCAATTAATATTTATGCAGGAGTTAATGGATTGGAAGTAGGATAATCTATAATAATTGCATTGTCAATTGCGGTTTATAATATCATTGAAATTTCAACATAACAATAACATTTGTTTAGTCTAATGATAATAGTACCCTACATTTCATCAGCATTAGCTTTGTACAACTATAATAGATTTCCATCTAAAGTATTTGTGGGAGACGTATTTTGCTATTGGTCAGGAATGACATTTGCAGTGGCAGCTGTTCTTGGTCATTTTTCAAAAACTTTGATGTTATTCTGCATTCCACAACTTATAAATTTCTTGTATTCACTTCCATAACTATTTGGAATAATTCCATGTCCAAGACATAGATTACCAAGGTAAAATATGGTTTAATATATATGTAGATATGATCAGAAGACAGGTTTGTTATATGCAATCAAGACTAATTTGACTTTAATCAATTTGGTGCTGTTGATTAAGGGACCTACAAGTGAAAAGAATTTATGCAGAGTGTTATTGTCATTTTAAATACTATGTACGATAATCGGATTTGGTATAAGATATTTGGGGTCATAGATGTTCTTTTGATAAATATTTTATAAGTTCTAAATTATATAAATGTTAGCCTCTTTTTAATAATAACCACTTGTCAGGAAAATGGTAAAATCGCAAGTTGAATTATCCATGCCACAAACCAAAACCACTTCAGATTTGCTCTTTTAAAATTAAAGATCTTCATATCAACAATACAGAAAATAAACTTAGCAATCAGATGAAATTTCGGTTCAGAAATTGTTTTTCAGAACTACCGAGCCTTCCATTTAAGAAACACCCAGTTCGCTGTATTTAACAAGGCAAAGAGAGGAGCCTTTCATTACAGCCACTACAAAATTTTAGGAATAGAAATACAAATAGAGAATTGATTTCTCAAATTCAGACCATAAGAATTCAATCATAGAATTGCCTAAATTCAGAATGGTTGCAAGTATGTATGGTAGAAGCATCATGTCTACAGCCAAAATTAATAGAAGAATGGCCGAATCCTCTGATAGTGAGTTTTTTATGTAATCGCCAGGGTAAATTTATTATAAAATATCAAGAGATTAAGATAAATGATAATTTGTAATTAATTATTTATGGAGGATGAACGATTCCTCTATTAATTTATGTATGTTCCAGATTTGACTTAACCTAAAGAAAGATTTGATGATTTTGTCAAGTGTTTGAGGAATGTGCAAAAGATTAATAGCAAAAGATTATTTTTTTATTTAAAAGATGGAACTCCCATTAACTCTCACCTAGACATTCCCCCCATTCACAAGACTCTAATTTATAGTCAGAATTCTGTATATAAACCTTATGAGAACCCACAATTAGATCTTTTAGAATCGTAATGCAAAACTTATAACTTCCTCTAAATTAAAAAAAAGTAATATAAAAACAGTAATTCATAAGTAGAGGATATCATTAGAACTCTAAATGATGGGTAGGATGCTTAATACAATTCCAAAGAATTGAAATCGCAGCTCAAAGGTCTTTCACTTAGAAAGTCAAGTTTAAAGAATTCTCTAGAAAAATTAGTAAAACCAACTCAACTTAACATAGACAATAACCTAACCTAATAAAAAACTGGGACTCATATTTAAATAGATAAAACCGAAACTTAGGAATAGAATAAAATGGAGTTGTTTGATGACATGTTGTAACTGTATGAATAAGAACTGAAAAAAATCGATTTCAATTAAAATCAACCTGATGACATTAATTAGATTTAATTCGATAATGAAAATGAGGAGATGAGATTAAAAATCAAACAAGCTGCCTGTTTGTTAGAACCCTTACTAAATAAATTCTTGAATCAACCTTAAAAGAAGGAGGAAGTTGTTGAAGAATAATTTCAATTAAATAATATGGAATAAAAAAAATAAGCAAAAACTCAATAAAATTTTGTACATAAGAATATTAAAAGGAGAATAAGCCATAAATTTAGTCTACAGTAATTATTAAAAATCAATCGAGAATTATTTATTTAAAATATCCCTAAATTATTATCATCATCAACTTTTTCTCGATATGAATTACACAACACTTATGTTCTCTATTGTGCTTTATAGTAAATTACATCGCAGAGATACAAATATTATAATATCAATGACGGAGTCGATTATTAAACTTACAGAAGAGGAATATTTTAGATATTCTTTCAAAATGAATTCCTGGCTCAATAGATATTTAATCGGATAGATTATAATTATAGTGGATTCCTTAATTGGGAAGAATTCCTAAGACTCATGATGAGCATTAAAGCAAAAACAGTGGTTGAAAAAATTGATCTCTTCATTTCAATTTCTGATAGTGATGGTAATGGTAGACTATCTCACGATGAAATTTTTAAATTGGCCAAATTATGTCTATCTCATTATGTATAAGATAAGGGTGAGTTCTTGGACATATTGTGCGAATATTATACTAGGTTAATCTTTTAAATTGTCGATAAAGATATCACAGACGAAATTCCCTTTGAAGAGATAAAGAAGGCGATATTAGACAATAAAGAAGACAGCGATCTCTTATTAATGTTTTGTGGAGCAGATGTATGAAAGTTGTATGAATGATGTATATAAATGTTTTAAGTTACATCATTACAAATTCAAGTTCGTCGATATTCGCTTTGAGTTGTCTTCAAATCATCTAATGTAAAGTAGTAATCATTGGCTCCAATTCTATTCAAGTATAATGCATGTATGAAATGGGAAAGCACAAATTTGGATTCATAATCACCTGCATAATTGATGTTCTTGTGAGCCCTTGGTTAACTTCTATCGATTTTAACTAACTCTGATAAGCCATATCTGATCGATTGCTTAACTAACTTATATTGTATATTTTATAATTCTGCAATTGGACTTATTAGTTTCTCTTAAACACATTATTACTACAGTAGTTTAACTTAACCAGATTATATAGAGTCTTAGTTTTTTGTGAGGGTCTTAAAAAATTTGGTTCTTTTAACTTGGTTCAATGATGACTTTGATATCATTGAAGCGATATTTCTTGAAATTACTCTAATTTTGTTCATAAATATAAATTATTTTTTAATTATTAATCAAAATATCTCTTTCCTTATATCAGGTTGTTATTTCTTACTTAAAGTGGTAGTAATATAATTAGGGTATCAGATCTAAGTTTATATAAAGATATGAAAACAAAAAATAAATAATTACCTAAGTATTTGACAGTTATAAATATCTTTTTTGGATAAAATATATTTAATAATATTTTTATCGTATGGGAATTTGTGCCAGCACTAAATAGATCTAAGTTCCTGCTCATGAACATGCTCCTGAGACAGAGTATAAACCTTTCGTTTTCGACACAACTATTCTTCCTGAAAAGCAACCAGAAGTTATATCAAATAAAACACACACTGTCGCTGATCGAATTGTGCCTTAGCATACTATTGTCAATTAAGCCAAAACAGAATATGATTTGGCTCTTGAAGAAATGTATTGATTTTGGATCATATTTAGGCACAATAAATCATTAGCAGTATTTGAGGATAGTAAGTTTCCACCTGTTCGAAGTAGCCTTTCATCTGATCCCAATTTTAAGAAGGGAAAAGACATTGCATGGAAGAGACCAGAATAGTTTTTACAGTCTGGTCAAATCAAGTTGTTTGACGTATTAATCCATATAAAATCAATAGTCAATTGATCCAATGGACATCAAGTAAGGAGAACTTGGAGATTGCTATTTTTTAAGTTCCTTGTCTGCTTTGGCTGAAATCCCCTAATAAATCTAGAAATTATTCAGAAATCAAGAGTATTAATAAAGCGGTAAGAGTATTATTTAAATCTTTAAGGCCTTTATGGTATTTATATGTGTAAGAATGGAGTTTTGCAGGAAATAGTTGTGGACGATCATATTCCTTGTAATCTGTAAGGAGGTCCGATATTTTCAAAAGCAAATGGAAACGAATTATGGGTGCTTCTGTTGGAAAAAGCTTATGCTAAATTATTTGGGTCTTATCATAAAATTGAATCAGGATTAGCAAGTTGTGCCTTAAAGGATTTAACTGGAGCTCCAAGCGAATATTTTATCAGAAAAGGGGAAACCTTAAAAGATGCTGATTTATGTTGGGAGTTCATGGAGAAAAATGACAAACAAAAATACATATTGACAGCATCCTCAGAAACTAATGAATAAGGTGTAGAATTAGACAATGGAGGTGGTATAGTATCATAGCATTGCTATGCAATTTTGGATGTGCAAAGAGTGACTGGAAGTGATGGACAACCTGATAGAATCATTAAGATAAGAAATGTATTACATTTAGTATAAATTTGAATAGCCTTGGGGTAGAAAAGAATGGACAAAGGACTGGAGTGATAATTCTGCAAAATGGACACCTGAATTAAGATAGAGATTATAAGTATAATAAAAGGATGATGGAATCTTTTGGATGAGTGTTAAAGATTTCATAACTGAATTTAGTTAGGTTTGTGTTTGCAAATTTAAACCAGATTATTTCTATACAGCCACAACGTTGTAAGTTAATGCTTAGGACACGATTACAACAAAAGTGATCTTGATGAAGGTGTATTAGAAATCACATGCATTTATTTCTTTGACCTAATCGGATAAACGATTTTTCTAAAAAGGTCATTAATATTCACTAGCCAGATTGATAATTGGTGAATTAGACAAGAATACAAAAGAAGTTTTACATTATTCAGGTTGCGCATTTGATAATGAGAGGGATATCGTTGTTGAAAAGTTATTTGAACCTGGATATTATGCTTTATATATTGAAGTAGATTGGGCTTAAAATTATGATCGATATTTAGCCATTTCTTGTTACGGATCAAATTCAGTCTAATTTTCTGAGTTGCAATTTCAATCTGGTCAAGAAAAATTGGCTATCAGTACAATCTTTGATGGATTTCTGAGAGCACATGAGAGAGACACTGACGAGGAAAAGGTTAAAGATATTGAACCGGGAATTAGAAGGATTTCTGGAGTCGTTGGTGGCTATCTTTATTATTGGTATCAAAATTAAACAACCAAAAAAACTCTTTAGGAACTTCTTCATTTGGATAAAATATAAAACTTAGAAATCTGTCCTCCTTATACGAACCCTGCTGATGTTCAAATACAATGCAAGCCTCTTTCTACTGTCATGGTCAAATATAGAGTTACTAAACAAGGTGGAGGTTCCTATGGATACGCATTGAAATGTTAAACACAAGTTGTCGAAGCCAAATCTGAATAAGATATCATTCAACAAGCTCTCCATAAGCCAGATTAAAAAGTTTAGAGAGCCATATAAGGATAAGTATAATATTTTACATAAAAAGAATATACAAGTCTTCTTTTATCTTGTTAAGTTCCCTGCTGGAGTTGCTTTCTTTTATGAAAATAAGGAATCTAAAACCTATTAAGAAACCATTACATTTGAAGTCACCAACCTGAAAGGAGTAGGCATAGATATTTCCAGAGATGTAGTCGTAGAAATTACTCCTGGGCAATCAAAACTTATCTAATTGCAATCCATCGATCCAAGCAAAGGATACTCATACAAATAATCGATTATGTTTAAGTTAATATGAGAAATAATATTGCTTTCATGCAAATTATAAATATTAATTATTAATTCTTCAATTATAAATTGGTTATGCTCATTTTTATATAAATGTAGAATTATACATATTTGAACATGTAATCGTTATATTAAATTATTGTTTCTTTATTTTGATTGTATAAAAGCTTTATTGTATTATTATAGGATTATTTATTAAATAACTATGTGTAAGTAGATTCATAAAAGAAATTTACATTAAAGAGAGATAACTTGAATTAATTAGCTGTTAATCATCATCTTAATAATGGATGCCATTCAATCTTTCATTAAAATACAAAATTTAAACAAAAAAAAATATTAATAAACTTAATACTTTGATAAATATTAAAATTTAAAATATTATGTAATATAAATGTGAAAAATAATTTTTTCATCTTAATTTTAATAATAATTATTAAATAAATACGTCTTTATTAAATCGAAATCGTAATAATTTACTTTAAAATAAGAAAACTCTTTCTTTGCATAGTGATAAATTATTAAATTATGGCTAAACCTTTAAATGCAGTTTTGGGCACATTCTTCTTTTAATTCTGGATCATATTTATGGGATTAGCAGGCTACATGCTATACAGATTGATTGTTTATAGAGAATCTTGGAATATTGCCCTTTTTGTTGTGACTATGATTTTGCAATTGAGGTACGTAAAATCAGAAGCGTTCATAAAATTTTAACTATGGTTTAATATCATGGAATGGTTTGACAAGAGAGAAATAGTGGAAATGGAGAAACCTAAGAAAAACAATTCAATGGTAAAAGATGGTAATAATTTAGTTTTGCTTTCATCCACACGGCATATACAGCATGGGAATGGTTCATAATTTGTATACAAAGAATACCTTCTTTGAAAATTTGGTTGTATTGAGTTCACGATTCGCATTATCGATACCATTTTCTGGACTCCTCTTAACACTATTTGGATTGGAAGGAGTGCATCCAGAGAACCTAACTAAGTTGTTGAAGAAGGGATCAAATGTAGGTATAATGGTGGGAGGATTTGAGGAGGCTACACTCACGAAGTATGGAGAGAACAGGGTTTACATAAAGGAGAGAAAGGGTTTCGTAAAGTATGCTTTGAGATACGGGACTACAATCTATCCTGTGTTTACATTTGGTGAAAACAATATGTTTTATACTTTCAATGGGTTTTAATCATTGAGACTTTGGCTTAATAAATTTAAGTTGATAGGAACCATCTATTGGAGTAGATTCTTCACAGTGCCTGTATTAGAATATAATTAAGTTATATAGGAACCTCACATTGAGATGATAACGGTTTGTGGTAAAGGAATAGAATTGCCAAAAATTGAGAATCCATCAAAAGAGGATGTGGATAAATATCACCAAATTTATATCCAGGGATTGAAGGAGTTATATGATACTTATGCTCCAAAATATGCACCAAAAGTACCGTTATAGATTTATTGAAATGATATTGTTTATGTTTATGATAAGTTGATTTAATTTGATTTAATCTATTTATTATTAAAATGAGTTTAGGGAAGTTAAAATTGAAAGGTCAGTTTGGGGAGAAACAATAAAGAAATGAATAGAAGATAAGAAACAAGGTAGAAAGAGAGGAACTTGAATAAGATGAATAACTATTCTTGGAGAAGATTTAAGAAAAGGGACCAGCGAAGAGAGTAGTGATCGAGAAACCATTATAAGATGGATTAGGAATGATATTTACATCAGGGACATCTGTTCATGGTTAGGACACTTAATTCTTAAAATAATTGGAAGCAGGAGACTTCCTAGTGGTTCTTAATGAATAAACATTGGAAATGGAATCTAGAGAGATTTTGACCATGTTGAATCAAAAATCCCTATTAATAAGAGAACCATTTGGTTAAGACATTCCAGTGTTCAAACCATATCAATTTAGAAAGAAACCAACAGTTGAGGAAATGAAAAGTTTAGAGGATCGACTAGAGGAAAAGTTCGCTGGAGTGGCTAAAAAAATACAAAAATAAAAATAAACACTTGAGATGCGTTAAAAGAGTGGAATGTGGAGTTATAAGACTGATAAAGTAGTTGTTGATGGGGGATTGAGTAGAGAGGAACTAGTTTTAATGAGAGCAAAATAGAGTAGAGATAGACATTGTTGGCACTGATAATTATAGAATAAATATTTAATTAATTTCTCATTTCCTATCGTAATCTAGCTAATCCATTTCTTTAACTAATTATAGGTTTTTAACGTCTTCAAAGTCATCGTTGCTATCATTTCTGACTGGTTCAATGAAGTAACCTTTAGTTTTGCGATTAATCCATTTAAATTCAACTTCTTTGTTGAAAGTATATAGAAATTGATCAGGGAAACTTTGTTCAAGTAATTGCTTAGTTTCTTCTGATACTTGGACTTTGCCACGTTCTCCATTGGATTCCATCTTGTTCGAAATCATTACATCTGCTCCATAAACATCATATCGCACTATTTCAGTACCCAAAATTCCTCCAATCACACGACCCTATAGAATTAAAACAATAGTTTACTGTGTGAATTCCAATTCTCATATCCAATCCATCAAACCCTATGATGGCTCTCACTTATCTAATAGTTTCTATCATTTGGAATCCCAATTCGACAACATTTCTGGCTTCCTACGCTGGGTTTCTTTGTGTTACATCAACTATACCAAAGGCAACATAACAATCTCCAATTGTATACAATTTATATGCATTCTAAGTTAAGCACTTCTTATCAAATTCAGTGAATAGATTCCTAAGCATATTGACTACTTGTTCAGGTTCAACTTTGCTGGAATATTCAGTAAATCCAGCGATGTCTGCGAATAATAATGTGGCATCTTCGAATTAATCAACCAACACCATTCTTTAATTTGTATTTGATAGGAACTATTTCAGTATATGAGAAGGTAGTAGATACTTCACCAAATTTTAAGTTTGCAGTTTCTTAGTTTCTAGAGATCTTTTGTTGTTAAATGTACCTAGATCCTAGAAGAATAAATGGTATTGAATGATGAAGGTCATGCAACTTTAAAACACAGTGTAATAAGCTACGGATAAATCTTTGTATTTAATTAAGACTATCAACAATTGAGCCACAAAAAAACAGAAATTAAAGCAAATTTTGAATTTTATTGAGATATTTGGTATTGAAGAGAAGAAGCATATTAGTAGGATTCCTTCTGCTGCTTATAATTCAACCGATTTTTTAGTTAGGATAATGAATTCCAATATTATGCTGATCAACAATGCAATATAAGTAGTCAAGAAATATTCATACTTATAAAAGCGATGTTTCAATTTCTTATTTTGCAGTATTGCTAATACCAACAAAAGAGTGGAGACAATAAATCGTATCACAAAGACAGCCATCCAATTAGGTTCATTTTACATAAAGAGTAGAGATAAGGTCTTGGAGACATATTAAATAAAGTGCAATAATAGGATTAAGACTATGTTAATACCTTCCTTTTATTCCATAAATTCTTTACCCAATTCCTTTTAGCTATCTTTGAAATCGAGGTAGAATTTTGATTTCTCTAACTAAAGTGCTTCACTAACAAATTGCTCGTCCTCATCAAATTGTATTTTCTCAATTTCAATTTCATAATCTGGTGACTCATCAATCATTTCAATGTATAAATCTCTTCTGAGTTTTTAGGATAGATCATGGAGTAGATTTGTTTGATTTTTTTCATGAAATGACTCTTCTCTGAAATTGTTGTTTGAATGGGCACTTTCTTCAGCCTAATAAACAACAATCGGAGGAAGATTCCTATTACTCGTTTATTGGATCGCATTCTAACTGCCTGAATGTTGTAATTGCAGAGCTAAGGCTGATCTGTTGTCTTGTTGTTTCATAATTAAAGTAGGACCTCGTTGCCCTCTTTTTCGAATAGGAACCAAATCCTTTTACAATGAATCCTTCAAAAATATTTGACTATTAGAATTATTTTCTTAAGATAATTATTTCTCAATTCTCTGACTGGAATTACTAGTCAACATATCAAATTATTTCGATTGTTAAGGTACCTTTAATTAACGATGTTCAGTCTTTGGAGTAACAGGATCTAATCTGTTCATTGTTTATTGATCCTATTAACTTGAATCGAATTTAGGGATCAATCCCTTCTTTTTCCTTTCTTTCTTATCTGTATTTCTCTTAATCTGAGTGATGATTTGCCACGTAATCAATTCTCCTTTGCCCTTAGCGTTGACTTTCCTCTAATTAAATTACAAATCTGGCATATTCAATTCCATGTAGGCTTCATTGGATATGGTGACTTCTCCATCTTGCCCAGTAGAACACACTCTGCTGGTTGTATTAACTGTGTCCCCAATTAATGAGAACTGAGGTTTGTGATGTCCAATAACTCCAGCAATCACTCTGCCATAATGAATGCCAATTTTTATTCTTACATTGCCAGTCTATCCAAACTTGAATTTCTTGGAATACTCCATCATCTCAAGGGATAATTAAACTGCCTTCGAATATATGATAATGAATTTACTCTTTTCACAGCACTTTGATTGATGAACTTTGTGCCTTGATCCACTGCTCTCAATCCTCCAGCTGCCATATAGGTCTTCCCCACAGTCTCGATCTTTTGCATCCCATTTGAAACACACAACGCATCAAATCCTCTGAATAGACTATCCAATAGATTAACAATGTTCTCCTTCTCAACTGCAATCAAATCATCAAATCCACATATGTCACAGAACAAAATTGAGACTTCTCCTTGATTCTCCTGTATTTCATACATTCCCTCTTAAAATATCATATTATTATCTTACTTGCATTGATCCTATCTCGAATGAATTTGGGCAACAGAATGGACAGAACATTGGTCATTTGCGTGGTCTCCTAATTGAGTGTTGCAGTCAACATGAAATCCTACTTCTCCAGCATATTCAATTTGTATTGCAAGGATATGAATAGTATAAGAGTTATCAACACTATCAAATTGCCGTTGATTATCTGATAGTAATCCTCACCAACCAAGTATTTTCGAAAGAACCCTACAATGGACAAGGTGGCTATTATAAAATTAATCAATGGGATGTGCAATTTCGAAAAGATTATGATCACGATGTAAGACTGACTCAATAAGATGTCGTAGGTTCCATCCTATGCAAAATCAGAAACCATTTTGGTTAGTAGTCTAATGCAAGCGATAATTAAATTGATTTAAAAGAAATGTTTCAAGTAGATGCTTGAAAATATTGTTATTAGCAAAATGGATTAGCAACCTATACTCAGGATATATATAATGAAGTAAGTCCTGGTTTGAACATCAGTTTTGTAGGTTAATATATATATGATTATAGCAAAGACTTCCAAAAAGATTAGTTACAACCCTAATTTGAGTTTTTCGAATTTGATCCACCTCAATTTGGACATCCTTTTAAACTTCATCTCTGTGTCTTTGTTCAGAAATCTTAGGGTCAATTTGTTGATCCTATCAGAATTCACCTTCAATTCGCATATCACATCCTATATAGCAATGTCCATCTCATCCTTATTCTTTTTAAACACCTTTCCAGCCAGTTATGCAAATCTTTTGATCAAATTATGATACTTTTTGGCACCGTTTTTGGGTGGTTTCACGATGAAATTCTATACCTCCTCATATTGGTCTTTATCAATGAGGGATTAACAAAAGAGGGATTGGATCATCTCAATGATGCTACTAAGACAGTATTGTGTAAAAACATAGGAGAATAGAGCCAACCAAGTTTAAGGCAATGTGAACATGAGTATAAAGCCTTCCATATTGTCGAAGTATGCAGTGAGAATTGCCATTAGCAGCCAGCATAAGCAGTATGTGCTGATAAAGGCAATCCAGGCGTATTTGCTGTAAGTGGTGGAGACAATTAATTTAACGATATCGCTGAGTATCAGCAAGATTAAGAGCATTTGCTTGAAGGTATCTATGGGGATATCGTCCAATATTCTTAGGGATATGTAGAGCAAGGCTGCGTCCAACAAGGCATTGCCGTTGATCTTGAGGATAAAGGAGGCGACCTTCTTCTTTTTGAATATCTTGATGTTGTTCTTGAATTATTCTATGTAGGTAATTGAGTCCTTATCATATTATCTTTGCATTTTCGATTTCAAACTTACTAATTATTGAATAAATAAGAGGATGCTTTAATATACAGTGAGCCAAGTACCTGTAAATATAGTGTTGTTTTGACTACAATAGGTTGCATAATAGAGAAATAATATATAAATTATAAGTAATGATCTATAAAACGAGAAAACTAATAAATCATCATAGACTTCAGCAAATATTCTGCTCTCAAAAAACATTAAGGCACTTAAATTAACATAATCCTTCAAACAAACATCAGCTGTGGGTATGATCCACATTTCATTTTATAAGAATTTACGATTTAAGGGATTATCCAATAATTTATTAGAAGTGACTTTTCTGTTTAACTTTAATTTAGTATTGCCTCTCTAATAAGATTGATTCTACATAGGGAAATGGCAAAACTGCACTCCAATATTGGCTTGGCAAAACATGTGTATGTCATTAAATGAGTCACCAACAGCCAACACCCGTTTGTTGCCAATAAAGGAAGTCTAGATAATATTGATGATCTTAGCCTTCTGATTGTAATTAAATTTATAGGCCACCAAAGAATTGCTAAAATAAAGCAGAAACATAAAGTGAGACAATAAGTAACTGTCAGAGAGGATGTCATTGAAATACTCACCGCTCAAAACAATGCTAAAGGATTTGATATCAGGATAGGTTGTATACTTCTCATCTTAAGTGAAAGTCTTGTGATACTTGTCAAGAGTGCTCATTCTCAGAGGTTTGGACGAGGCCTGTTCATCTAATTTAAGTTATTGTGAGATGATCGTAAGATGGTTCTTCATCACCACTCTAGCATTCTCATTGTCTAAGTACAGCAGAGTGTCATGATGATTGACTATTTTTGATTTGAAAGCAATTGGCAACACTCTGCTGATTTCATCTCCACTCAAGAGATACAAACTCAGATCGGCCTGTTTCATTTGGTTAATCAAAGGTTTGGTGTCTTTTCGCATCTATTCCTTGACACCAACAACTTGGATTATCTGCATATCTTTGGAGAGTTCATTAAAAGCATTCATTCCTTCTTCTCCTTGATAACGAGACATAAACAGACTTGCATCTTTCTCTTTCAAGTACACTTTTGAATAGATTACCGATCTCATTCCACACATATGTAATTTCTGGAACACCTTATCCCAATATTCCCTGCTTCCTTTATCAACATCAATGTAGACAGGCAATGAATTGGTTTCTTCTCTCATAATAAATATGTATTGTAAACTTTCCATTGGATCACTCTCATTAATCAATAGAAATTTCTCTTGCAATTTATCAGGATATAGCACTAAAACTCCCTATTGAGTGGCATTATGATAGTTGGCCATAACCTGAAATTCCATCACTTCACCAAAGAAATCAATTATATAGACTACCTTGCCATTGAATTCATTGCAACATAAAAATTTAATGTCCAACAGACTTACAAATCTTAACAGTTCCTAATCAAATGTGAATTGAGTTGAATCATGCATGAAATGATCTTCACTTGGAGAGTATCTGGAAACAATCTCTTAACACAAAAGGAGTGATAAAATGGCTTCCTAATATAACAACTTATTCAATCCATGAATAAGATGCTTATAGAAATCATTCTCTCTAGAAAAGATCACTTCCAAATCTTCCTCAGCAACCTTATCCATTTGCATAGACTTTTTAATACTTTGCTATCTCTTCATATCTCTTGATGAATTCTCGAGTACCTTCCTACTCATTATTGATTTATTATCAAATGATCTTTGTTCATCCTTATAAGATGATTACTTAATAAGCATTTCATCCTCTTGAAGTTAGTGCATGCCCCCTTAACTAACACCTACTTAGACAGGGGCAGTAGCAATAGCTTTTTTATTAAAAAATGGCTTTGGTTTGTTTGTACATAGTTCAGGAGTGATTCTGTAATGAGTGTCATCAAAATCCTCCAATTTCATATTCTCAAATTCCCCATCTCCATCATCCATTGGATTGGCAATACTTTTACTACTAGCCAAGTCTTATCTCCCTGATTCGTAACTGGGTATCTTCTTTGAAGTTCTGTGTTGAATAGTCAATTTGAATATTCCTGTATGTCTAATTTTTTTAGATTAAATTTCTAGATCGGACTCATCAATTTCTTCCATCTAAAAGTTTGGATCCTGCTTGATTTAGTTTTGAATGTTATCCTTAAAGATATTCCATTGATTTTTATTCATTTTGTTGTAACTAAACTTATACATTGTATCTTCCACAATCAGTGCATGAATCTTACATTCTCCAGTAGTGATCGTACCTGTCTTATCGAAACAAACATATTCTGTCATTACCATGTCTCCAACAGATACTGGATTTAATTACAGATAATCTATGCTCGCACTTTGGAATCCCTTGTATTTTGTAAACTTGAGGTGTGCATTTAATACTTCTATTAAGTCAATGCAATTATAAAAGTATATTGGAGTAGTCTTCAAATACTGAAGCAAATAGAAAATTAAAGTGATGACATCAAAATCAGCTTGATTGTATGGTAAACATGCTGCAAAGGAGGCTAAAAACCAACTGAAAATTGATATTATCAATGATATCCCGAGAGTTAGTGCAAAAAACATACTGGATTTCTTAACAAAAAAGGATTTCTTCTCCTACTTCTCCATGTTCTAGTAACAAAAACAATTGTTGCCAGTCTGCAACACCACTCCAATCACATATTGACATGTCTTCAATTACTCTTCCCTGAATAAGATATTTCTATTCTCAAATTGCTCGCCCTTGGGATCCTTTTTCAATTTAATAAATCCGAATATCTAATCATCCTGAATGTTGTACTGAATACTACCTGTTAATAGCTTCTTGTAATCAAACCCTTACAATCTGTTCCGCCCATTCTTTAACATTGTCAATTGCGTCGGATACCTGGTCTGATCCATAGTTTGACCTCTGAAATTTTAGGTTTATACTTAAAGAATTTCATCTGACACATCCAACAACAACATGTCAGCTGGGCAAATTTCATTTCGTTTTAAATAGATGATATCACCCAATTCCACCAAATCCCATGAGCAATTCTCATATAACGACGTTTTAGGCTTTTTGAAGGATGATTATTATTGTTGTTACTACTGGGTGATCAATTATTTGGGCTTGTCTCTTCGAAGTCTACGAAAACGAGTCACCTTTCGGCCATTGACAACGAAGTCCTCCTTTCTCTTGATGTGATCGAAATACAGAGCTTTGGATATTTATAGCACCAAATGCATTGTTAGAGGCACTACATATACTATAAGTTCTTCACTAGTTGCTCCGAATACAGAAAAATGGAGAATCATCACAATAAAATAAATTACTACTCCGATCCGTTCAAATTATTTGAAAAACAGGTTTAATACTGAAAAATTAATGTAAGTGCTCTTAACCTTGTTTCCTTTATTGCTCATGATATTCATACACTCTCCCTATTCCATTTCTAGCTGTGATACAAAGACTTAGTTACATGATACTTATATTTCACCTGCTTTGTGGCGACATGCTGAAACTTGGTCTTCAAATATTCAAATATCAAAAGTGAAAGCTATTTCATAAATTATTTTAATAAACTTTTTATTTTTACTAATATTAAAAAACATCCTAATATGATCAAAGTCGTAATCTTATCACCTTCTAAATTACATCAATCCACTCTCTACACCTGGTCTGATATTCTCAGTATTAACCATTCTTGCATTAATTAAATTGTAATCATCTTTATGATTCCAAGCTTAGGCATCTATCTTATATCGCACTTTCCTCTATATCTTCTATAGCTGTTTCCCTGTTTAATTAGTTCATAAAACGAAAGATTTTACATGAAAAATGATGTATCAATCAATTAGACATTACTGCAAAGAACAGCAATAGAATGGAAGCTTGAGAGATAGAGAGGAAATAATTTTTTATTTTAAGATCAGATATTCAACCATATGGTTAGAGGGGTTTTAGCGAATGATTCTCTTGAATTTTTAAATTATAGCAGAAATAAAGAATCATTAAACTACTCAAACATTTAAGATTTGCTTATTTAGGTCATACATTTCATTGGCATCAAATTCATAGAAATATTATTATAAGATACTTGTTATTATTATTCTAATTTAACAGATTAAACTATTATTGTATGTAGGAAATATTTATTAATTATTTTTAAATTTTCTGATGTGTACGAATACATCAGTAAAATATACAATTTGAGTGTTTGATTGATGGTTTATGAATCTAATCTAATTACCATAAATGTTTTATTTACAATCGAAGATTTAAGATTTTGGTATCCGTTTTTCTTTGATAAAATACAATCATTAGTTTTATTAACATAGTCTTTACAGTATTCAACCCAAATTCAGTATTGATATTGATTTTTATTTTCGAAATCTTATAAATATTAGAGCAGTAAACATAAAGATCATAGTTCATTAATAAAAAAAATTTTGATTTTCTAATATCTATCGGATTATAAAGGAAAACCTCTGAAATTATGTGTTATGCATTCATCCTCACCACCAAATTCATAATTAATCCTTATCATTTTTTATTACTTAGCCGTAATAAATTATGTTCAAGTGTCATAATATTTGAATCTTTTTGAATAATTTCAATCATGTGTTACCTTTCTTATTATATTTAGTATATTTAACAATTGATTGCAAGTAATTAAAATCTTTTAAGCTAATCATTTCATCCTTTTGATTGAAATATTTAATTACTATCCATTAAGCACTTTCTGATCAATTGCTATTAGAGGGTACTTTATCATTTAGGTTAATGATTGATTCCAAATAATTAATGTAACTAAAACTTGTAGTATCTTATCAAATGGATTGCTAACTAATTAAAAACCACCATTACTTTTTGATTTGATTTATAAAAATTCAAAATATCGTAAATTAGTATATAGTAATTGAAATAATTTATAATATAGCAATAGAAAATGCTCAATCAAATACTATTTTCTATTAAGAGTTAGAGTAAGATAACTTTAAACACCAAGCTTGACTCATTTAAATATAACTTCGCGGAAATATGTATTTTTGAATATTTACTAAGTATTATTTATCATTAAAAGTAATTTGTAAGGTTTACGAAATAAATGATTATTACTCTTTATAAACATCAAGATTAATCAATAAAAAGTATTATTAAATAATTCAGAATTAAGAATTAAGAATAATATTACTAGAATATACAAGTTGTATCATTTTTGATACAACCATGAGAAATCTAAAATAGCCATGAATCAAAGAATCCTACTTTTAGAATCTTGATTGATATCACTCTTTTTACATATATTGTATATATTATAAAAAAGATGATAATTTTAATTAATATATATTTGAAATTTTATTAACTGCTATGAGTTCAGACTAGTCAATTGATAATAATTCCAATCATTGGGAATAATTTGAATAATTCAGAAAAAAAATCACATAGGAGTGCTAGAGCGAGGAAAAACACTTTAAAACTAAAAGGGATTCTTACACTTCATTAGAGAAAATTAAAAAATCTCCAGTGCATGACGAAAGTGGATCTAAGGAATTGCAATTCATAGTAGATAGCAAACCTCCAATTCTTGTGTAACCAAGTGAAGCTGATAGAATTGTTAAATTGAGAATTGAGAATTAAGAATTGAAAGAAAAATTAGAGAAATATGAGAAATATGAATAAGAGCATCAAACAAATTCAGAAGAGCTGGAGTTGATCAAATAGGCACATGCAAAGCAATTAAAGTCATAAAAGGAATATTACGATGTTGAAAATAATTAGTTAAAAAATAAGATAAATTCATTCAATGAAGAATTAGAAGAATTAAAAAAAGTATATAAAGAGAAAAATATGAAATTGTATAATCTTGTATTACAATTAGAATAAGTATTAATTAATATCAATGCAATAGGAAAAATAACAATTGATAGACAAGAACATTTAGTTACTAGAGAGTAGATAATAAAGTTCATAATAAGATATTCATCATCTTGTTGAGGAGAGAACCAGAGTAATGAGCGAACAAATATATTAATTGGAGGAGAGGAATGCAAAATTATAAGTAGAGAAAAGTAAAATCGAAGATAAATATATGAATTTATTGAATGGTAAATAGTAATCACAACAAAAAACATTAAGATCTGAGAGATCTGAAAGAAAAGAAACTAAGAATTGTGACACAGATCGTAAGTCAGTTGAAAAGTTAAATCGATCTTCATTGCAGAGATCTGATTGCAAACCTCCAATACCTACATCAGTTAGTTAAAGCTTTGAGTAACTTCCGCCAACTTAAAAATCAATATTGAAACCCTCCAAATTAAACATTTCTTCAAAAGAGAATCTCTAAACAATGAATCACTCAAAAATACTTGATACACCTAAATCAAATAGAAAATCATCTAGAGCATAATCATCTGTTTCTAAAAAGGCAACCAAACCCTAAAGTTAAGCATAAAAAGTAGTCAAAAAGAAGTAAATATATTCTAAAATTAAATGAAAATTAATATTTGTTAATTATAATATAAAATTTGAATTTCAAATTCATTTTTTACTAAGTAGCATTATGTTAATCAGAAGATGCATCAATATTTTACAATTTAAGAAATAACACCTTTAAAATTATTTGATTTAGATTAAATATATCTAAAAAATTGAGAGAATATCAATATTATATGAATTTATTATGATTTAATCAAAATCTTTCTCCTCTAATTCTTCTTGCTAATTAAATATCTCTTGACATGATTGTAACTCTTCTTGCATGAATTGCACATAAGTTAGTGTCTTCAAATAATCCAACAAGATAGGCTTCAGCAGCTTCTTAGAGTGCTAAGACAGCTGAACTTTAGAATCTGAGTTCCTTTTGGAATTCATGTGCAATTTCTCTAACCAGTCGTTAAAATGGAAGTTTTCTGATCAAGAGTTCTGTTGATTTTTAATATTTTCTGATTTCTCTAAGGGCAACAGTTCCTGGTCTGAATTTGTGTGGCTTTTTCAAACCTCCTGTAGCTCCAACAGCTGGTGCTGTCTTTCTTGCAGCTTTGGTGGCCAAATGTTTTGTGGGCTTTTTATTGCCAGCAGTACTCTTTCTTGCAGTCTACTTAGTTCTAGCCATTTATTATTCCTTAATTTATTTTTGAATTTATTATAAGGTTTATCAACATTATTAAAATAAGTGATTCTCTCTTATGATTGGTCGGTTTAGAATAAGTTGCATAAACTCTATTTATATTTAGAATATTATATAAATTCAATTCATATTAATAAACCTAAATTTAAATCTTCTATGTATTAATCTTTCATTTAATTGAAAATATTACATCAAAAACAGGTAGAAGGATGTCAAGATTATTATTCTTTTTTGATTTTAGCATAATCTACTATTTTAAGGTTCTAATGTAACATTTGATTTTAAGCAATATATTAAGCTCATAATATTAGTTAAACAAGTTCATATTTGGAAATAATAAGTCTTCAAGCCCTCATCCTTAACTTCTCATTCGTTTATTCTTTTAAAGAGATAATTTATCGTTTGCTCTTAAATTAATATTCAACCCTTAAGCAAGAATTAATAATGTAAAAGATAATTGATAGACAATAATATTTTGGCAAATTCAAATATCATACATAAAATTTACATTTCAACTTATTTTAAAATATATATACAATATTCACAAGACAAGTGTTCTACCCAATGCAGAAGCAATTAATTCGATTCCTAAAGCCACAGTTTATGTGCCTTGAATGCGACCAATCTATTTTCAATATTTTATAATACTTATTAAAAGTCACCAAAAAACTCTTCTCTAAATTCAGGAGTCTTTTCCAATTAAGGATTTACTTCAACCAAGTCCATTCCTACTAATTATTTTGATGATGCTAATTTCCTAAGTAAATAATGAGCTTCCCTATAAGAAATTCCTCCATCAACTAGAGTACCAGTTCCATGTGCAAATTCAGGATCAATAGAATCAACATCGAAACTAACATGAATTGGTTTTCCTTCAAATTATTTCAGAATTCTATTCATCACTTATCCAATACCCAATTCTATGATTTCATCCATACCATAATATACTATCTTCTAATCTCTTATAAATTCTCTCTCCATTGGATCTATATCTCTGATGGCAACATAAATGAGATTTTTTGGATCCAATCTGTGTTTTAACCACTCAAACCCTTTGATTGGTTCTGGTATGGAACCATATAGATGAGCCAATGGCATTCCATGATAGTTTCTATTTGGTCCAAGTTCATAATTGCAATCAGCATGAGCATCTACCCAAACAACTCGTAATTCATCTCCATAATGTTGTAACAAACCATGAATGGACCCACTGGCTACACTATGATCTCCTCCAATATTAAGCATGAATTTATTTTGTTTAGCAATATCAAAGGATCTCTTATTGATTTCTCCATTGATGACACCTATTTGTTGACTGTTACGAAACTATTGACTTTTGACGTTGTGAAGTCTGTAATTCTTACCTTAGATATCTCCCATATCATTAATTTCCCAACCCAAATTATACAAGGCTGATATGAGACCACCTTCTCTTAGTGATCTTGGTGCCAATTCTGTTCCTGTTTTTGTTTATCCTTCATGAACTGCAGAACCAAATAATCCAACAGCATTACGAACGAATTTCCACTGATTCATTAAAACCAGAAATATTTTTTTATATTTTAACTTATATCACGGCTTATATTTTCACAACAATCCCTACTTTTTTAAATCGTAATAAGTTTTCTTGTTTAACAGATTTCCATCTGTATCTTCATATTCCTCCTCATATTCTGGTCTGAACTTGCTTCTTTCTTGATCCTATTGGATTTTTTTGTACAAACTGATAGCATCCTGAATTTTAGTGATTTCCTTAAAATGCAAAGTATTTGGTATTCTCAGACATCTAAAAAATAATAGAATCAAATACCTCATGCCATAAGAATGTCTCCAACCTTGAAAGTGATCTTCAAAAGCCTTTCTTCCCCAATAAGAAGTATTCCCACATATTTCACATTTATATTCAACACCCAAGCCATGTAGTTTGTATAACCAATATGGAATAGGTCTTCCATCCCATCCCAATGGTAAATTCTTTGGATTATAGATTGGACTTTCATCTTCACTACTGGCTTCTTCAGGTTGATCTACGTAATGTAATTATGCAATTATACCTAATTATTAATCTTAAACTGGAACAGCTTCTTCATCTTCGTTTTCTTCATATCTTCTACTTTATTTCTTTCTCACTAAATTCATTGTGTCATTCAATTGCTATTATAGAGTATCCTTGTATTATAAGATGGCCACTTCTAAATAAGCCATCCTCTTTTTCCATTGTCCTTCATTGTCTTCCTTGGGTAATTCTTATTGATTGCTAGCTTAAATGACTTGTTCTATTTGCTTTTCTTTTAATTTGGCCAATGCTTTGTGTTTTTTGCCATCAAAATGATTTACAAAGGTATTTTCATTTTAGAATTTCTTTTAACATGCTTCACAATAATGAGGATGTCCTCTCATTTCTTCAGTTTCTTCCTTTCTATGCTCCCAACCCTTAACTTGACCATTTTCCCATTAGGTTTAAAAATCAATATCTATTTTTTATTCAATTTTGCTAACATCTTATAAAGGATTTACCTAAAATAAATTAATGATCTACTCTTTAATAAAAACTACGCAAATAATCCAACATATTGATGAGATATCTCTTGTATTTGCTTCCCTCCTTTTCTTTGATATAGAGTGGGATGTCATGAAAATTTTAAAAGTTTTGCAAATACCACAAATAATCCCCAATTTTGATTTTGTTGCTTTCCTTTAACTTTTTGAGATTCAAGAATTCCTTATAGCTAGCATGCATATCAAGAAATCTACCATGATGTTCTTCTCCCGAGAAATAGGGTTCTTTGAACGGCGGTGCAAATGCTTATTCATAGTAAAATTCGACCTGAACACATTTAAGTTAACATAATGTACTTTATTTTGCATAGTTTACACATTGGTGACTCTCTTATGATAATCTTTGATTTCCTTAAATCTTTCATAGAAGTTCTCCCAGACATCTCCAGAGCCTCCAACTCCTTAGAGATAATTCATCTCTTCCTTCTTCCAACCATCAGCACCATCAATTAATATCAATGCGTCGGCTGCTGTCTTTTGCGCCATTTAAATCAAATTGTGGGTTCTGTGATCCAGCAGCACAGACTAATTTGGAATCACTTGTTTGCTCTGCATACAAAATACGATGGTCTTTTCAATGACTTCGATCTGAGAAAAGGCTGATCTCACCTATTCCAAGTAAGTGCTCGACATTAAAATATATTGTATATTAATTAAATTATACAATGATATATTAAAAAGTTAATAAAAACAATCAAATTCTTTCGATTGCATTAAATATTTTGATTATCACTATGTATTTATTCGATTTAGAATAATTATTCAAATGAAAAGTGAAAGTCTACATGTGAGAAATTGAAAAATCCAAAAGATTATGGAAAAGTATGCAAAAAGTTAAAATAATTTTAATTTATGAATTACCTCAACTACGATTTTATTGCATCCACACATTTACATTACTTGAAGAGTTATCGTTATAAGGGTACAGATCAGTCCCTCTTATACAATTACATCCTCTCTCCTTTGGCTGAATTATGCCTAAGATTTGTACCCATGAATGTTGCGTATTTGAATTTGATCCAACCCTTATTATTAGACCTAATGTATTAACATTGATGGGATTGGCATGTATAATCTTACCACATATACTCTACTTTTTTGTGATGGGTGACAACTTTGCGGGATTCATACCAAATTGGTTGCTCTGGCTTACAGCCCTGTTGCACATGCTCTATATGGTACTATATGTATTTTAAGAAGAATTTCGACAATTTGGACGGCAAGCAAGCTAGGAGAACAAGTAAAAATAAAATAAATGTTTATAAGAAAATTCCTCACCTCTTGGAATGATTTTGGATCACAATTTCGATTCCATGATCATTTTGTTATAGGGTATTAATCTTGCTTTTATGTTCTTCAAATAGGCACTAGCATGACTACCGCAATGCAATTTGGCAATACCATTTTCTCCGTCATCCTCTACATTATCCCCTCTGTACCATTTTATATCATCGCACATGAAGAATATTACACACACGAGATGAATTTGCCAATAATCAATGCAGCCGCAGAAGGCACCGTAAGTGTGGCTGTAATCTTCGCAGCAACTGCCTATTATGGTATTGATCAACACTTAATTAGGATGCGGCATGTGGGTATAAAAATTGCCATGGTTCTTCAATTATCAGATCAACTAATTTGTTATGCTTATGTTCATCATTTCGGTTATTATAACTATGCCAGCTGTGTAAAATATATGCTCTAAACTATTAGGTTCCTCAAAATCAAAAAGTTTACTTCCATCACTTCCTTATTAAAGTAACTAAGATATTTTTTCTTTTTCAACATTGTCATTCTCTACAGCATCATATTTTCTCAAAGTAATGTGATTTAAAATCATGTGAGAGCTTATATGTATACTGTTGGATTCACTATGTCAAAAGCAGTTGGTGTTGTTGCTCTTAATCATGTCAGTAATCAAAAGTTACCAGAATATTAAAATTCAATTTACATCTATGTTGTCATTTTCCTTAATACGATTTCCGGATAAATACTTGGACAATCAATTATAAACGAAGGATTTTTAATTTAATTTGCTGCCACTGCAAGTTTTTTAATTCATATTCATTTTCTATATAATGTAGCAAGATAAATATCAGAAGCACTAAACATTAAAATTTTTTAAATCAATTCAATAAACAAATGACATTATATAAAATAAATGGCTTTATGGAATTTATTTATATTTCACTTTATTTTACTGTCTTGACCATTCTCCTTATTAAGTAGATCTACAGAGCCAAACACATCGCAAGTCCCCTTCCACTAACACAATTTCTCTGAGTTTGACAAACCTTCTCAAAATTCGTATCAATCTACCAAAACTGTATATCCATTCTCCCACATCAACAGAAATATCAATTATACATGAACCAAATTTCTAATGATCCATCTCAGACTATTTATTAAATTCCTACACAATAACTATCAAGCTAGCCCTCCTAGCTCAGTTGGTCAGAGCGTTGGCCTTTTAAGCCAAATGTCAAGGGTTCGACCCCCTTGGAGGGCGGTTCTTTTTTTTTATTTTTTTTATTATAATTTTTTAATAATTAACATAACAAATAACAAAAGAACTTTAAAATTCAAGAGCTTATTAATTTGATTAAGAAATTGATTCAAATTTTAACAAAAACCAATAATATGAGAATTTTCTAATAAAGCCAACAATTAAGAATTGTGATAATTATCCACATGATGGAGACCTAGATAGAATTTATATAGCAGAAATACTATATGTGATATAATTCTGATATTGAAATAAAAATATATTACAGACCATTATTTTTTCACTTAAATTGTGTTGAGACTTTTCTTTTAATTTTGATGAAAAAAGTTGAATAACATTTGGTTAAAAACATTTCTTTATCACATCCAAATTTTACAATAGCAATTCATATTTGTTTAATTATTTATTAATTAAATTCAAACTTAAAAGAAATCATTTTACTCTAAAGATTACTTTATTTCTTATTGGGATTTCAGAGTCAATTCATTTGATTGATGCTTCATGTTTTGTTCTAAAATCTCTAAAAATTCCTACTTGCTATGTTAATCTATTAGTTTATTGATTATTTTACTTTATTGAATTTATCGATCTTCTCCATCAGTTTCGATCTCTTGTTCTATGTCCTCCAAAGTCATATTTGGGCATGATAAGATTATTTAGGTCTCTTTTGTTATCCCTATGTCTTTCAAGAGCTAATTCCCTTAAAATGGTACTTTCTTCCCATTATAGTAAAGATGACCTTGGTTTATAAACTTTTGTGAGTCCAATTTATGTTCAATAATGGTGAAGAGAAAATTTTGAAATTTAGTCAATCCTATCCAAGGACATGCTGGCATTTTTATTGCCAACATGTTACTCTTATCATCTTTTTCTACAATCACAAAAATCAAGTAGAATGTCTCATCGCAAATGCAATATCCTTATTCTAAATTGTCACAAAAAGAGTAATTTCTCATACCTTATAGAACTTTAGTAACAAACACGATTACTTCGTAATCTAAATTCATTTTTCATCATACTGTATACCTGCATGAAAACACATGTTGAGTAATTTCCAAATATCTATTGAAACTATATAGTAATCTCTAAATTATATAAGCCCAGGTTTCAACTTATGAACTTTACGAAAATTTATGCTATGTTATTAAGGTACCATATAGCAATCTAAATTTGGATTAAAATCTTGAATAATGTCACAGATATTATGATTTTTAATCTATCCAAGTTGTTAAATGTCAGCTTCTCTTGGATTCTCTAAGAAAGTCTGAAATTGTGTGTACCTGATAATTAATACAAATCAGTACCATTTTTCAGAGATTGCATATGCATATCCTTCCTTTATTTAAGCATTCTTGGACACATATCCTTTGTAAAATTCTCTATCAAACATTTCCTCAGTATAAAAATTATTTTAAATTAATCCTCTATAATATAATTATATTATAAATATACTTACAAGCAACAATATAATAGAATAATTGATATCTAAGTTAGTCAAATCTAGTGGATATTGGAGTATAAAAATATTTTCTTAATGAATTTAGAAATCAGATAATTATTAGCTTAATTATATGTTGAAAAAAACTTTTATGATATCACTTGAATCACAAATATTAATGCAAATAATGAAATTATGACATTAGATATTGGTTCAAAATAATTAGGGGATTCTTTAAGCCTTCTATATCAAAGAAATAACTTCTAAAACTAGGAATTATTAAAATATACTATTTTTCTAAAGATGCTATAATCTTCAATGAGAAATTAAACTTTTTATATTGATATTCTTGCACTTTAAGATCTAGAGCAGATAAAAATAAGAGGTCTAAATAAAATTAACAACAAACCCTAATTTCAAACAATAAAATTATTGATTCTGAGTTACATATTTGAATTTGGTAAAGTTCATTATCTATTACCTCTTATAAATGATACCAGTCACTGAAAAATGAGGAAAAAAAGTATATCTTCTTTGGAAGAGGAACCATTATAAACTTTAATAAGATCTAAAACAAAATTATAATCGATCATATCAAAATCTTCATCTATATCAAAATCAAATAATTAATTAAAATGAAGGAGGGTTCGATGGTGATAAAGAATAGGGGTAAGTCAAATTCAAAAGAATTCAAGTAAATTCCATTTTCTAGGTACTTTGCCTTAAGGAAGCATCTATAAATTGAAATCATCAAATTCATATTTATTTTCAAAGTATTGACTTCCATAATAAATGATTTTAATCAGTTTTAGAAGAATAGAGACTTTCACAACGATTAAAAGGTGTAAGAGAAAAAATAGATATGAAAGTTATTTTTTCAAAAATTTGAAATTTGTGAAACATTCATTTTATAATTCTCAAGCAAATGATCTAATAAGTAACAAAAAAATCAAAATAGTATCTATCTCTCACTTTGTGCACCCTTTAAATCTCAATTTTGAAATCTCTCAACTTTAAAACTTTACTAATTAATAATAAATCTTAAAATACTCTCTTAATATATATTTTTAATCAGATTTCTTCTTGATTGGTTAGCTTTCATTATCATAAGAGAAAGTAATTTGTTTATTTTAGCGTAATTCTTAATTAGATTCGAACACAAGATTTTATATGTAATTGATATATCATAACATAGAAAATCGATTATTTTCTTTGTAGTTCCCTATCTTGAAATTAGCTGATTCTTCATTTTTGTATTCCATTTTTTAAATTCATTTATGATTTAAGTACTATTAATATTTCTATTTTTCAGATATATATTATTATGATGAAAAGGGGTTTATAAAAAAGTTATTATACAATGATTGATAAATATAATAAATAGATTATTAACGAATGCTTGGCAGCAGACGAGTCCGTTCCCATGATTCATCACTCACAAATTTGGATGCTTATAATCAAAATTGTCAAGCAAGAGTACACATCAACCATCACCAATTTAAAACACTTAAGTGTGAGAGTTAACATCAAATCGATTAAAAAAAGTTTTGTCCTTTTTTTCATGATGAATCTGACCGAAGACGCGATCTTAAGGAGCATTCATACTAGTAAATAGGATTAACAATTATTTTTTTAATTTATAGATGCTAATTGTGTCCATAAGCAAATAAATGCCCAAGAGGAGATTAGTGCTAATGGTCTCACAATAAGGTTGAGCAAGTCTATCATCCGAATAGATATAAAACAAAATATTGTACTCATTTAATGGATTGTGAATATGGAGTTTACTGCTCATTTGCTCATTCGGAGCAAGAGTTAATTATCCCAGTAAAGTTGGATGGAATGGTTTAAGATAAAAATTTTTGGATGTATCAATATAAAACAGTGTGGTGTCCTCATACGGTCAAGTAAATATACTTCTTTTAACGTGATAGTCATGATAGAGCATCTTGTGTTTATGCTCACAATGCTTAGGATTTTAGAAGAGACCCAAAAATATTACAGCCAAAAGAATGTCCTCATTGGAACAAAACTAATCAAATTTTAAATTATGACAAGGGAGGATGTCCAGATTAAGAAGCCTGCAAATATTGTCATGGATGGAAGGAGTATGAATACCACCCTTTGATCTATAAGACTAAACCTTGTACATAGTAGAACTGTTCGAAGAAATAAGGAGAATGTGCTTTCTTTCATTCTGAATAAGAGAAAAGGTAATCTTAAGTGTGCATTTAGGGTGCGCAAATAAGTTGCGGAAAATTCTTGGGTTATTGAAGAACCTAACATTCATGTAGAAGCGAAAAGACAGCCATACAAGAACACCTCAAATTATTCAGGACCTATAATACCCAATTATATTCCTTAGGATTACTTGAACAGAGGGAAGATGGAAATCGGATAACCCTTTTGTTAATAGTCAGTCACAAACACTAAAACTTCTGATTCTCAATCTAGAAGAGGTTCTGATTTTTCAGATGGTTCCAAAACACAAAAGAAGAAACTCAATAGTTAATAACAATATTAATCTCAAAAAAAGCCTCGCACTGCTCCTGTTACTCCAGACCAAAAGCAGTTAATGGGTAGCAATTACACTATGAAAATACAAAACAATGTACAAACTAATTCTTATCTTACTTATTCGAAAAAACTCTATGAAGAAATTTTGAAGTTACAGGAAGTAATTATTTACATAAATTCTAGGGAGAGTATATCTATAAAATTCTCTAAGGTTTCAAAATATAAGAGAAGAAGCTTATGCAGATGAGTGATGAGTAAATCCAAGAACTCAATCTCACTGAGCATCAAATTACTCAACTTATTTAGGCATTAGCAGCCATAAAATAAGAACAAAGATATGATGAAACATGTGGAGATGAAATTCTTAGTTTGATTTCAAACTAAGGCAAATTTTGAAATTTTCAATATACATAAATATGACCAAAAATAAATTTTCCCATATTATTAATAACTAAATGAGCTGGTAGTAAAAGTTGAAAAAATAAATTGGAACATCACCGTATTCAGAAATTAAGCAACTAAGATTCAACAACCTCCAACTCAACAAACTCCCAGAGGATTTTGTTTCCGAACTTCATAAATGTACCAATCTGGAGATTCTTAGTTTAAATTAATGTGGTATCAGATCTCTTGAAAATTTGTAATAAATGTGCTCTGTCACTCAACTTGAGTATTTAGACAACTTTACAACTTCAAAGACATTATAATAAATTGCCAAGGCATTCCCCAATCTTGAAGTATTAATTGCAGGAGGGAATTTTTTACGGGAACTGACAGACTTAGACGCTCTGAAACCTTTGGCCAAATTAGAGACTCTCAACATTATGAACGGTATAAACAAACCAGTATTCATTTATTTGTGATTTACAAGGATTCAGATATTCGAAAATACGCTTTTGAAATATTGCCGAAGTTGAGACTCTTAGATGAAAAGGATAAATATGGATAGATATATGTTGAGCCCAAATAAGAAAAGAAACAACTTGAAGTTGAAACTCAAATAAATATGGAATAAGAGGAAGTGAGTTAAGAAGATGAAGAATCTGCACTTTGTTCAGATGATAGCAATGAGGAAGAAGAGTCTGATGGTGACGATGAGGATGACAGCGATTTAAGCGATTTCATTGAAAAAAAAGTAAAAAATGAGTGATTTTTATGTGTACTTCATAAATGGTTTACTTCTTCATAAGAATAATCTTTCTTTCATATGATAAACTATCATCTTAAATCACATTATAAATGAAATTACAAAAGATCAGAATAATAGGGATTGACTTCTTCAGAACAATATTAATTATAATTATACATATAATGGTTTCATTTCGACATCATTTAGCCAACAAATTAAGTAACTACTTTGCTTGTAATGTCACCTTACAAATCTTTCATTTTCTTTTTATGATCTCCATTACATTTATAGTAACCAAACAAATTTGTCCAACATAATGACAATCCGATTACGTCTATTACAAACTAATTTAATTGCAAAGCAGAAATACTTTCATCAATGTAAATGAGATCATGTTGGAAAACGTAAATATTGCCCAAGCCAAAGTAAATCCCAATTGGGCTGTCCAAAAGAAGGTCTTATCCACTGCATTCACCTATTTGTTTGGCATAGAGTAGAATTCCCATTTTGAAGATCCGTCTTCTAAAATTATATTCTCCCACTTTAATCCAACCAACAATCTACATTTTAGGTGTAAATCTAATACCTTCCAGTTATATTCTTGACTGTCCAAAAATCAAATGCTGAAAAGATTATCACCAAAATGAATGACCAAATGCTATCACCAAATATGAGATAAAATATTAATGCAAGTGCTTTGAATAAAAATGTAAAAATGCAGGCTTTTGGATGTGATGCATGATTCAAATCATAGTTTGATGTTTAAAGAGGAATCGATTCTGAAGTTGAAGCTACAGACAGTTTAGTTGGTTCGTCAGTTGATGTTTGAATTAATGGTTTGGATGGAGCAGATGGCATCTCCTACATCTAAATCTTAAAATGTAAGTCCTATGGAGTTAAAGATGTTCATACGTCTTCCATTAGTATTAATCCGAAATTTTTTAATATAAAAAAATTAAAGTATTTTTCATTAACAATGGAATATGATGAAACAACACATTCCTATTAAATTATTAAATTGGATAAGATTATGGTTAATTAAAATTAGAGAACATAACTTTATTCATCTCAAGTCAGATTCAATTCGACTAAATCTGGAAAAAGAAATTCCTTAGAGTAATTAGACTTGAGTTCCAAATTATGGTTTCTTCTAAAACAACCCAGCGATATCATCCGTTTAGGTGCTTCTTTTACTTTCTCTTCTGCCTTTGATAGTCTTATTAAATGGATGAATATTTTTCTTATCTCTTTTCTCTTCTTGAGGTGGATCGTCTCTAAAATATTGTAGATATCAATTACATTAGTTTAAGTTTTCGTTTGATTCTTGAAATCTTAGTAATTGCCAATGAGTTGAAGGTATAAAATGAAAATTAATTAACATAATATCTCCTTTTTTCAAGATTCTTCAATAAAACCCTCATTGTTCGTGCAACAACAACTTTCGCATTATTCCAACTGAAATAATTTGAAAAATTCTTTAATACTTCAAAATCTTCCAATTCCATAGACACAGGCTATCTTTCGAAAACAGGAATTGAAATCTCTTATGTGGGAGTTTCAGGAACCAATTTGGTTGTTTTATGAGTTTTAGCAGTTCTACTTCTGTTGGTCTTAGTTTTAGTGCTTTTCCTCTTTTAATCCCTATGATCATTAATCCTGTCAACTGAGTCCCTTTTGTGGTCTACAGACTGAATAGAAGGTGTGCCAGGGATATCAACAAAAGGATCCTTGATTTTAGACTTTCTGGTTTAAGATTTTTCCCTCTCCTAATTAACATCCACTTTCGTTTAGGATGAAAATGGCTTATAGGACTCTTCCCTTTTTTATTTTCTAACTAAGGTGATTCTTTTCTTGGTCACTCTTCCTGGGACATCAATTTGATTTGGCAAAACTAGTGAATCATTTTTAATAGTGTATCTATTTTCATCTTTGATGGAAGGAGTAGCATTTCCAAAACTAGAAAAATTTGGATCGAAATCATCGTTTCGTATTTTGTTTTAGAAGGAATCTTGAGCTCCAAATCCAGCAGTTTATAGTGTTTATTTGACTTGCATATTTCTCCTTTTATTAGGACTGGGACTATCAATGGAGTCATCACTTTCTTAAATGGGTTGTAGATTTTTGTTGTTATTATTTTCATATTGAGAATAGGATCTATTTTATGAGTGCTGTCTTGAAACTTTGGAGTAACTTTTGGAGAGAGAGGCTAATTGATAGAATGATCATGTCTTACTATATTCTTATTCATTGGGTGACCCATCATTATCCTCATAAGAAACATCTAATTCCTCATCGATAACTGTAATATTGTCAGCTTAATTTTCTCTTGTTTGAAAGTCTCTGACATACGCATTGGTTTTTTTCATCTCCAAAAGTGTTGCATAATAATTGCGATCAGATCTTTTCCTCTTGTAAACTACGATTCTGTCCTATTGGAAGGGATAGTTCTCCTTTTTAATCACTCTCTCTTTGTCAGGCACATAATGTAGAACTGGACAATCCTTAATCAAATGATTAAACTTTTTGCAAGAATAGCAACTTAATTTCGCAGGTTGATAGTTTTCTCCTAACAATATGGAATCTCTCACTTCACAAAAGCGTTCCTATAATTTATATCGAATATTATATACTAAATCAATTTAATTGGTTTATAAAACAGTTAATACAGATTATCTAGGGATTTTGTATGCTCTTGAAAAGCCTATGCTTTTTGCAGAGGCACATCGATTGAGTCCTGTAAAAAATGAGTATTCGCCAAAAGAGTCCCCTTTCTCTAAGTAAGAAAGAACCCTTGTGTTCCGACCTTGAGGTTCATCTTGGAATAAGACAGATATTGTTCCTTTTGTGATTATATAGAGAGAACAGTCATCTTGAGTGCCTTGCAGTAAGATTTAATCCTCAGGGGAATACCTTACTTCTTCAATGACCAAAGACAGTTGTCTCAATGTTTTCTAAGAGAACTTGGTTAATACTTTGTTGGTCTTCATTACATTAAATCGTATTTCAAAATTTAGTTCTTCTTAAAGAGAACTAGATAACTTGGTTGTTATTTGCGAGACTTCCTCATCGTTAATTTCCTGCTCTTCTTGAAAAATGTAGTCGTAATAATTCCTAATTCTGGATTGCAACTCAACTTTAATTTGGTTTTTAGTCAAGTAGGAATTCAGTAGATTGGTACTACGTTTATAGAGCACTTATCTTGAATTTAGATTGCTTAACATAAGACCAATACTATTGAATGAAAAGGCAAATACACCACAGGCTAAAAACATACTCAAATTGGCACATAATCTTTCATAATTATTCTGAGGTGTAAGATCTCCATATCCTACTGTAATCATGGTTTGGACAGACCAGTAAAATGCATAATTGTATTTTGTAAATACGTCGGAACTGGCAACATCGTAAGCTTCAAGCCAAGTTTTTCTAATTCCTATTTAATAGAAAGCCACTCCATGCCACAAACAAGCAAAGAGATGACCGACATAAACCACCATAAATAAGAGTTTGATTAATTCAATAAGATCTTGTACCCAACCTGAAAAGTTGAAAAACCTATATATAACATTATTTAAAACATTACTCTTCTAATTTGTGCACTCTGGCTTGTAATTTGAACTGTCGACTGCAATAGTAAATTGTATATGGAATCAATTGCCAACCAATTTTCTCATTAGAGCTGTCCACATTAAATTGTTGAGCAACTAACATTGATGCGAATGAACACTTGTTTATAAGATATCATTTACTAAATCGTAAATCGCTTGTGTATTAACATAATTTATAAATATTTTGCCTCTCTGTTTGATGATGATTCCTTTTTCTATATATGAAGTGTTTATGACTATGAATCCGTCAACGACAATGGAAAATAAAAAATAGTATTCAACTTCTCTCACTGTCAATGTTCCAAATACAACCTAATCAAATGTGATTCCAAAGGAGATGTTGAAGGGAGTCCAGAAAAATACTATGATTATGGTCAAAATGTGCAACAATTACCACCCTATGACCAAGTAGCTGCTTTGATCTAAGATTGGCAAAAACCTAAGTTTCTTGCATATTTTGCCAATCAAATTCTTGTGAATCTTGTGTTTGGAATCAATATATCTAAGATCATCCATCATTGTATTTTGATAGAGGTTGAAATGGGACAATTTTTTAACATAAGATTTTTATAGCATATTTTCAACAAAACGGTTGAAGTAGCTTTTGGCCAATACGAGTTTGATAAAATTATTGATGCCTTCTTTCTATTGGTTGATCATATTGGTCTGAACAATTTCTTTGAGTTATTCCTTATTTTGAGGATTCATCAAATTTTTTTCTTCGTTTATAGAGGTTTTGGGCGAAAACTGAATCATCCCCGAGTTTGGCGATGGATGAATGTTATCCGTTTCCTTATGAAAACTGTTCAAAGAAGGTGGTTTTATTGTATTATCTACACCTTGGAGCGGATCAATTTTTGTGGCAAATTTGGCTGGCCCAGTAAATTGCTTTTTTACATGGTCATCTAAGGAGATTATACAGACACTTACCAAATTAGGAATTGCCACTCCCACCATAATCCACTAATAGATCAGATAAACTCATTAATTAATTTATGTCTTATACATTATATGGATTTGCCATGTCCTCCTGTACCTAGCGTATAAGGAGCATTCTCAACTATAAGAAGATTCCCTACACCCAAGTTTCAGTCAACTTCGTGAAGAAAGAACAATTGTCTGAAGAGTACAAAAAAATACACCCTCGTCAAATAATCCCAGCTTTGGTCACTCCAGAGGGTCACTCTTTGATAGAGAGTGTAGCCATAGCGGAATACTTGGAGGAGGTGCATCCTGAAAAACCAATCTTGCCTAAAAACAAGATTCAAAGGGCCCAAGTTAGGTATTTATTTTTAGTATATAATTTACAGAGCTATCGCGGAATATATCAATTCATCAATCCAACCCTTCCAACATTTGGGCATATAACAATACATTAATTCGCACTCAGAGAAATAATTGGAATGGAAAGATCAATGGACCCACTGGAACATGCTGGGAATCAGCAATCTAGAAAAGAGTATTTCAAGAACAAGAGGTAGATTCAGTGTCGGGGACTAGTTGACATTAGCTGACATCCTGATCTATTGTCAGGTTGATTCTGCCTAGACTAGATTCGGCTTAGACTTTGGATAATATCACAACATCATGAATATTTACTACAATGTCAACAATATCAAAGAAATTGAATAATCAAGAGGAATCTATTAAAAAGACTTCCCTAAATGATTATAAGTGATTCATCAAATAACAAGTATTATTTCTAAATCCAATCCACAGTATAGTATAATTATACGCTCGAATTACAATCAAATCTAAATATATATCATTTCTTACACTTATTTCATATACAACAATCGACGTATTATGACATTACAATCGAGTAGTCTAACAAATAATTAATATATTATTGTCACTTAATTAATATTAAAGACTGGAGTAAATATATTTTCAAAATTAAATCTAAATTAAAAGAAGAACATTGATTTGGATTAAGAAGGTAAGTTATTATGAATTTTAAATATTCACTAAAATTATCTTATAAACATTAAATTATAATTTATTTTGATGAAACATCATCATATATTGATAGTGTTTTATGAAATATCATTTAATTAAAAGTTTAATTCAATATTTGAAAGCGAATCAAAATATCACAATTAATTTCTTGATTAACACTCATATATATGTGGAACTTATAAATAATCACCTTCTCATAATAGGCTGATAATAATTAAAATACCAATGTAATATGGTCGGTAATCAATAAGAAATGTAAGAACTAATGACGGTATCAGAATAATCTGAAAATTGTCATTAAGTTAATTAGAGTTAAAAAATATATGAGTAATGTAGATGAAGAAAGCTTTCATATTTAATTGATGTATGCAGAAAGGAAGGAAAGTTTTAAGAAAACTGAATTTGAGTGGAATTTTGAGAAAATTTCTCAGAATTTAGATGAGGAGAGTTTAAAGAGAATATTTCGAATAATGATTATGATCATTATGAAAAATTTTAATTATATTAAATGAATTCGGAGTAAGAGTGCTCATATGAGGAATAAAGGATGTTGAGTTAATACTAATAACATGTTAACACGAATCGTTATGGATCAATTGAAGACTTAAAGGAACATTACGTCAAATTGATAAAAGCATCTTAATTAAAAATTAAGTATTTGCTAATAGCATCTTCAATTTTACTGCTTCTGACAACCATAACTAGTTTGAGTTGTTTAGTTGATCCAAAAATGGTGGGCATCGAATTATGTAAATGGTTTTCGCATTTGCTCACTTTGATATTGTATTTGGCAATTTATTTGGATTTAAAAAACGCGAACTCAGAAATTCTGAATGTCCCAAAGGAGAATTTGAAATTGTTGTGTCTTACTTATGAAAAGAATGTATATGAATTCTTGGAGGAGTTTAAATTTCAGGAGAAATTCGATTTGATAAACGTCTTGATGTACAGTTCCTTCATTTGGAGTTTTTGGTTCAGCCAATTCCTATTCATTTTGCATACCAACAGCAAGATATATCCATTGTTAATAATATCTTATATATTGCATATGGTTCTGTATTTGATTGCCTGCATACATTCTTGCTTCCGTCAAAGTCCAGGGAATTGTGAATGTTCAATCTTAAAGACCAAAGCAGGATACCAATACATCAACTTGCCAAGTAATTCCATTAGATAGTCTTAGGATTCATTGAGACAAAAAGGAACACACTGAAAATGACCATAATTTTACTGATGTATTATAAAATAAAATTAGCAGTGATTGCTAGTTTTATTGATTAATCAGAGAGTGAGACCGTTTTAGTGATCTATCTATACATCATCTATTGTGGAACCATGATACTTAAGCAACTCTATCACTTGATTCTACTCAAAATGATAAGGAAGGTGAACTAACGCCATTTAAGTTGCTTTTAAAATGCATACATGTTGTATTACAAGCTCTTTTTCTATGAATCATGTTTGAATAAGACTTTTAAAGCCATCATCTATTTATCGTCAATTGCTTGTGTAATAGTTTGTTTAATGTTCAATCTCAAAAACTACTTCAAATACATACAGGAATCAATTTACAAAATTGAAGTTTATCTTGTTAATGATACTATCTGTTTTGTGATGTCTCTACTGATATACATTTATTATGCAGTAAAAAAGTATTCGAACAGAGTTTCTTTGGATCATCTGGAATCATATGAGTCCAGATTTGACATGAGATTCTATGACTTAAATGACATCGCCCCTAATCCTTATTATAACGCATTGAGTAGGTACTTGTAAATGGAACAACAACAATTAGAAGAGAGGAACCATCGAGAATTGATTCGGAAATTGCAATTATCTCCTGAAAAGTCAGTCACTTTTGAGGAGAATGGGGACTGCATAATTTGCAGAGAGAAATTACTCTAAGATCAATAATTAGTAGGACTGCAATGTCATCCTTCTCACATTTTCCATAAGGAATGTCTCATAAAATGGGTGTTGTTACATACTACTTGTCCAACATGCAGATCTTCAATTTAATGACACATATAAAATTTAGTATATTTTTTATAAATTTCAATACTTAGTGAACAAGAACTAGGAAATTAATTGTTGTATCTCAAATATAAAAACTGCAAATGGCTTCTCACTCTTCACCGATTTGGGCACTTGTCTCTCTATGTTATCGAATCCGCCTTAAGCAAATTTTACTGGATGAATCATGTTCTTAAAATTGAGTTCTCCTTCCTTCTCCAATTATTCAATCATATCTGAAAATGACTCCTTGATCTAATTTATAAAATACAATATTGTACAGGTTTTTTATAGCGAAATAACATTCGATCCTTCAACCATTCAGCATTTGAAATATTGGTGTCTTCCTTAAGAGCGTACTTGTTATTTGGAGGACAAAATACCTTCCTGTAATATTAATTACATTACATGAGCCTTCATGTCAAAATATCGCGATATTAATACGATCTCTATGTCACAGAGGGTTTGAGTCCCTTCAATTATTCTATTTTTGGTCGGTTGATTCTGTGTCTTCAATTACTCATTCAAGATAAACGATGCAAAATGATTCTATGCAGGCTACACATTTCTCATAACTTCATCCGGAGAAACAAATGGAGCAGACGCCCCAAATTGAAAACTTGGAATCGAAACTCCAGGAGCCAAATGAGACAACTGAATACTATCATTGTTTTTTATTAACTGAGGGAAGGATTCGCCTTAATTATTAATTCTTTTTCATACTTGAGTTCCTAACCTATAGAGCAGGAGGCTGACTCATGTAATCTTACACTACTGGAATGTAACAATTGTAAACAAAATATGTGCTACTTGGAGTTTGATTTAATTGTGGTACGACATTTTAATCCTTTTAAACTTCCTTACTAGTTTCTGATAACATATAATAAAAGAAATGAATTTTAAGATTAATTAAATGATAATTGTAACACAATGATCTCATTTGTGTCGTCAGAGTCATAAGTATCAGTAGAATTAGACTTTTGGATAAACTAAAGATGAAGGCTAAAAATTATAAGTCTAGAAGACTCATAGACCATCAAATATATTAAATGTAATCTAAATTGCTAAATGAGAAAATAGAATTAAACTGGAGAATCTAATTTAATAATGATTTTATTTAATTTGACTGCTCCTACTTATGGTTCTCCTATTTTTTAATCATACTATTAAGTAGTTTAAACTTTCTTTAATATTTATTAAATTTATTTTACCTCAAAATTGACAATTTTTTACTTAGATCATTATGGTTATTATACTCTAATTCTAATTACTCCATGATTCTTGTAATCTTGATTCAAATTTTCCACATCTTCTCAACAGATAATGTGTTACTTAACACAATTTGTATTCAATTATTTAGTTAAGCTTTATTATTGATATATTATGATCATAGAGTCAAAGCAAAGTAAATATATAAATTAAAAATAGATATATGTTTTCATACATTCACCTTTTATTTTTATTCCGATTTTTTTTGCTTTTAGTTCTGTTAATAACTATTTCTGAGTTTTCTAGGGAACCAAAATGGGATGTTCCCAAGAAGGTGTCTTCTTCTAATGCAGAGATGAGCTTGTTATGCAATAGTGTTAAGCGATGATGAATATGCAATAAATCCATTGGCACTTTTTAACAGCTAAATTATTAAAAATTGATATAATTATTTATGTTTTCGGAATTTATTAAGGCTTATCCAAAATTCTAAACTCTACTTTATATATTGGGTATAATCGGCTTGCTCAAATGCACAAGGATGCTCTGGTTTTTATGGAAATTGATAAGGCCAAGCACTAACCTTAAAAAATACGGGAATGGCTCTTGGGTATTCATAACAGGGGCCTCAGATGGAATAGGAAAATAGTTGGCCATCAAATTTTCGTAGAAGGGATTCAAAATCATCTTGGTTGCTAGAACACGTTCGAAATTAGAGGCAGTGGCACAATAATTACAAACTGAATCACACATCATAGTTGCCGATTTTTCTTAATCTATGGACAATAAATTGTTTGATAAAATAATGGATGAGGTAGGTGAGAGAGACGTGAGCATAGTCATAAACAATGTTGGTGTAGATGCTTTTAATCGTTTTCATTTGATATCGGATGAAGAAATCTACAAAACCATAATAGTGAATTGTCTGCCAGTGACAATGTTATGTAAAAGGTTTATTCCATAGCTGTTAAGAAGGAGATCACATAAATCTGCAATAGTAAATGTGACATCTCTGGCAGGATAGATCCCAACTCCCTATTTCAATGTATATAGTGCAAGTAAGTCCTATGGGGAATTCTTGACATAAACATTGAGTGTTGAATATCCTGAATTGGAAGTCTTTGCTTTAAGACCATCTGAGGTCTCAACTAATATGACTTTTAATAGGAAACCAGATTTGATGACCATCACCTCTTCAGATTGTGCGGATGGACTATTGAAGAGAATGGGTTAGAATACAAATGGACATTGGAATCATGAGATCTAAGCTGAATTATATAAATTGGTGCCTTCTTGGTTATACAATTGGGTATTGATTAAGGTAGGATTATGGAATTATTATTTTAGTTCATTGCTCCTTAATGGTTGAAGGAGAGGACATCTACAACAGATACATAGAAGAAAAACAACTGATTATTGAGTGGTATATAAAGATTTGAGATTATCCTCTTTAAAATTATTTATCAATTTAATATTTTTAGATTTAAAGGTTCTTATTTCTCATAGAATAATTATTTAATAATTATGCCATTAATACAAGTCACTTATTCTCCAAGCAATAGGTCTTGCTGTAGGAATTGTTATGAGAAGATTGCTGAAAATACTATAAGGATAGGGTATTACGTGAAGAAGGGAGGTACTTTAAATTAGTTTATTTTAGGAGGTTATACAAACATCCAATGGTATCACGAGAAATGTTTCACTAAAGCCAACTTATGGGGAGTTACTGATATTGAATTGACAGGATTAGAGGAATTGAGTGGGCAAGATAGATTGAGAATAAAAGAGAAATTTGAGGCTATTCAAAGTAAGAAAAATCCTGTAAAATTTTGAATTATTATGATACATTTTATTATTAATTAAGAAATTGGTTTCATAATCCTTATCTTATTGATATGATAATTAATAAGCTAATAGCTTATGGCTCATATATTTTACTCTATTATTTTAGAAGTAATATCTTCATTTGGGAATTATGATATAGATGTATTTAACTATTCAATAGCCAGTCTATTTGTAATGATTATTTGATTATCTTTAATTATAAGTAATTGCGACATCAAAAGAAGTATTTCTGATAAATTATTTATTTTTGTATCATTATACAATTAAAAATAAAATATACCTGCTAGTTTTATATTGATTTAATAAATAATTTCTTTTATAAATTATAAATGGAATTAGAAAAATCTTATGCTCAATATGCTCACTACATAGTCAAATAAACTATTGGGAAAGGAGGGCAAGGAAAGTAATTAATTATTCTATTCTGTAGAGTCAAATTAGGTTTAGATGGAGATAAAGAAGTAGCATTAAAATTTGTTTAATTTTCAAAGGATATTGAAAAGGAAATTTAAATACATAGGGGGTTAAATCATAAAAATTTGATAAAGTTATTAAATTTTCATGTGAATGAGGAATACACTAAAAGAAATGGTTAGAAGGAGATTAAATCTTGTTTGGTTTATGATTATATGAAAGATGGAGAATTGTATGAATAACTATCATAGACTGGGCCATTCAAGGAAGAAACTGCTAGAACCTTCTTCCATCAACTTATTGATGTGTTGCAATATTTACATGGTTAAGGTCTAGCTCATAGAGATCTAAAACCTGAAAACATTCTATTTTAAGATGGCTAATTGAAGGTATCTGATTTAGGATTTGCAACATTTGTTGGAGGCAATTTTGGACATGGAGTCCTAGCCTCTTTTAAGGGCACTATCAGTTATATGGCTCCGGAAATATTAGTTAGACAAAAGTATGTAGGATAATGTGTTGATTTATTTGCAGCTGGTGTTATTTTATTTCTAATGGTTACTGCACAATTGCCATTCAAGTAAGCTAATATTAAAGATTAATTGTATAATCTAATTTGTACTAATCGGTTTGATCAATTTTGGGCCTACAAGGAGAAGTCTGGAATACCAAGGTTTTCAAATGAACTCAAGACTCTCATTAATTCCATGCTTGCCTTTGATCCCTTATAGAGACCGACTATTTCTGAAATCATCAGCACTACTTGGTACCAAGGAACCACCATCAGTAATGATCTTGTGATCAAATTACTTAATGCACGTAAATTAAAAATTCAATCCTAACAAAATAAAGAAAACTTATAGAAAATGCTAGACAAATAAAAATTATAGGCAGCAGACCAAAATTAACAATGTATGTGATCCAACTCTAATCTAGTGACTGTTGGAATTGGAAATTTTAATAGAGGAGAGGAAGACTTAACTATTGATGTAACACTAAAACGTGAATTAAAAAGATTTAAATAGACAGATGTAATACTTCCATTTGAACCTATTCTGATATTTGTTAAGCTTATTGAAAACAAGGACAAATTTGCCAACAAGATTAATTTTGTAGATAATCAAAAATTTAAAGTATCTACACAATTGTTATATTAGATTCATTACTGGTATTTATAAAATAATGAAGAATTTGAAATGGCCATCTAATTAGTCTAAGGACCGACTGATTCCACTGTGGGGATTGATTTCTAATTAATCAAAGGAAATGGATTGGAATTTTATTAAAAAAAATAATAAGTGGAGGATATGCTATTATAAATCGAATGATTATCAAATTAAAATATTATTATATGTTTTGTAAATTTATTGCAAAAGCAGCCACTCAAGTGATCAAATACTAATTTAGACCATTAATTGCAACAAGTATTATCAAAAACAATCATTTGAACTTACATAATCTAATTGCATTCCAATTTGAAAGATTGCCATCATTACCAGAAGAATAAGAAATTGAAATTATTGAACTTCTTACCAAAAGCTGTCTACAAGGCCTCTGTATGATATGAATATTTATATATAACATCTAAATTACAATATTTGATATCCTCCATGAATCCATTTTTAGAAATCTCTCTTATGCTTTTATATATTTTAACAGAAAATTTTGGAAAATAATATTATGGTAATTTCACTATTTTCTTTGTGCTGATTTTCTTCTGTTGTGATCGTTCTTTTGATCTACCTCTAGATATTTCTTCGAGTCTCCTTTATTCTATGCACCCTTGCCTTCATCCTTGTTATTTTTACTACTTTTTTTGCTTCATTAGAATTAATTAATATGCTATACTTGGCTTTGTCATCCTTTTTATCCTCCGATTTCTCTGGCGCAGTCTCATCCTCCTCCTTCATCTTCCTTGGACCCCTCTTATAGGGTGGTAGTTCTTGATATTCCAAATCTTATTTTGAGGCTGATCGCTTGAATTTTTCTTCGATTAATTTTTCAAATTCTTCTGATTTTTAAGCAAATTATCTATAGTAATATTTAAACATCATGCATACTTCTACCATATTTCGATATCCTTGTGGTATTATTCCAACTTCTTTTGAAAATCATCTTCATATCTTTTTTTATCCTTATTTGGAAGTCCACCATATTTGTCAGCCAAAGCCTTTGTCACTTGAGCCATATTCATATCAGGATTTTGATTGGAATATTCCTTTCTATGTTCTGCAATATAAACTAAACAGGCAGAAGCAGGTTTTCTTGGTTTTTCTGGAATTTCCATTAATGACTTATATTTTTTGATGTCATGTAGATCTCCTCCGTAATACAATATTAAGTCTTCTTTGTATTTGGATTCCATCTCATTGAACTCATTCTCATACTTCTACCTCTCGTCATCCTCTAATTCTCTCCACATTTCTGAGATCTTGTGACCTGCATCTCCAATTTAGAATTTGCCTTCTTTTCTCAATTCAGGTAATTTTTCTGCGTAGAATATTTGGTAGCCTGAAATATAACTTCTGTTTGGGGGCTTCTTGAGTACGCCACTTCTTAATTGCATTAATTGGGAGGGATTATTTAAACTTAAATTTAATGAATGTTTAATCTATTCAATTAGAATGTTAGAAACAAGAGATAAATAAGATATTTTTCAATGCAATTATATTTATACAGTAACCATTTGTATTTAGAGTCTGTCTCTCCTATTATTATTATGAGTTTGGGGGATCCCTTTTTATTATATTTAATAATATTTATATATAAATTTTTAATTAATGGAACATTGTGATCATTGTAGAGAAACCATAAATGAAATGTAGACTCTTGAAAAGTAAGTTGAAAGCATCAAAAATTAGTTGGAGATTGCAGAAACCCAAGTGAAGCTTTTACGATAGGAGAATGAACTTTTAAAGAGTAACATTAAAAAGCCTAATAAGCCGAAGCATTACAATTAGAGTATGCAAAGCGAGATACAGAAATGCTATTAGGAGATTGCGAAATTGCAAGATATTATCAGACACAAAGATGAAATAATTTAAAATCAAATTCGAAATGACGACAGTGTTAGCGATAAAACTGAAATCTATTCCAAGCAGATCGATATGTGTAGAAAGAAAGTCAAATTTTGATTCTTATTATTTATAGAAATGTTAATTTGTTATTCTCATCTTTCCAATAGGTTTTTATCAGTTGGATATGATTTTATTTAGTAATTCATAAAATTCATTGCAATATTAAGGTATTGTAAATGAAGTGGAAACTTTATTTAATTTTTATTAATAAAATTCATCTCAAATAAGAAATAATGTAGGAATAAAATTCACTATTCTTTTGCCCCGACAATGAAGAGAGTGAAATTATAAAAGCAAAGACCTATGATGTTTAAACCTAGAGAATACCTGCTAGCTTTTATTCACAATTTTCAGATGGCACTGACTCTTTTATGGACATGAGACGAGAACATTAATGCAATTCTGCTTGCTCTTCATCTAGTTTACAATCCTCTCGAACTCTGCCAGATGAATGTATGCAACATAATTATTCAAAATGTTTAGGTACTAAAAGACACTTAAATTTTAGATTTGGACATCTTATCTGAAGCTGCTAAACAATCCTTCACTTTTGTCTTTAAATCCTAAGAAGATTGGTTGGAACATTTCACATCAAAATGTGTTGCCTTGGATACATTTTTCAAAGACTGTGCTTTCAATTCATTAATAGAAAAAGAAATTCAAAATGAAGATTAAAAAATCAAATTAAGCATAGTATTAACTGTAGATTACTTTACAAACCTATTCACTTTTTCTTTGTATCTCATATGGAAATGGATCCAAAACGAAAACCAGATGGATATGACAAACTATGTTTCATGTTAGAATTCAATCCCCATATTTTTCAATCTCGTCTTTCAATATCGCTCCAATGAGTTGAAGAATGATAAAATCTTAATTGCATTCATAGAATAAACCATATCAACTATTTCCAAATCTAAATTTGTAGATGACCAACAATCCAAACCATACTTAGGAGTAGGAATGAGCTAAAATTCTAAACCTCTTCCTCTGCTTAAAGAAAACGAAATATTTCCTTGGCATCCAGAAGAAGTAGCCAAAATATTAAGCATCATTAATTAAACCTTTTATGCTGATTTGCAAATTAAAAATGTAGTTGTTAGGGGAGGTCTTAAATATGTAAAATTATATTTTAATATAGTATTTCAAAAGAATTAACACCTTCTCATAATATATCATTTACTCAGTTGTCAAAAGCCCTTGTAAATATAAGAGACAGGAAGCTTTGTCATATTGGATTGATTTGGCAGAAAAATTATAACTTCAAAATGATCTGGAAGGACTATTCATAGTTTTCAAATACGGCATCTAATTATTATTGAAGGACTATATTTCTACGATGCCAATCTTATTCAAACATCAAAATCGCATCTCAAAAATTAATGCTTATTATGAACAACAAATAAAAGACAATTTAAAAATGATTAGACCCAATGCAAAAGGGTACAATATTCCTTCCTTTCAAAAATATCAGACTCATATTAAAAGATTGGAATTGTAAGCAAAACAAAATAGATAAGCTTTTGAATAAATTGCTAGTCTTTTAGCAGAGTTGGTGGCGATTTCGAAAGAATAATAATATAAATAATCTATTATGAATCATTAAGTATGTATTTACATTAATATTCAGTTATCATTTTAAGAGCAACAAATAGCCAGATTTTTAACTCAAGGGATTTAGAATGAATTGGAGAACAACCTTAAGATCCCACTTGAAAAAGAAACTTTGGTTTATATTGAATTAATCAAATTGTCAAAGATAATGAATTGAATCCTTCAAAATTGACTCTATTAATGTACTTTGTTTTTATAATTCACTATAATAGCAAAAAATATAATTTGTTTTTTTATGAAGTTCGCTTTTACAAATTATTTGTTTATTATTAATTAAGATAATATGATTTATATTTCTTTGAATGAATATATCTTCTATTCATCCATAATTTAGACTGAATTCTATGCTAATTTCTATTATAATTTATTAATTCAAAATTCTTTCATTGACTAAGGATCAGCGGTTAATTCCAAAGTTACACATAATAAAATAGAGGCTATCTTTCTATAAATTTGAATGAATAATATAAGATATGTAGGAGATAAATCATTTGATTGTGCCAGCAGATTTAGGCAAAGAATATATCATTTTTGTCGGACTAAAGATTGGTATTTATAAATTTAAGGTAGTTGGAGAATCGAAGTCATCTATTTCAATTTCTTTGTTTGAAAGTACGATTGTTGGAGTTAAACTAATTTCTCTTTAGGATTTTCGTTAAATTGCTCTCTTCATAAATTTATTGTTCTCTATATTGAGGGAATTCATGTCGCTTTCAAAATTTTAATTAAAATATTTATTGAAATAATCAACAATTGGATACTTCTCAATATGTTATAGTTCAAATTGAAAGGTTACAAAATTAACTGATCTCATTCCCCATTTTGAGCATAAACAAGTGAAGAATTTTCTATTTTTAACAGCCATGACATCAACTAATACGTTTGCTTGGAAACTTTATTTATTAATTATTATTATTATTAATAAATAATAAAGAGATATCTTTTGTACTATTTTATTACTTAGTTTAATTAAGTTGATAAATTGATAAGATCGTCTGCACATCTCGAAAAGCTATTGGAAAATTATATTATATATAATTAAATAATCTCAAATAAATAAGACAATGCGAGCATTCATCTGTTTTTGGATCCAGAATTTTTTTATGATCTTTAATTGATTGATGGCTAAAAATTAATGAAAATGTTACACATGAAAAGTATAAGTTGGAACATTGGACTTTTTAGCACTAGGCTTTTTCAATAAATCATGTTTCTCCTTGTTGGAAAGAGTGTAAACTAACCTCATAGCTGATTCAATGAATTCACTCTTTGTAAGAACATGTCTACCTTCCTCCATTTCAGAAATTAATGGTTAGAGTATTTGAATAACAGTCGAATTTAGATTTCCTAAATTTATTCTGATTGCATCAATTTCACCATCATTATCATTGTCAATCTAATCGAAAATGTTAGAAAGAGAATTAATCACAGCTTACTGTGTTAAGAATTCTGATTTTTAACTTGCTCTCACTTTCGATTAAGTCATCATCTTCTCCTTACTAAAAGTTTCTATTGCTGCCCTTTTTTAGGCTAATAATTATGCATCCTTATAAAGATTATCAAACAAATTTTCTGGCCTTTACTCAGGTGGTCTACCTGTTCTGGGTCTAAACATATTGCTCTCATCAGCACTAGAGTTCCTTTCTTTGGATTTATTTCTAAACTTTTATCTTCTTTCTTCAAAACTTAGACCTTAAACTAATTGTTCAGAGATTTAATCTATTTTAGGATGAAATGTATGCTTCTAAGCAAAATAATTTCTGTCTAATTCATTTATTTTTTGTTGTTTCACATCCATATCTTGATACAACGATTCGTAATGAGGAATTGCAATTTAGGATTATTTCTTTTTCTCATCAACTATTGAGGAGGAACTTAAATATAATTGGAATAGAATTACACTCGATTAATTTAAGGGTGAAAGGAGCAACTTTGTTATTCCATTTCCAACTTATAATTTTAAGCATTCTCTCTTTTCTCCTATATTACCTTTGCTAATTCATTTAAATGTTCTCCAACCGGTTTGGGAGAACGCTAGGCTATTTTAGAGGAAAGAGAGTTAATTTGAGGCTTGTGAGTACATTCAACAAGTTAAGACTTTTGTAAATCTTTTCTTGCACTTTCAGCCTTTTGCAATTTCTCTTCTTTTTTTTGAATTCCCTTTTAATAGAGTATCAATCCATAATTCACTTCCGACTCTTGAGATTTCATAATCTAACTGCTAGACTTATTTTCTGATAATTGCAATTGTCTTTTCAGCTTCTTATTATGAGCGTCTTGATATAGTCTGTCATATACAGTTTAGCTTATGCTTTCTTGTTTCATTGGAGACTATTGAGATTAGGCAATAATCGGAGAAGAGCCTTATTGCTAAGTTTGCATTTCACTAGATTACTCAGTTGCTCTTTGGTTCTACTTCTTTTGAGATAACTAAATAAAGTTAGACTCCAACTACTTACATATTGAACCATATTCATGCGTTCTTTTTGAGCTATTGAGATTTGCTTTTGTATGTTATCTATGAGTAATGGTGCCACTCTTTAATTTAGGCTATATTTAATGCAAAAATCTCGTGCCAGTATTTCAGGATCATCTCCCTCGAATACATCTATTCTTCCACTTCGCTTATCGTCTATTTAGATTGTCATCACCAACAATTGTCCATTCTACAATTACTTTAATCTCATATACCCTTTATTCCATAGAGCTGTGGCTCATGCGATTGTTATAATTAATTTTTTTAATTAATAATTACGTTAATGGATCAATTGGCTCTCAAGAAACTCGTTAATAAACTAATTGATGAGAAGCTCAAATTAGTTTGTGAAGAATGTCGCAAGAAAACTACTCAAAAAAAGCTAGGCTATCATAACTTTAACATTTCCATTGAACCTACACCCATCAATTTTGATTTTAGTATCGACCATGAAAATAAGGAAAATTGTGTCTCCTCCAATAGAAATGCAGCCAATAGAGTTAAAGCATCCAAGAGCCAAGCCCTTGATTTAGGTCAATAAATATTCAATGCTGACATAAGGTACGCATATATCGCTATATTTATAAAGTATTATTAGACCCATATCCTAATTTTCAAGTCCCACTGTTAAAGCATCTCGAAAAAAATCTATGCCGTTTCTCAAAAAGGAAACTTAAACGACTTATGAGAAGGTTCTCAAATCAAAAAAATGACTTAGTTATATAATTAATGAATAAATATGAGATTAATCTGATAATCTATTCACTATTTTTCAATTTTACTAGTAGTTAAGCTTTTTCTTTAAATTAAATCTAAATGTAAGTGCAGAGTGAAAATTAATTAATCTATTTTAAGAAATAGCAGTAAGTAAAATTAAGATAGTTTTATAATAAACAAAAAGGATTGATATCTTTTATTTGAAACTACTATATGCAAATCTTTTGTTTTTATATTTAAGATTTAACTGATTAAATCTCTTTGCTATTTTTAAAACTTTGGAAAATGTTTGAAATATTTCATTATACTTGAAATTGACTTTATAGGATGAAATAAAAATTAATTGAATTTTGTTTATTTTCCAATGAAAAAATACAAAGTTTGCTCTTTTTATTTTTTCATTTACCTGGAATTATAACAATGTAAACCCTATCATATTTATACTACTTATTGTTTATTAGAATTGCTATATCTATAAACATAACATTTTTATTATATATATTTTATAATATAGAGAATCAATTATATTAGATGAATACTTATGATATATAAACATGATTTTTTAATTATTACTCATAATAATTTGATCACATTAATTTACGAACTTTCTTTCCTTATATCATTGTATCAAAGCCTATATAACCGTCAATTATGCCGTGTTTTAATAATACATTTGGTTATACGATTCCATTATGATAAACTTCTTTTACCCTATCGTCAAATGTAGATTTATCTAATTTCCTGTTTATTTCAATCATATTGATTAGTTCAGCTTCTTGGTTCTTCATCTATTGTTCTACCCATTCTTTATTTTTTTCGGATAATTCAGTCAATGGATTTAAAAGTTTCATATTCTCGTTTGTGGCAATGTGTTTCTAATTAATATGCCAATTTGAGGCTAGTTTTCTTAAATCAAAAAAAGGCTGTGCATATCCCATATTCCCAACAATAGCATAGGGATCTATAATTTTAATTTTATTAACTCACATAAGCCTTATCACCAATAGTCAATAATCCTAAAGCACTTTTGATTACAATATCCTCTCCAAAGCAGTAGATTGGGATTCTAAGATAGAATTATTCGTACTTATTGGTTTGACTATACTTTTTAATGAGGATAGCTAGATTTTAAGTTTGAATAAGAGATCCACCTAGAGAATTAATGATAAGAGCAATGCATTCAGGTTTGTAAATGGTCCATTTATCTAATGAGTCAGCAACTTTCTCAACTCTTGAATAATTTGAAATATTTACAATTATGGAGTAATAATTGATGAGATCTTGATTTTAAAGATGCGATTTCTAAAATTCATAAATAAATTTATAAAATTGGTCAATTTTTTTATAAATGCAAAATGGTTTTCTTTTTCTTATATTTAGTTAAGTAAGTATTAAGAAAGTTTCTTGTATAGATCCTGGGCATGCTTCTGGTGTGAAGTAGTTTAATGTTCTGATTATCTTGAGGTTGTGTTTTGATGATTCTTTGAGACTTGGGAATTTGAAGTGTTATGCTTTTAATTTCTTCTGATTGAGGATTGGACAAGAGATGGCTTCTACAAGATTTAGGTGGTTCAAAGATACGGATTTAGGTATCCTCAATCAATTTCTCAGTACTTCTAGCAGAAGCTCTACGAAGTGTAGTTAGTAATAATTAAGAAGAAGAGGGACAGGTTAGAGTGTCTTGTCTGGAAGCTGAATATTTTCTGAATAGTTTTTCTAATTAATACTAATCTTACTTGTATTTTGGGCTGTCAGCAATCGATTGTTGTTCATGGATGGTTGTTTTCTGAGACGTGAAACCTTTTTGACGAAGGGAACACTCATGTTTCGGTATTGTAATGTAGTCAGATTACCACAGTGATTGCAATGACAGCTTTTTCTTCTCATTCTTTCAGGCAATTTTGGAAATTGTTTCACTGAAGAGAAAGAAAAGAATCTGGGTATGCTGGAACTTCGCCATTATTATGCTTTTGGAGTTCGATGAATGGGATGAGATAAATGCCGATGTTCTCTTATTGCTCTAAAACGTATACACAAACTTGAGTTTTATTAATTCATTTTTAATTCAGACTCATTTACAAAGCCTTTTAGAAATCCTAATCGTCATCGTCATTATATTCTGTCAATATTTACTCCTTTTATTTCGATTGTTATTTAATCTATTTCTGTGGTTTTCTCTTTGGTACCTGCTTTACTTCCTATACTGATCCATCAGATCCAGACTCAATTGTAATCCTTTTTAATCGATTTCGCTTTGAAGTTTCCTTTTCATCTCCTTCTCCACAAACACTTGCATGCAAGTTGAACTCTACAAAGTCAAGTTTTATGATTACCTCTTTTTTGTATATGTTTTTTGCAAATTTAACATTATTCCGTTCTAGAACCACACTTTGCTTAATGTCTTGGCATCTCACTCAGATTTATCATCAAATCGCAAAATCCACACTTCTCTGGCTTATTGGGACAATTCTTCTTATGCATCTCCAATAGACTCTTTTCAAACATTTATGAACAATAAGAGCATTCAGTCTAATCATCTACTCAATCATACTTTCTAGTGTGACTCCATATGAGTATTCTTCTCATTCAAATCTATTCTTTGATCACAGATTTCGCATTTTATAATGTTGCGCTCGCAATAGAGGGAATGAAGCAAATAATTAGTAGCCAAAACCTCTTCCAAGCTCAAATATAAGTCAATTACATACCAGCATTAACATACCTTTGTTTCACTCATATTTAAAATTAAACTAAATAAGAACTCATTAACACATAAATTATCTAATTCTCTTACTCATTTTACTATAATCTTCAGAAAATTGACAGAATATCCACGAGACTGACTGTATAAACCCACTTACCCATCCAACCTAATCAAATTAGTTAACCTATATCACTGAGAATAACAAAAATATTCAATCGCTAATATTCACATAAAAAAAAGAATTTATTCTATTAATTTGACTTACAATAAACATTTATCAATGAAATAACTATATTTAACAAAAAACCACTCACATAATTTCATTTTTAAAAAACTTCCCTTTATTGTTAATATATTCTTAGGTGTACAATTTATGATGGTTATCTAATGCAAACTGAATATCAATACAAGATGCAAGATAATATTAACAAATATATTGATTATAATATTAATTCTTTATTTTGATATTCAAAATCATTAAAATCAATACACAATATATATATGTGAATGTAAGTCAACTCTTCATGTTATTAAATCACAGTCTAACAACATGAAGGTAAAAATCAGTTGGAGTAAATAAATTGAAAGTTTCAGGATATGCAATTCGATTCTTAGTTACATAGTCTAAAGTTACACACTGTAATTACATATACTTATAAAATGTGTAGTAAAGAGATCTAAATATATAGTTTATCATATAGAGTAAATAACAATAAAAATTAATAAATACTAAAAATAGAATAAGTTAATAATCTTGAAATGTTATCTTTTTATAATCATTCATATTTAAATATAAAAACTTTAAATAATTATGGACCCATAATTGAGTTCATTTTAGTAAGTAGTTCAATAAGATACTTCTAATAAACAGATCTTAGTTATTTGATCTAAATCACTTTAGATCCTCTGAATATAGGAAAATTCTCATCAATAGTTTGATTGATCGCTAGGTCCTAATTTGTTGGAATCCTGCTTTTTTTGACATAATAATAGTTAGTTAAGTTTAATTATTGTGCCCATTTAATTTCATAATCTATAGCAATTCTATTAATTTCTTTGATTTGTTGTGTGTAATGAAAACTCAATCTATGGAATGAGTTCGATCTGAATTCAACGAAGCTGACAGCTGCCAGTTGAGAATTAGCATAATATTTGATCATTTGAGATTGGGAATCACAGAACATTTTTTCGTAACTTTACTTTGAAAACTGAACATAGTTTTCATTGAATAAATGATGTGCTTCTTCATCATAAGTGGCTTGTTTTGTAATCACATTCAAACTACTTCTTTTTGTTTTTCTTAACAAAGCTACAAAGCCACTGGGCCATTTAAAATGTAAATGATTTTTTTTATCAACTTTGACATCCATATGCAACTGGTTGTTTAATGATTAAACTTGTTTGTTGAGTTCATCATGCGCATGTTCTTTAAATCCACATTTGGTTATGGATGTATAATTCAATCGTTATGCCAAAGCTAGTAAATAGTGTTGGAAGGCCTACTTAGTTTATAAGGTGTCTCGAGTAGGACGGGACATATCGACGTATTATAATAAATTGCTAAATATAGATTATTTAATTGGTTCGACATCGAAATATTCTGAAGTCAACTTACTAGAGTAATTAAAATCTATTACCTCAAAGCTTTTAAACACCGTTTAGGGGAAGTGTATTGGCAAATAGGGACTTTGCAGACGATTTGTTGGCAACAACTTTTGGGATTGGAATGGTAGAATAATTGGCCTGATTTACGCCAACTGTTTTCTTAAAGTTGAGTGTAGAGAGAATCATTAAAATTCTAAATTTATAGGATAGTTCCATTGGCAGTTAGTTATTTGCAGCATAGACAGAAACCCTGTTGTTCGATATTAACAGTATTGATATTGATGCTGGCCATCACAAATTTTGTATATTACAATTGTAGAATTGGTTTGCTTAAGTTTATTTTAGGGTATGATAATAGATCATTATACTATGTATGTGAATTAATTTTGCAACAAAATTAAATTAGTATTATTTATGATGATTGCTAATGGGGTTAATTGATCGAGATTAGACTTGATGCAATCAGAATTGAAACTATTATCCATATTATATATATATGTTTTAATGTGAAAATTCAAAGACAATCCTTGAGGAAGGAGGCTCCTGAACATTGGATAATACCAACAATCACACCAAACAAACCTAGTGCAGACCCAAAGATTTCAACCACTAGAATTTTCACAAAGGTTTCTGGAGTCTAAGCATCAGCAATGGCACATCCTGAACCTGTCACACCCACTGCAATACTAAAGTGGATAACATTATTTTAATACCCACAAATCAGATTCGACAATCCAACAGATACACCAGTCCAAAAGAGGGAATACCCACCGAACAAAGCTGTTGTATAACACTATGCCATTTGATTCTCAGGGTATGACTCAATGGTTTGCACTTTACCAATCATGATGATTGCCATAATCACTCCATAGATGGCCACAGCCTCACAAAAAATGACTGAAATCAAATTCTTCGATCTAATTCGTGGTGCTTTCACAGTCGAACCCAACAAGGACACGCCTGTCACAAATATACCCCATGATGCTCCGATAATTGATGTTGCTAATGCCAATGCCACCCCAAAATAACTAGATATATAATCATTCACATCTACCTCCAAAAGTAAGGATCGATATACATAAATCTTTCTCCCCATGTGGCACTTTACCACTCTACTGCTGTCCAATCATATGGATTGCCCCAATTCATAATACTCATATTTTTATATTATATTTAATTATTTAGTATCATTATCCCAACCAAGGCAATTCACTTTCGATCTACTTAGCCAACTCTGGTGTCTTTGTTTATTACATTACATACTTGCATTAATGAGCAACAGAATTTATCAAGATCTTCATTTTAAGGTTATTTGGTTTTGCTTAAACTCCTGTACACTTTTTGAAGATTTTCAATATATTCTAACCCTATATCATCTGGTTGTTTGTTCAATCTTTTGAACCTTCATAACAATCATTAAGAGTACCATAATAGCTTGTCATATTTGTATATAGCATCCAAAAGAGTATTCATAATTCCATCTATACTGTTCTGCAATTCCTCTAACTTCTATGTTTTCTATTCAAAATCTAACTCCCCCATTTCTTCAAGTAAGTCTTAAATAAATCTTGTTAATTTGACTTCCAATTTCTCATTTATGCTTTATTAAACTAAATTAAAGTTTTCGTTGTTTTTCTTAAATTTGAAATAGACTTCTAACTCTTACTCCTATTCTTTCTAATTACTATTCTATTGACTTGGCCCAGTCGATGTAAAGTACTTCTCTTGTTGTTGGTTCTAATCTGTGGCTACTTCAGATTATGCAAATAATGGAGAATCCACTTAATACTCATCAAAATTATTAGTAGTATTTGTGAATTGTAGTGGAGGTATGTATTTGATTTATGATTAGAACGGCTTTTATTTGTGTGTTTAATGCTGTATTTCATAAATATGCAGAGCTGCAGAAAAAAAATCACTCACCGAAATATAATTACCCTTAAAATACTTTTTGAATTCCTAGTACCTATCTTCACTGTTATACAGAAGTTGTGAGATTTGTTACACTTATTTTTAATTTAATTACAACTACTCATTATCAATGCATTGTTTGCGGAGTGCTATTAGAAATTAGCATATAAATAATACGATGATAAAAAGATAGCTTAAGTTCTTTTTAGATCACAGCTCTTGTATATAAATAGAAGGTCAAAACTTCTTGTCTCTAATATCTTAAGAATGATTGAAAGAGGCTTACGTCTTTTTTTCTAAGGGAATGCAGATCGACTGATGCAAGGAAATTGATGATTTACTAATGGATAAGCACGTTTATTACTTGATTTTTTGAATGCTTGAATTTCTGGATTAAGAAATTATAGACATAATCTGCAAAGGATATATCGCACACAGTTTAGTATTTAGTTAATTAATTTGTGTCATCAATGAATTTTCTTTAGTATATTTCTTCTACAATAAGACAAAGGTCATTCAAATTTAGTTTGAGTGGCCTTGAGAGTAAATCTTAATTGGATATTTAATTCATGATGGTGGGATATGCATCAATCAGATCATCGAATTTAGTACTAATTGAATGCTCCGTCTTGACATGTGATTAGATGTAAGTTTTAGACTCTAATTTAGAGATTCAAAGGCAATTTACTTGTTGGAGTATATGACTTAAAACTTGCAATATCAGAATTAGCACTGTATTGTCTGGCTCGATGCTATTGCGGCATAGTAGGTTTCTTAATTGATTGCTTTTCTACACTGATGTCGCTTTCAGCTAGAAAAGTAATATATTTTTTTTTGGCATCATCAGTGAGTTCTGAGAAATTGATCGTAATTTGTTTCATCGTTAATAATTAATGTAGTTTTTGCGCTAAACTCTTTCAAATTCAACCATTCTGTACAACCCTCAAATAATTCAAACTGCAGTGGCAGTAATCGTGAATAACAATGAAATACTGCTGATCAGACGCAAAGTAAATGCCAGAGATCCTCATTCAGGTTAGATCGCATTTCCTGGTGGCAAAGTGGAAAAGGATGAGAACACATTGTAGGCTGCAATAAGAGAGACTCAGGAGGAGATAGGAGTGAATCTAAACGAAAGTCATCATTTGGGAAGAATGGACTAGAATTATGAAGCATATTATATAAAGAACAAGCATCTAAAGATAGCAGCTCACATCTTTTAATTGGATGGACAAGTGGAATTTATTCCGAACGAGAATGAAGTTGATAGAGTGATGAGATTGCCTTTGAACTAGATAAGTTTAGAGAATATGGGTATTAAAAAGTACAAAAACAAATCAGTGCATGTATTTGCTCGTACTGTTGAGAGATAACAATACTTATCGGATATAGTGATGAAGGGATTTTAATATTAATAGTTCCCATATTACAAATTAGAAAAACAAGTGTTTTATGGGTTGAGTTGGCTTGTGTTTTGTGATGTATTACAGAAATTGAAATTGCATTAAGATGTTGTTGATTTCACGTTTAAAAATTATCATTATGGATTTGAAAATGATATTCGAAAGGAATAGTTTTTCGATGAATGGTTCAAGAAGAAGAGATTAAATTAGTTTATATGTAATTGAGTGAATTCATTTTTTCATTTGTCCACAAACTTCACATTTCTCCTCTGTATTCTCTTCGTATGTACAAAATGCACAAGTCCAAGTTTACAAGGTTATGTACAAATTCACTTTCTTAATTATTGACAACTTCTTTTTTATCTCATTTATGTCATTAGTACAATTCACATAATAGGATTTCCCATCATCATCAATATATGTTAATAACGGGCTGACTATGTTCATTTGCTCCCTTATGAATCGAATTACCTCATCATAAGTTGGGTTCTCTTTTTCATATAATTTCTCGGACTCTCCAGAAACTATGTTGAATAACATCAATATTAATATTAATGTATTAAGTCTTTATTAGTGGTTTGCCATATACTGCTTCAGAAAATGATGTTTAATCTCTTTTTGAAGACTGCGGAGAGATCCTGTAATTCATATTTATCTAAACTAGTTCCATTAAATTGCCCAGATATTAGGATTCAAACAGACTTCTAGGATATGGTCATATCACATTTAGTGATTCCGAAGCTATTTAAAAAGCCTTAGCACTTAATGGTACTCAATTAGGCGGCAGATATATCGATGTCAAAGAGGCCAAAGGAACTCAGCCTCAAAAACCAAATGTTCCTCCTCCTGATTGTCTCACAATCTTCGTCAAAAATCTCTCCTATGATCTGAACGCCGATTAAATCGGAGACTCCTTTAGACCTTGTGGTAAAGTAGCAAATGTTAGAATGGTGTACAACACTGTAACCAAGAATTTTAAAGGCTTTGCTTATATAGATTTCGAAGATCATTAATCAGTGATTAAGGCCTTATAAATGAATGGAAAAAAGGTTCACGGAAGGCAAGTCTAAGTTGATTTTGATGTCAAAAAGCCTAAAGCAGGATATAGATATCAACCGAAACAAGTCGAATAATAAAACAAATATAACAAAGAATATTAAGAAATTTAGAAAAAGAAAATCAAAAAGGAAAAAGCTGTCGAAAAAGTCAAGAAAATTAAGAACTTTGCTGAAACTCAAAAATAAATATCTGCTCAAAGAAATAAACAATAAATATGATTACCTTATGTTTTATAGTTTTTATAGATTATCTTAATTATCAAATACTTTAGTTATTTAATATAATCAATACAAAAACTCTTACTTTAGATAGTCTTTATTTTTCATAGACTTTCTGATGGTTTTTAGTCAGAATATTTTTTATTAAGTAGCATAAATCAATTAATTATGAGTAAAATGATTTCTAAATATTTTTATCCCTCTAAGTCAATAGGTATCTATCAATTGTTAAGTCTATAAAAAGATCTTCGAATGTTTTAAATTTATTATTTAGTATTTCAAGTTGAATTTTAAAAGATTTCAGGTTTTTAAATATTATCATAGAATAACTTTTAATAAATATTTTAAATTTAATATCCATGGTAGTTACATTTTATTTAAAATATCTATCGCAATTTCACCATTCTTATACAATATTATACATATGTTTATAAAAATAAATGCTTGCACTGTTTAATTATTTTTGTTTTAAATTTAATTCAAATATATTACCGATTACAAATTTGACTTGAATTAGCAGACTCATTACTTATTTATAGTATAAATTTAATAACTAGTCTATTTTTAGAAATTATAATAGCCAGATCATTCTTAATGATTTGATCTGAATATTTTAGTGTAAAAATGATTTCAATGATGTATATTAGTTCATTTTATAATTTAGTGAGTAATAATAATTATAAAATATGGGTTGCTCTACGTCAATTGAGACAGTCCCTTTGGCATTCAATGATTTTCAATAGCTTAATGTAGGAACCTAATCAATCGAGTTAACTCAATTGTTCTTGGTTGCAAACAATTTAGTAAACGAAGTCTAAAAACTATATAAAGTAGTTGAAGGAAATAGACTCATTTTATTACGCTTAACTAAAGTAAAATTTTGGAATAATATGTTATTAGGTGTCTCTAACAGCTGATTAGAACTTGATGGATGCATTTTGTTTTTGGGCTAAGTATGTTTCTATTTGTAACCTGGGGTAGGGATGCTAAAATGGAGTATATTTTAAATTTGAAAATGATAGTACTATTAATAAAATCAATTGGTAGGGAAGTAATTCAACTATAATTTGGGCTTAAGTGGCGATTTCAAATTGCAGTGGTTTGGGGAAGTTCTAAACAATTATTTCAAAGGACTTGAAGCAATTAAAAGAGTGATTCCAAACATTATTGAGCAGTTTAAGGTTGTTTTGGATAAAATTACTAGCATCACAGCCAAATTTAAGGTAAAGTCTCAAACATCTAAACATAATATAAGTCTATTAAAATTCAATATCAATTTCATAAAAATAATCAACATAAAGATAATCAAGTATAATTAAGAAGTAGATGTACTTAAAAATGAATGTGAATAAATGGCAATTAATTCAGATGAATAAGGAATGAAGCTATATAAAAAATATGGAGTGCAAAAATTGGTAAATAATGAGAAATATTGCTTGAAAACAAAAATCAATGTCATAATTGAATAATGCTATCAAGGTCAAATGAGAACAGAAATAGAATAGGTAATATAAAATAGAGAAAAAGCTAAAAGGAAATTGAAGAAGCCTGCATGGACATTTGGTGATGATATTGGTATTGGGGTTAAGAAGTTTCCTTTCAGAATTAGATGGACAGGATGCGAATGTGTTGATCATTCTTTTTTTATCATTTCCAATTATTTAGAAAATCACAGTAAACATTTGACACTGCTGAGAAAATTATCAGTAATTTTAAGATACTTGACTCAGGCATTTAAAACCGATGAAGATACATTGACAAGAGCTTGGTCAATATTTTGTTGTTATTTAAATGAAAAGGAAAAAGCAATTATTTAAGACAAAGGATCTATATTAGAAGGAATTAAAAGTCTTAAACTTAAAGATTAGAATGCTGAAAAATGTAGAATCTATTTTATTTAGTATATTGATTAATTTGACAATGAATTAATAGCAAAATTATAATAATAATGGGAGAATTATCAAGAAGGATAATCTAAAGTATTACTCCTATGGGCAAACAATCAAATTTTTAATACTACTGAATTTGAATAACTTGATATTCATGATAAATATTACGCATTAACAAGTATGGCCAAAAATATATACGCGCTTTAACGCTATTTTCCAATTGCTACTAAAATTTACAATACAGGTATTTTACAACTTATTTAGATTTTAGTTTATTAAAAAAAATTAACTAAGGGAAAAGATTTTCTCATATAAATGTAGCCTATATACATAGCTTCAGGAATGATATCACTGCCCTTTGATTAATTATACACTATAAATAAATTAGAAAAAGAAGCTACATAAGCGAAGAAGAAGGAGATTAAGTTCAAATATGCTTATGAAAAATTTTTATAGAAAATTTGAGTTTTTTTTATGGGAATAATAATAATTTGATATTTATAAAGAATAATTGTTATTTACATATAAATATCCATAAATATGAACACATGAATAGAAAAATACTCTAGCAATAATCAAATTTATTATTTACTAATTATCCAACTTCGTAGTTCTAAACTTTAATTCAATTACTAATATCTGAAACAACCACGCAATTATTTTGCTATTTAATTATCAAAAGGGAGGTTTTTATTAGATAAAAAATACAAAACTAATACTAATTAAATGTAAGTAGAGCATGAATTTAATGTCAAAGGAGTTATTAAAAACCAAGAAACTTCAAATTAAGATGATAAAAATTTCTAATATTGTAGAAACTAGCCAAATGAAATGATAGACATTAAAAAAAAGTGTGTTAAATTAATAATAATAAATTATATTATGATTCAAGAAACAATTTCTTGGGTCAAATTTAAGGCTTCCTTAATGATATCTTGTATTTTATCCATTCTTTAATAAAATATACTGGAATCGTCCTTTAATTGCATTCCCTCTAAATATCCAATCCTCATTTAATCTCTTAAAAGTATCTCAATATAGTCTTCAACATCTGTTTTTTATTTTGATAAAAACATATGACTTGCTAAAATCATATCCATCCCTCCTATTGCTAATTCTAAACCAATTCTTTCTTGATCTTAATAAAATAACCATTATTCCAAATCAAATTTACCATAATTCTTATTTTCTTAAGTTTCTGAAGATTTAATAAGCTAAGCATCAAAATCAATGTCAATGTTAATGAACTCTTCCTTACTAAAAATAAATCACAATAAATACCAGAAAGCAAGATCAAAATCTACTGGGGCTAGTAAACTAGATCCATTTTATATTACAACAAAATTATCTAAATGAGCATTGCTATGATAATAAAATTTGCTATGATCCCTGAAATATCCCCAACTAATTTCATTGTCAATAAATATTCTTTTTATTTTTCCTATTTCGTATCCAATTCTTTAATAAAGTATACTAATATTTTATAGCTTTGAGTTTCCATTTAAATTTTCTGTGATACTTACATTATCCTTTTCTTTTTCCCAATCAAATACTCTATTATTTTGATAATCATCCTCCTAAAATATTGTACCTTATGGTCTCTCTCTAAATTAAGTATTGTTAAGATCCCATGGATTCCCATTTGGTGACTTTCTATTCTCTACAATCCTTGATTAAACCGTAACTAATCGTCTAATATCATCGACACTCCAATCAGTAACACATGAACTCGTAATAATTCTAAGACCTTGAAGTAAATGTGTTCCAAGTCTGAAATCNTAATTTGATATTTATAAAGAATAATTGTTATTTACATATAAATATCCATAAATATGAACACATGAATAGAAAAATACTCTAGCAATAATCAAATTTATTATTTACTAATTATCCAACTTCGTAGTTCTAAACTTTAATTCAATTACTAATATCTGAAACAACCACGCAATTATTTTGCTATTTAATTATCAAAAGGGAGGTTTTTATTAGATAAAAAATACAAAACTAATACTAATTAAATGTAAGTAGAGCATGAATTTAATGTCAAAGGAGTTATTAAAAACCAAGAAACTTCAAATTAAGATGATAAAAATTTCTAATATTGTAGAAACTAGCCAAATGAAATGATAGACATTAAAAAAAAGTGTGTTAAATTAATAATAATAAATTATATTATGATTCAAGAAACAATTTCTTGGGTCAAATTTAAGGCTTCCTTAATGATATCTTGTATTTTATCCATTCTTTAATAAAATATACTGGAATCGTCCTTTAATTGCATTCCCTCTAAATATCCAATCCTCATTTAATCTCTTAAAAGTATCTCAATATAGTCTTCAACATCTGTTTTTTATTTTGATAAAAACATATGACTTGCTAAAATCATATCCATCCCTCCTATTGCTAATTCTAAACCAATTCTTTCTTGATCTTAATAAAATAACCATTATTCCAAATCAAATTTACCATAATTCTTATTTTCTTAAGTTTCTGAAGATTTAATAAGCTAAGCATCAAAATCAATGTCAATGTTAATGAACTCTTCCTTACTAAAAATAAATCACAATAAATACCAGAAAGCAAGATCAAAATCTACTGGGGCTAGTAAACTAGATCCATTTTATATTACAACAAAATTATCTAAATGAGCATTGCTATGATAATAAAATTTGCTATGATCCCTGAAATATCCCCAACTAATTTCATTGTCAATAAATATTCTTTTTATTTTTCCTATTTCGTATCCAATTCTTTAATAAAGTATACTAATATTTTATAGCTTTGAGTTTCCATTTAAATTTTCTGTGATACTTACATTATCCTTTTCTTTTTCCCAATCAAATACTCTATTATTTTGATAATCATCCTCCTAAAATATTGTACCTTATGGTCTCTCTCTAAATTAAGTATTGTTAAGATCCCATGGATTCCCATTTGGTGACTTTCTATTCTCTACAATCCTTGATTAAACCGTAACTAATCGTCTAATATCATCGACACTCCAATCAGTAACACATGAACTCGTAATAATTCTAAGACCTTGAAGTAAATGTGTTCCAAGTCTGAAATCCCCAATTGTCTCATAGATTCCACAATATTTTGGAACTAAAGACATTTAATTTTATAAGTTCTTCTCTAAATTTTCATTGATAGATTCAACATCTCCATATTACCAATAGCCAATACTAATATTACCAGTTTCTATGTTGTATTTTTTTAATATTTATTCAATCTTTCTATTCATAAACAGCTCTCTTTTGACTGTATGATCAAAACAACATCCTCTTATTTCAACTGCATTTTCTATGTCCCCTTCAAATTTTCTCAAGGTAAAACCATCAGTCCCATTTCCACAACCTTTTAGTCTATAATTTTTTCCATTCTAATTAATGATGGCACTTCTCATGCCTGATTATTATCCGACAAGATATGGATGCTCACCCTTTGGAAGCGCTTTGATATAGCCTTTCCCATCAAAAAGAGTTTTATTATTTGCTTTAGCATCTAATTCTTTAAGAGCATATGTTGGTGGACACACAATCAATAACTTTTATTGGGGATTCATAAATGATTGAATAAATCTATAAGATAATCCTTCTCTCAATGTATTAAGATTTTTGTCTATGGTGATCTAATCCTAAAATAGAAATGATTTTTCTATTGGCACTTCTACTAAACAAACCTTTCCTACTTCCTATTCCATTTTTATTAATATTATTTTGCATTTAAACTAATTTTTATATCAATTGTTATCAGAAATAATTAAAATTCCTAATCAAACAAAAATGATTAGTTTATGATACTAATTAGAGTGGCGTAATAATCTAGAGAATTTAAGTATGACTGATTTGTCAACACAGATTTAATCTTCAAGGATAGATGAAATATTTATAATTTCATATTTGAAATTGGAAGAGGACAAGAAAATCCAAATAATGATAACTATATGCATGGATAGTTAGAATAGGATTCAAAATTAGTTATATTCAAATTGATGAAATCAACTCCATAATAAATAATCATCTAGAACCCAAAAAAATCTAATGTATCATGCGTTGTATCAAAATTATCAACTGCTGTTCAGATAGGATTCTTAAAAGCTTCAAATCATAATCTGAAAATAATTTGATCAAAAATCACTTGTGTAATCTTGTAATTGTTTAAGTACAATCATTTAACTTATTAAACCAAGAAGTAACATAACTTAATAATATATATAAGTATATTAGTTTTTTGTAAAAACTTAAACTAATATCATTAAATTAATAGTTAAGATACAGAGTAGATATTCTTTAAATCCGGTTTTATCTTTATTCTATGAGAGAATGAATTGAATTTATGGTGTTCTTATTAATTTTAATATCTTAACTTTAAATATGTATTACAAGATTTAATTTAAAAATTTTAGATAATACTTTGCATTCTCTATTTTCAAATAATTTCAAAGATTTGTAATTCTTAATATATTTAGTTTATTAAAAATAATAATCAATTATGAATGATAATCTGGGGATTTAGAATAACAGATTTCACAAGAAAGCTGTATAAAATCGAAAGAGATAAACGTCAGCAGATACAAATACTATTCAGTAGATGTAGAAAGGAAAGAAAAAAAATGAATACTATGAAAGATGGCTAACAAATTAAAAGATCCCATAATAAAAATTGGATTCTGAGTCAAATCTAGATAATCATACACCATCAACTCCAAAAGCTTAAATTCCAACTAAACTAGAGCCTAAATTAATAAGGGATGTCATGCAGAAATTCGATTCAGATCAATATGGACTTTGATTTTCTTATATATGATTGATAATCTAAAATTCTGAGTAACTATCTATAATTTTTGATTTATCTGTATTTATTACTCGTGTAAAAGGGTGATTCAAAAAAATAATTTCTTTAGTGAATATACATTCCTAAAAAATGGTTTTTGTTTGATCACCTTCAGATTCAAAGAGAAAATGTGCCTATAGCTTAACTGTTAAATTTAACAATAGAAATCATATGGTAATTTACAATTTAGTTTATTGTTATATGCCCATTTATAAAATTACAACTTTTAGTGAAATGTTTCTAAATTAGTTGTTAAATTCTTAGTTGAGTTTGTAAAGTGTATGGAAATGCATGTAAAATGTAAATAATTATATGAATATCTGTTTTAGATAATAATATTCAATAAGAAATACATAATTTAAGTTTTTGACTGAAAATCAAAGGGACATTAGATAGTTGTTGAAGGTTCCAATAGTTGTAAGATAATGATTACGAAGTTATTTTAGGTCTAAGTTAGTTTGTCTTACTGAAGGGAAGATTAATCATAGATTTTAATTTTCGTCTGTGTTTAAAATTAGGCATATATAATAATTAATTAACAGTAAATGTTACCGAGCATAAAGAGTTACAAGGAGAATAGGTCTTCGCATAGATTAAATACTGAAGGGACATGCAGATATCCAAGGAGCAACTCATTTTTGGGACAAATATCTCGAGAGCCAATAAAACAAAGATTATGCAAGAGGGATCCATTAAAAGAATTGCAGTCCTTTGATAAGGAAATAAAATTGTTGGAACAATATGAGAAAAAACTAGATGCAGCATTTATAGAGAGATTGAGAGTGCAATTGTATTGGCTTAAAATGTGAGTACTTTTATATATGCTAATATTAAAAAATATATAAATTAATGAAAAGTTCATAAAACTTCCGTATCAAATCAATAAAATCAAACTAATAAAATTCGAATCAATACAGATCTTTATAAATGAGTTTGACTTGCAAGTCGTTGACAAATAGAGTGATTAAGCAGTTGGGCTAATTTTAAAAAAGTGTTATCTAAATTTAACCAAGACAAGTTTTACAAAAATAGAGTAGTATCAATTGTAGACAGTCACTTGTTTCTGTCACTGAAAGTTAGGTAAGTGTTGATGAGGAGTTTGAAATATGGGATAATAACTAAGACCTGAGATTGAAGAAACTAGTGATTGAAGAGAGAAAGCCCTCTGTTGGATAATTTCTGTAATTATACAAGGCTAGATATGGGTATAATTAGATAATACATAAGAGGATTCCCAGGATATAGATAGCCAATATAAAATGAGGAAGTCATTAAAGCAGCTATTAGTCATGCATCATCGAGTAAAAAGTTATTCAAAAAATATTTTCCAAAAAAATAAATAGTTTTTGAGGATGATAATGATTATTCTAAGCCATATAACATTGAAGATGATCAACATTTCCAAAGCTTCAATCGTTTTTTTAGGAACAAAAAGCTCTAATCTACGCTCAAGATTCCATTACAGAATTAAATCAACAAAAGTAGATGAAGAAGATTCCATGTTGAAGATGCTTAAATAAATTCAACAATGATTTTATATCTTTATATTCTGTAAACTTTATCTATAATTTAAAAAATGATAATTAAGAAAAAGGTAATTATTTTTTATTTTACTAAATAATTTCAATAATATATCATTTAAGCAAATGGTCAACTGCATTTCTTTCGTCAACTAATTCCTTGATGGTCTTATCCAATAAGCCTTGATAGAATGGTGAAATGGGTAATCCTTGGACAATAGAATATTTGCCATTCTTAACTGTAACTGGGAAGGAGAAGATCAATCCCTTAGGTACTCCATAGCTTCCATCAGATGGGATGGCCATTGAAGTATAATCACCTAATGGTTTTTAAGGAAAATGAGTACCTTCGGCAGTTCCATTGACCCAGGTGGTGATGTGATTCATGGCTGCATTACCAGCTGAAGCAGCACTTGAGAGTTTTCTGGCTTTGATGATTTCGGCTCCTCTTTATTGAACAGTTGGGATGAATGTTTAGGTGACCCATTATTAATCGACTGTGGCTTTGTGATCTATTAATAGACTTAGGATATTGTAATACTTTTTGCGGTCATTTAATCAATGTATGGAACCATGGTTGGAGAATGATTTCCGAAGATTGCAATTTTTCTGATGTCAGATGTGTGAACACCTAATTTATCAGCCAATTAATGTTGTGCTCTGTTGTGATCTAATCTTGTCATTGCAGTGAAATTCTCTTTGGGAATATCTTTGATTTGATTGGCCAAGATCAAACAATTGGTGTTGCATGGATTACCAACGACGACGACTTTGATGTCTCTGCTAGCATGGTCCTATGTGATATAGATCATAAATTCATACATTAATGTATTTTCCTGTTTCTGTGAAGATTTTGCCATTGTCTTTCAACAAATCTCCTCTTTCCATTCCTGGTCCTCTTGGTTTAGCACCTACCAAAAGAGCATAATTGACATCCTTGAATCCTACTTATTAATTGTCAGTTGCCACGATTCCTTAAACCAATGGAAAAGCACAATCTTAAATTTCCATTACGACACCATTTAATGCTGTCATGGCAAATGGTAAATCAATCAAATGGAGGATGACTGGTTAATTTGGTCCAAGCATTTCACCACTGGCAACTCTGAAAATTAGAGAATATCCAATTTGACCAGCAGCACCTGTGATGGCTACTCTAACGGGTGGCTTTAATTATTGACCGAATTGGGCAATTGAAGCTCTTGTGAATTGATTGGTAAGGACCTTTTGGAGATACTTTTGCATTTTAGATATTTAATTTATTTCTGGATTTGCTACATCACTACATTTATTTTCAATACATAATACGTAATATTTTTATAACTATGGATTTCAATACTAAGGTTGATGAATAACTAATCTATGAAGGCAAGTGGCTGCATTACAAATTTCTTCATTTTGAAGTAAATGGACACAAAAAAGTATGGGAGTTTGTTGAAAGACCTCCAGGTCATAGAGGAGGTGTAGAAATCATACCCATCATCAAATACAAAGAAAAACCATCTCAGCTGATTCTCATTGCCAATTTTAGACCTCCCATTAGAAAATTTTGTCTGGAATTCCCATCAGGCTTAGTAGATCAAGAAGGTACCATTGAAGAGAATGGTCTCAGAGAAATCAAAGAGGAAACAGGATATACAGCACAGATTAGACATTTTCAATATAATGGAGTGCGCATAAGAAACGACCCCTGGAAATCTACAGAGAATGAAGTAAGCATTGTTGTTGACATCGATGGGGATTCGGAAGTCAATCTCAATCCAAAATAATAATTGGAATCAGATGAGAACATTATTGTTTACAAAATGAATATGGGAAAGACTTTGGCTGATGAAATATTATAGTTGGCTAAAGAAAAGGATTATGAAATCAGTGGACTTCTGTGGTTTTTTGCCTTGGGCCAATAATTTACCAATTGATGAAATATAATTATATTAGTATTCAATTATGTTATTCTTATCCATATTGATTGGAAGGTGTTTTGCCACTCTCAATCTAACCATTGGAATTGACATAAACAATAAGGAATCCTTGGCTTATTTGGGAAGATTGGAATAACATTATGAATAATTTGAAGAAAAAGGATGTAATTCTCTTCTAATTCAATTAAGTGACCTTGAACATTCGGAATCACATTCTGCCATGCTACACATGCAAATAAAGACATAATTTTACTTAACCTGAAATACATTGCTTTGGAGGTGGAAGATATTGTTGTAAGCAATTTTGTATTAATGCTTAGAATTTTCAACTTATGCCAATGGCCAATAGTTACTTACTGAGATTATCAAATAGCAATGCCTATTTGAAAAGGATATTTAAACATTTTTAAGCTATATCAATTTCTTTTAGTAAGATTGTTTTGAAAGTCCACATTATACATTCTGTTCAGAAAATATATTGAAAAATTTGCTTAGTTAAAATACAACCCAACTTGATGAATGCGTTAATGCTAGCTTTTTAGGAGAGGGTGATAAAGCATTGTTAGAAAATCACCTACTTGCTTAAGAAATGAATAAGTAATATAATGAGAGTTCTCTAAGTGTGTACTTAGATAACAAAGAAATTAAGGATTCGACTTTTCCTGATATGATTGGATAAATTTGTGAAAAATTAAAAACTGATCCACCTGAATATTGCAATATATTTTCACGTCTTGAAAAAAACACAAGTCTTAAATTAGATGATTAAATCTTCTTTTTTGTTTTTATAGTACTACTAATGCTCTTAATTTTGATATCAATAAAGGTCTTAAAAAGTGTTAAGTATGTGATATTGGAAAAACAATCAATCCCTGTAGAAGAAACAATTGGAATTATTTCAGGGGAAAATGTACAATGATTTTATGAAATTTTATTAGAGTGTTAATTTAAATAATCATTTATTATGATGACCTTTAATTTATTTATTTTCTTTTTGCCAATCTAAATATCTTAGTTAATTAGTTGAATAATAATAAATTTAAAATCATTCATAATTTGTTTTAAACTTCCAATAATTTTGTTCATCCCTGATTCTTCTATCAATTTTCAAATGAATTAAAATGGGTTTTCTCCTAAAATGATAAATGTATTATTCCATACTTAATACTAAAAATTGTAATAGTGACATTTTTCAATAATTTTTATTCTCATAATTGGAATCAAATTCATAAATTTATTAACAATTAACACACTTATTTATTCTATATCAAAATTTAATATTTTATATTAAATTGTATTATCATTATTATAAGGCAAAATGATAATTAAGTCTACTTCATGAACTCAAATAGTAATATCTTAAGCACTATAAAATTAAAAAAGAAACTACATCCTGCTCTAATGATTCTCACAAAAAATCAAATACTCTAACCTTTTATATCATTTTCTATGTTTACTCCTAAAATTCAGATTTTGTGTCCGAAAAATCACAAATCCTAGTTGTCAAGGATTCAATTCTATTTCCATATGGAACCAAATATATTCTCTTATATAAATGGTTACAAAAAATAAACTCAGACAATTTAAGTAATTATATTATATAATCATCAATTATCAATTATCAAACGAAGATTAAACTATTATTCCGTTCTTTAATTCTTTATTTTAATAAAACAAATATCAGTTGTCGAAGTATTCAATTTTTGTTCTACAAATGATTTTAATATTTATATAGTTATATAGCTATTTTTACACGTATTTATGAGATCCTTATGAATTACAGTGAGATTTTATTGAGAATGCAGAAAATGATTATTCATTTATAGATAGAAATGAATTGTTAGCATTAAGTAATACTGGACAAATTGTAAATACGTATTAATTAATTATAAAAAAGAGGTATAATCACAACAATGAAGTATTGTTGATGTTACTTCTTAAGTTATAAAATTCATTAGCGCTTTTTTCTGAAGCCTAGACTTCTACTTTTAGGATTTTTTGGCTAAGCAGAAACATGTAAGAGACTTTAATTGATGTTAGGAGATATCACTGATTTAATCCTAACTTCAGTTCTTGTGGGAGCTATGTCAATTTCAGCAGATGAAAAAATAATGAGAGGCTGTCTAGTTTTTCTAAGATTGAATTTTCTCTCTTGTAATGTGGAATAATCAATTTGGTATTTGTATCTCTCTTTGACTTCTGAGAGAGTTTTAAGGGGTAGATTCATGGTTTGCAACTTCTGATCTAGGGTTAGTTGCTGATTATAATCGAGCATAGATTCCATGATTGGTTCTTCAAACATTTATAAATATAATAATAATATTGACATTAAAATAAGCCTAATCGATTGAATTATATAATCATCCTCCACATCAGGCTTTCATTTTAATTTTAATTTATATTTTAAAGTCTTATGGGTAATTGAATTCTTTTAAAAAATGATAATTTTTACAATATTCTCTCATTTTAATAATCACCTTGACTTTCTAATTAAATATCCAAAGGAATACTTAGATTAATAAATTCAATCAATCCTTGTAAATATTCATCAGCAGTGCCTCCTTTAGGAAGATATCAAAAAAAGATACTCTCCTATTGATTCTGAAAATACACTTAACAATGCTTGTAATAGTAGTATGGATGTTAAAGATAATCCAAAGATAAACCTTACCTCTTACATGATAATTTTAATAGTCTTACTTCTCATAAACTTTTTTCTTACATATCATATGAAATTATATCCTCTCTTCTGGTTCAATTTAGATATGTCTTAATCCATAGTTCTTTTACTACTTAACATCTTTAAACTCCATTCAATAAGGATGCTTTTGAATTTACAGATTGTTTAGTCTACCCATTTTTGTCTAGAATTTTCAATTTCAAAACAAGTGGAGGAAATATTTTTAGAACATAAATTCATCTAAAAGCCTCTATAGTAAAATTCCATCGAAGCCATTTCTATTATTTTCCTGTTAAAAGTATCGAAATCTTAACTAATGATAACTACTTCTAATAGATGATTAAAATGATTCATTTTTTTAAAGTCTTTAGTTTTAATTTCCTATACTTTTCTTTTTAGCTCTTCC